>OZ010575.1:103248222-103848222 GCA_963932145.1 Acanthosepion lycidas | reverse complement strand
TAAAAATAAAATATACTTTTAACTGATTTAAAGTTTAAATAATCTGAATTGAAACAAAAACATTACTTTAATTCCCACCACCCATACAGTGTAAAAGGGATCGTCCACTGCCTACAACATTGAGCTAACCAAGTGGCAACCCAGAGACATATGAACACGAAATGGAAAGTTGTTCACAAATTACTGGTACTCTCTCATTAATAGGCCTCAGTGGAGAGAGGTTTCTCTGTAAATAAGGAAATTTCCACTGACAATATGAAACAGCAGACTCTGGGCACACAGCGCATTATCACAAACTATTTGACTACAGTTGGGGGTGCTGGGAATGTTCCCATGACTAAGGCTCTTCTTTGCAGTGCTTCAAATGCCAGAACAGCATACAACAAATACCTTGAGGCTAAGAAAAAAAGAAGACAGGAAGAAGCAGCTGAACAAAAACAGAATGCCATGTTTATGGTAATTGAAGAACTGAAGACCAAAAACACAAACTTGAAAGTTGCACGCAAGATTTGCTCAAGTCAGCTGACAGCTATGTGGAGAAAGCTGAGCAGATTCAGAACTTCGCACTTACTGCAAAGTCCAGTGCCATACAAAGATCTGCAAAAGTCAAGTCCACAGAGATATCAAAATTGGAAGAGGATCTGAATGCTAAACTAGATGAACTGAAAAAATGTTAATATTGTGTTCTGTGCCATGTACAACAAAAGCCATGAGTAGTAGGAGTATCTAAAATGAGTAGTCATTTTGTGAAAATTTCTATTTGTAGTTCAGTTCATTAAAACCATTATACTTCACAGGAAATGTGCAACAGTCAAGAATTTTTGTGACATTCACAAACCATGAGTAGTCTAGATAGTTGAAATGTATAGCAGTAAGAATTAAAGTGTGTCATCCAAAATCTTAAAGTGTAGTAGAACTCCAAACTGTGTAGAATGCTACACAAAATGTGTAACATAACTAGGTCTGCTTTCAACATTGTATTTCTTCACTGCTTTCAACTGATCCATGTGACATGGCTTATTGGAATCAGCTTTAGCTTTTCTTTGAACATCTCATCTGTCCAACTATTAAATATAAAGTTTGTGTTTTTGAAATTGATGATCATTTACTGTGTGTATGTGTGTGTCAGTCTCAGTCCTAGAAACTTCTTAACATAGTCCTGGAAAAGTCAGATCTGTGGGAACCCTGACTTTCTTTATTAGTGGCTCCCATATTGTATTCTATGCTAGTATGCTAGGCCTACTAAGGAAGTCCTCAGAGCCTAGCATATGTGCTAATTCTTTCAGACATCTCACTCTCCAGTGTTCTTCCTTATTCAATATTTTCACAGGAGCTGATGACTATCCCTTTCCATCCATACATGATCAGCTATGCCTGATTTCATTGTCTCCCCCATTTCATTGGCTTTTTGATTGTTCTCCATCCTTATTTTTAGTGGAGCAGCTCGTTTCACTTTTATATACTTTGCCACTACTGCAAGGGATGGAGAACATACAGTTCATGGTCATGTTCTCCAAAGTGTTATGCTTTACTTGACAGAATTTTATACAGAATGGAGCTTCTCACTATTGTGCTCATATTGTATAGACTGCAGATCTTCTGAATCTTTTCCAATAAACCTTTGACTCAATGCAAAAATGCTATGGCAATTTATTGGTTCTCCTCTGTGGCCCTTCTGTTTCAACCAGCAGTCGCAGGGTAGTTATTTTGAAGGGTACTATTGATGCTGATCATTTCTTGTTGGTATATGTCTGGTTCACCACATGATTTTTGCCTGTTATTGTAGGCATTAAACAATTGCTTTCTTCATACTGTATGGATGGTGGGAAATCTATCTTGGCTATACTGTTGACTTTAATGGTGCTGTTCCTATAGTCACATGATATGGGAGCAGCTAATATGAAAAGAAAAACAAATGACCATAAGTCTTCAGAAGTATAACAAAGAGAAAAACTCCAGTGAGTGCAGTCAAACATAAGCAGCAGCAACACTCATCAGCAGTCAGACGGTTTAGGTTTAAGGCTCCAAGTTCCCCACCAAAAAATAGAATTTTCCTACAGCACAATAGCCTAGTGGATTTCAATGTTGCTTCATGAATTTAGTGACATAATAATTGATTTCAATCCCTGGGCCAAGCTGTGTGTACTTGGACTCAATGGAAACAGCATGAATAATAATTGAGCAATACTAAAAATATAAGAACTAGACAATATTTCCTTGTACATGATTTGTGGAAATAGAACAGTCTACCTTGACAACTAGTGAAATGAGAACAGTACACAAATTCAATAAAATATTCAGTTTGGAATTCTCTGTAAGTTACTCGGATCTATACACACCTGATGAAGACTGGAGGGCACAATGGCTGAAACATTGTTCTAACAACAACAAAAATGAGGACACTAGTTGAAATAATGATAATTCCTCATCTCAGAAATTCAGACAGGAATTCTTTTATTGTACTTGATTTATGCAATTGAACTAACTAAATAAAATTTACATAAGTTAGCACAGCATTATTTTGTAGGTAGAAAAATTTATTTGATTCATTTGTGAAAAGAAATTTATATTCAGATATTATGTAAGTAATATATAAGGTGAATGCAAAAGTTTCAAGTAACATCTATGTATTCAGTCTCAGTGAATTTCAACCTGACCTATATGATAACTCTTTTCAGTTTAAGTTTTTGAGATTAGGAATTATTATTATACACTGATTTGTTTGAATTGGCATTCTCATATTGTGTGTTATATACATATATAGTTTTATTTCTTTTTGCTATTTTTAATACTTCAAAGCATTGCAACTTTTTTTTTTTACTTTAGTTATCATTTTAGAGAAGAATTTTCATCATTGTACATTGATGTAATTGAACTCAGTTTTGATTTTATATTTGTAGTTTTGTTTATTTCTCTTTGCTCTTTTTAATGTTTCTCTAAAATACAGTTCAGTTATTTGTCATGCATGATACATGCTTAGGCAATCATGTATCTTTTGATACATGACTGACAAGGCAGATTTTTTCTTGTAGTAGGTTACCATTTCTTTCTGTGGTAGACCAGTTGCCATCCAAGGCTATAGAACTCAGTCTGTCCTGCTATTTATCCATAGCTGGGGTGGGTAGAAGACATGTAAGTGAATTTAATGGATTTGACTGGAATTCAGCTCTCAGATTCCTCAATTCGATTCGCTATATACAACATTACCTATAAGGCAAGTTTTTTTTTCCAATAATGTATTATCTGTTTAGAACTTTATACTCTAAACATAGCAGTTCATTTTCTTCATTTTAAAATAAAGTTTTATCATGTTTGAATAACTTTTAGCAGTAAAATACTTTTAACAGCCCTCTTTTCTACTAATAAAGATATGACCTTGTGAAATCCATCTAAACAATCCTTTATTTGTACACACAACTAAATATGATCATAATTTCGATTTTGACTCTGTGAAGATTTTAAAATATATTCATAATAAAAATCTTAGACGGATTTATGAGGCAGACATAATATCTATCTCACGCACAGTGAATACTAGACCTGGCTTCTTTAATATTTCCCCTTTTCTAGCAAGATTAATGCTCGACAAACATACATATAAATTTTAGATTAAAATAAAATTCTTTTCATTTTTCATTCAAAATACTCTATTTTAGGAATACGTTTTCACAACATCGCCCACGTGATCATATTGAAATGGTACGCTGACCTTGAAAAATTTCAGTTATCTGTTTTGATTAGTCTTACTCTTATGTCCATCGTCTTTTCATGTTGACTATAGTCTAATGTTAATTATGTTTTATGAATATGTCCTGAAGATGGTCTACTAGACAGAAACGTCCGACATTGACATTATATTAACATTAAAACTGCATAATTGCATATTAGAATTTTTGTTTGTTTTTCCGTATATTTTTCTTCATATTACCATATGTATTTGAAGAATGTCATACTCATTTTATCATGCATACTATAAGGGGTTAGACAATACCTTTTTCTGTATTATTTGCAATAATGTTGTCATGTATTATGTCTGAGTATATATGGGTTAAACTCATTCTTTAACTGTTACATACTAAACGATTTTCTAATATGTTTTGCTAATAATGGAATCTCCTTTTGCTTAAGTTTAATAAAAGGTAGGCCAAAGTAAACATGTATAGTTATGTTATCTTCTAGTTGAATTATTATAATTCACTAATTTTAAATAATATATGAATATATTATTTTCTTTAATAAAACATCTTTTTTATTCACAGATATCAATAGCTGGCAAGGATGACTATTTGAAAATATACATGCAAACAAAAACCGCATTCTTGGAAAGTGTGCAGATATACATTTTCACAGTGTTCAAATTTATATAGAAGTGAACAAAGGAGAAATTCTGAATTCTTTCAAAGTCTTTATATCAGCATTTTTAGTAAATTCACATTCAAACATCCAAAGACATAGTTTACATAATTGTACATTGCTATTTTCTCAGATTTCAAATGAAAAAATCATACATAGGAAAACACTCAAGTGAAGCCATATTCCTGTGAATATTGTGGATCGGAATTTTCAGTGAATCTTTGTGTCTTCTCATATCTTTTTAAACAAAAGACCATTTCTTTCAATGAGACAGCTCTCAGTTTTTACACGTTTTAATTGAAACAACCATCTAAATACATATGGGAAAGAAATAGTGAGGATCAATAATTACAGAACTTAACAGTTGGAAAGAAACATGCAAGCACACACTAGTGAAAAACCTTTTTCTTGTGAAGTATGTGGATCATCGTTTTCAAATAGTTCATATTTAAAAAAACACATGCAAATACACACTGGTGAAAAACCATTTTCTTGTCAAGTGTGTAAATTGGCATTTTCTGTGAGCTCCAGATTAAAAAGCCACATGCGAATACACACTGGAGAAAAACCATTTTCTTGTCAAGTGTGTGGATCAGCATTTTCAATGAGTGGCAGTTTAAAAAAGCATATGCGAATACACACTGGAGAGAAACCATTTTCGTGTCAAATATGTGGGTCATCTTTTTCAGATAGTTCATATTTAAAAAAGCACATGCGAACACACACTGGAGAGAAACCATTTTCTTGTCATGAATGTGGATCAGCATTTTCAGTAAGTTGCAGTTTAAAGAAACACATGCGAATACACACTGGAGAGAAACCATTTTCTTGTGAAGTGTGTGGATCAGCATTTTCAGATAATTCATATTTAAGAAAACACATGCGAACACATACTGGAGAGAAACCATTTTCTTGTCGAGTGTGTGGATCAGCATTTTCAGATAACTCTAGTTTTAAAAACCACATGCGAACACACACTGGAGAAAAACCATTTACTTGTCATATATGTGGAACAGCATTTTCACAGAGTTCTGGCTTAAAAAAACACATACGAATACACACTGGAGAGAAACCATTTTCTTGTCATGAATGTGGATCAGCATTTTCAGATGGATCCTCTTTATTATGTCATATGAAAATACACACAGGAGAGAAACCATTTTCTTGTCAAGTGTGTGGCTCAGCATTTTTACGTCGTTCAAATTTAAAACGGCATGTACGAATACATACAGGAGAGAAACCATTTTCTTGTCAAGTGTGTGGATCAACATTTACACGCAATTCCACTTTAATAAACCATATGAAAATACACCCAGAAGAGAAACCATTTTTTTGTTAAATCTGTGAAGCAGCATTTTCACATCATTCCCATTTGCACCAACATGCACTGGAGAGAAAACTATTTTCTTGTCAAGTGTGTGGCTCAGCATTTTAACAATGTGGCAATTTACAAAAGCACACTGAAATACACACAAGAAAACAGTTTCTTCAGAAGTTGTGTGGGGCACTATTTTATTAAGTGACAATTTAAAAATGCTCATGCAAGCTATTTCTGATGAGAAAGCACTGTGTGCTGATTGACATTTGTTTTAGATGTTCAGTTTATAAATCAACTTGGAAACTCAACAATGATCTGATATTTTTCAGCTGTACAATAACACCCGTAAATGTGTACAATCCTACATTTCAGGGCAACTTTTTTCATCTGAACAGCAAAAAGCATGATTATATTTTTTTTCATGGAAAAAACATTAGCAAGCATTATATATGACCAAATGTTACAGCATTGAATATATGTTGCTAAAAATATGGAAATATTGTCATTCAAAATTATGCACATCTCTATAAAAAAGTGTATTGCTTTTGTATACATACTCTATTTTTAAAGCATTATTATCTTTTTCTAATGTTGGAATTCATTATGGATTATGCTACACCAAAAAATAATAAAAACATGAAATAATGTCACATTTGAAACTTATTTGTAAATTAATTGTGCTTTATTTCTTTTTGCCATATAATTGCTAACTACAGAGAAATCTCAAACAGCAAAAAGCATGATTATATTTTTACTAACTTCATATGGCCAGAAGTTAGTAAGCAGTTCTCCTTCTCAAAGTGAAAGGAAGACACTGCTCATTACATGAGAAATCGTATTGTTTGCTATTTTCTAATCAACATTTTGAAAAGCATTTGCTGTTATTCTTTGTTGAATTTGGTCATGACCAGTGAGACAAACATGTGGACATAGCTGGGTTTATATGCATGCAGCCAACCTTGGAAGTCATCACAGCTTGTGCAGTGAAGTGCATCATCATAGTATCAAAGGCAGACAAATAAGGTGACTTTCAAACTTGGGCATGACGAGCATTTATGGTTACAAGAGAAATCTGAGAAAACAATAAAATCAGCAAATAATTTCACATTTAAAACTAATTTCTTTTTAAATTGATTGATTTCTTTTTCTCAAATTCATTGATCACTTTGTTGTCAAAAGTATCAACAACATGCTCCAACATCTACAAAGTGTCTTTATTCTTGGAAATGAAAACTAAATTATTCAATCTATCTTCACTTTGTGAATGGATCATAATTATTCACTCATTGCATAGAAGAAAATGACCTCAATAGGCATGAACAGAATCATTTTTCTAGAGCTTGGTTCAAGTTCCTATTGAAATTCCATAAAGACCAGTTGATCAACTTATAAATAAGGAGGTGAAAGAAAGTTCTATTCCAGCCTCTTCTTTATACAAAATTTATTCAGGTATATAAATTTCATTAAAGTCAAACTTTCAACAGATTTTTTAGTATAAAATTAGTAAAAAAAAACATGACATTCACTAATAGTAATACAAAATATTTGTAAAATGGCTCATGAATAAAGTAAGATTCTTTAAAATTTCTTATTTATTCTTACAAAATAATTACATTGTTGAGTTTTTCTCATGAAAAATTTAATATCCCTAAAATAATTGTTTTGCAGTAATTGTGAAAAAAAAAACTGTTAAATATTTCTTACAGGTATCTTCATTTTCATCTATCTAGTTAATGCATATCAATTTTTGAATTAAATTCATAATTCTAGAACTGTCAAATATTGCTTTGAATAAAAATTCAAATACTACAATAACCTTTAAAAAAAAAAATATTGCCAAAAAGTTGAAATATAACAGTGTTTCAAATGACTCCATATCACTATCATATCACAGCATCCCTAGATATTCACACATTCAGAGAAATAAAGCCTAATAGTAGAACCTTATAACTGAAATATATGCAATTGGTTTGAAATTAAAGGTTATAATAAATTCCATAACCAACAACTGTATATCTTCAATATGATCCAGAGAATGAAGCAACAGGCAAGCAAGATACAGAATGTTGCATTAAAGAATTTACAGCACAATTCTTCCGCCTTGCTTCCAGAAAATGAATTGGTTATGAAGGAAGTGGCTATAAACAATGTGTTCATTAGATAAGTAAACATTTATTCTTATTTAATTAGTTATGTCAATTTACAAAACTAATTTTAAAATTTAATTCGAATTACATAACAAAAATATAACCAAGGATATTTTCCAATAAAAATATCTTTTGCTTCAAAAGTAGTGAACACTCAAAGAAGAGATCTTAAAAAATTACATTCATCAACTTTGAAGTGATACACTATTCAAATTTGATTAACCTTTCACACAACTGAGTTTGTGGACCTGCGCTTACTGAAGGATTTCAAATAATGAGCTGCAAAATGTTTTAGTAAATGGAACAATGTTGGAGTATAGCTGCACATTTGCAAAGTGTGAAAAAAGCAGTTAAATTAACTACTGAAGCTTCACAAATTGTCTATGGACAAGGAGGCACAAGTCAAATAAGACCTAAATTTACTTCAAGGTCTGAATAATTTAGCTATATTATGATGTAATATATACAGTTTAGTAGTTTAAGTGTGATTTTTCAATAAACAATGCAAATTTAAAACATTTTGTCTTATAATTTGTGCCCAGCAGTATTATAGTATTATATACACTTTTTTTTAAATTATAGCCTAACAAATGGGTATAAGATCTTATTCATTGATTTTGCTTTTTTGTAATCTTTTACAATTTTTTTTTACATAGTTTTCACTTATCAACTACAGTAAAAAATTGTATATTTTGCTTGTGCTGATTCATAATTAGAATTCTGGTTTGAATATATTTTCCATTCAATGTATCTAATGCAAAAAATATCAACTTTATTTGGATTGAATCATGAAATAGTAAAATCCTGAAATCAGTTTATCAGCAAAAACCAGTTGAAATGAGATATTCCTGTACATTTTTCAGATGATTTTTAAAAATAAATGCTCAAAACTTGGTAAAAGCTATGAAACTATTGGGTTGTCCAGAAAGATTGTGACAATTTTTAGTCATTCATGTTCCAACACATAAGAACATGACAAATTTATTGACAGATATAATATGCTTACATTTCTGATTAGAGTCATTTCAAATTACCAGGCGTTAAGAAAGTTTAAAATTCCTTAATTTGTGTTAATTTTGCATCCATATGAAAATGGAAAATTATAAAGTGCATTTTACACACTTGATGCTTTTTTCACTATAAGGCAAAAATGCCAACTTTAACTACCTCAAAAGCAGATCTTCATCCTAAGAAAGTCATGCTGTGCATATGGCGGGATTGGAAAGGAATCTTCTGCCAAGTAACCAGTCAATTGATTCTGAAAAGTACTGCTCAAAACTGGATGAATTAAAGGCAGTAATTCAAAATGCCCAGAATTGGTAAACAGGAAAGGTGTTATTTTTTTTATCAGGTTGATGCCAGACCTCATGTTTCTTTGGTGACCCAGTAAAATTCTTGTAGCTTTCTTGGGATGTGTTACCCCACTAGACATATTCACCAGACATTGCTCCTTTGGGTTTTCATTTATTGAGGTCCTTGCAAAATAATCTCAATGGTAAAAATTTTAATTCTTTGGATGACATAAAATCTCTCTTAATGAGAACTTTGTTGAGAAATAATTTAATGATTATTTTTGTAAAAAATTTATTTTTAGTATTTAAGAAACCACTCATCTATTATTTTTAATCATTTTACCCTAAGCAAGGAAATAAAGCAACTAAGACGCAAGGGGGTTACTGAGTGAAAGCATATAAGAAAAAGAAAATAAAAGAAGAGGAATCAAGAAGACAGTAGATAAGAATGGACATTTCATTTACATTTTTAAAGATCAATGTTGAATGGAAAACAAGAAGACAGAAGAGAGTTCCACAGGTAAGATGTGTGAGAAAAGAAACAAACTTTTTTTTAATCATTTCAACTCAAGCAAGGGAATAAAGCCACTAAGAAACAATGGGTTATTGGGTGTTAGAGAATATGAGAAAAACTACTATTAAGAAGAGAGGACAAGAAAAGAACAAGAATTAAGAAGACAGAAGGTAATGATAGTTGTTGCATTTACATTTTTGAAGTTGACTGAGAAGCAAGAAGCTGTAAGAGACTTTTACAATTGAGAAGTGCAAGAAAAGAAAATGTTACAACAGAACTTACATTTACATCTAGCCATTTCAACCGTAAAATGATGAAACATTGTTGGTAATCTAGTACTGCACTTAAATTCATAAAGTCTACATGAAAATTAATCAGAATAATTACCATGAAAGTATTTATAGAAAAGGCACAGAGAAACTACATTATGGTGGTGGGAAAGTGACTGAAGCCAGGATGCCAGGCCAGACCAATAACACTGCATGTTCTTTGGATTTTAGCAAGAATCTGTAAATATATAGCAGTAGCACCAGACCATATACAACAGCAATAATCAAAGCATGGACAAATGGTAGACTTATGAATATGCAAAATAGATACTGGAGAGAAAAATTGTCTAGCATGACAGAGCCAACTTTCCTCGCAGCAGACCTAGCAATTGATTCAATATAATGTTTCCACTTCATGTTAACAGAGAACATTAGCCCAAGATGGCGCAGAAGTAAAAAATAAAATATCTTTTTTAACATTTTTATAAAATTGAAAATTTTCAATCTTTTTGATTCAAAATGATGGAAGAACATTAATGTTTTGCTACTTTTCCTCTGTGTGTGATCAACGAATGATTACAGCTAAGGCTTTTTTCTTTTTAGCAAGAATGATTTAAAAATGATAAATTTATTTAAAAAACTTTCAGTTGATTTCTAAAAATGTTCATATTCCAAAACTGGTCTTGTAAAACATGCATGCAAAATTAACATGACAGGAAGCAACCCAAACCCTGCTATCTGGTTTCAATCTTCGTTTATTGAATTCATTAACTTTTACAGCCACATTACTCAAGGAATGGGGGTAAAAAGTGAACAGGAAGAAACATCTAACTCCACTGCTTTTTTGCTCACTGAAATTGAACCCCCTCAACCTTCTTTAACTGTTATTTGGGCCTTCTTTGCTTGTGCTATTATAAATAATGCTTATTCCTTTTATAATGAGTTTGTTGCGGATGTGTGATGTGTATGTTGGAAAGGAATAGAAGGTTTGAATTATCAGAAGGTTTAAAATTGTATGTTTTCAATAATCTTCCATCTACAACAATTAATACAAGATAGAGAATAAAGAATCATAAACATCTTGTTTCAAAACGTAACAATTGAATTTATTAGTGGTATACATGCATGAATACTGAGTGAAAAGGTCAGACAGAGTTGTGTCTCTTAGATTAGGTAAATATTTGTATTTGAGCTCATAAAGTGAAAGTAATTAATAAACTGTAGTTTAGAAGAATAAAGTTTCTTTAGCATGTTTGGAATTGTGTATTGTACAAGTTGGTAAAAGTTCAGAAGAGATTTCAGAGTTCGTACGAGCGTGAATGTTGGTAATGGTCTTTAACGTCTGACTGCATTAGTCAAGACGGTTACATCTTGGTACTTGGTAGCAAGGAATGAAACGCGCACGCGAGAGAGAGATGAATGAAAAGAAACTCGAGGGAGTTTACACGTGTTGGGTTTATATATCTGCCTGTATCACGTGATAGGATCAGAATTGACTTGGTGCCTAAATTGACTCTGCACATGAGAGTGATCTGATTGGTTGAAACTGATCAATCAGCAAGTTGGATGTAGTGTGATTGACCAGTGGTTTCTCATTGATATTTTATATGAAAGTAGGATGTTACTTACCAGATAAGAAGAGTGCATTTCCTAAAAAGAGGTAAGGCTGGTTTGTTGTGGAAGATTCCACAAGTGTTTGGTAGCAAAGGAAGGGAACAAACAAGGATTAAGATTTCAACTGGTCAAAAATGTTAAAAAATATGTACATACATGGTTGTGTGAAATTGGCAAAAATTGTTCATATGTGGTTCCTTATTTGACGTTTATGTTTATGTTCTTGTCTATTTGATGTAATATAATATATAATTGCACCCAATGTGTGTGTGTGTGTGTTTTTTTAAATTATTGATAATTTACGAGTTATTAAAATATCTTTATTATTGTTCAAATAGTGAAATGTAATTATTCAAAGGGCGGTAATTCGGCATTATTTCCTTTTGAACAGCCATACAAAAAAAATAATCTAATAGCTGCTAAAGCGAAAAAATAAAATTAAAAAATTCTTTTAAAAAAATGTTCACCCTCGAAAATTTTCATTTACTTTTTTCGATTTTTCAAACATGTCTTTTTTTATTAAAAAAAAAAATTCTTATAAACAGCAACGGGATGAATTTCAAAAAAAAAAAGATTTTTTTTTTTGTCCAATCCAAAAGCAAAAATCAATAAATGTGTTTTAAAAATTATGCAAGCAAGCACTAACTCAAATTTTATGAGCTTTTTATTTACTGAATTATTTTTTGGAATGTTTTGAAGAAGTTTTCTAATAAATAACGTATTCAATATACAATTCATTTATTAATGAATAAGTACTGAAAATTACGTTTAAATGAGATAATTTCCTGATTTTTGGCAAAGATTTTTTAAAACGGGGAAACGATGCTTTGCTTTTTACTTCGTTTCATTTCATGGAAAAACATCGATTTTCGTGTCACCGATGCTCAATGTCTTGCGTGACTATCTAATCCTATTTTATGGTCGGTCCAAAATTATTTTCGACGCTTGAAAAAAAATTATATATTTTAATTAATCTAGCATTCACAAATTACCGATTCCAGTCAATGGAGAAAATAAACTACAGAGAAGACATGTCTCTTCTCCAGGGTTTCTAGTAATTATCTCCCTTTGCTTTTCAGTCTTTATCGTCATTTTCAAATTGCATCATTCGCAAACGACGGCTGGATATTTTTTTTAACTAATAAAAACATTATTATTTATTTTATTTTATTTACATAGAAAACATTATTAGTTTATTTACATTTCTCTAGTTTCTCAGTCTGCGTTGTCCCAAGGAAAACAAATTATAAAGCAAAAGAAAACAGTAAGTATGCATTCAGTGAGAAGAGTTTTTTACTTTTTTATGAACTTTAAATTAAATATTTTAAAATTGTGGAAAATATTTAAATTGAATGTAAAAAATATCCACATTTTGGCGAAACCTTTAATTGCAAACTGATTTAATCTTTATAAAAATTATCTTTTATTTTCTTGTCATTTTGAATTTGATTTATTTTTGATAAATATTTTTTTATCTTTTTATGGGTAACGACCTTAACAAAAAAAAGCGACTTCGAAGGTTTTTAAATTTTAATCCTTATGATTCACTTTTTTTTACACTTTAAATGTATTTTAAAAAGGAAAAAAAAAATCTTTTTTAGAGGTTTTTACCCAAGCTAATAGATTTAAAAATTTAAGATTACCGATAAAAGTTAAAACCAAATACTTTGGTTGGTAGTATATTTATTTATTGTTCGGACAATTGTCCTCATCTTTATTGTCATATCCACAACGTTTTGACCGTTGTATGCTTTGGCTCCAAGGATACATGACCCAATAGATAAAAAAAACTAAAAGCATTGGTGGAAGTAATCCAAAACCAAAAGTGACTTGACCCAAAGAGTTGTGAGTTCAATACCTGGCCACAGCAGAGGTGAACAAAAACTTGGAGAGTTGAGTTACTAAAGGGAATTAACTGAAACCGAGATATCAAGAAAAGGTATGGCATGTGGAACTAGAACAGTCTACCCCCGTGGATTAAATGTTTCAGTTCAAAATTTCAACATATATCACCTGAAGAAGGCTGGACCGTACAATGGCCGAAACGTTGTCGATGTGATAATACAACTGTCTGAACAATGTAAATAATTACAATACGACATCTCAGAAATGTAGACAGATGTTGACTTTCGTTGGTGTATTTCAAACTGAATTTAAATTGATTTGAATCCTTTTTCTCCTGCTTATCTGTACAATCTATAAATTCGTCTATATTGACAAATCTGTCAACACAATATAATTCTATTGATTAAAAAATCTTTCAAAAATAAATATACTCTTTTTCCAAAATGTTATTTTAAGATAAATAACTGATTTAAAGTTTAAATAATCTGAACTGAAACAAATATTACTTTTATTTTAAAATATTGTATCTTTTTTAAAATGGAGAGGGCTTGACAGACTGAAGCTTAAATAAGGAGCACATAATTGAAATAAAATTACATCAATAAAACTTTATATAATTTTCTAACTACCTAGTAATCTTAATAATTTTAAACATATTTTTTAAGTATTCTCATATTTTACTGAAATTGAGGTACTCTGGCTTTTTATAGTCTTACTTAGAAATACACTTGTTGAGAAAATGTTATAAAATTATGAATAAATTTTATATCTCCTATAGTTATCAATCTTATTTTATCATGTATGGACATCTGTATTTACAAAAATCAACATGTTTATACACATATAAAAACAATTTTTAAATTCTTAAACTACTGGAGTCGTATTGTAGTGACATTTTCAATTTATGATTAGGAAATAACAATATCACCTGGCTGCTTGAAATTAATACAGCATTTTAAAAGATTTAAAAGTTTGTAAATCATTTCAATTAAAGAGTCATTCTGTGTCAAGTCAACAAGGGTCTGACCATCAGATTTTTATCAAATTTGGTACACACATAGAGCTTCATGATACAAACTGAATGGTACCTATTTTACATCTCTAGGTCAAAGGGTTCCTAAGACATGACCCTTTGTCCCTTGCTATAAAGGTGAATTTTGGAAAATAGTCCCAAAGTTGTTTTTTTTACCCAAAAAGCTAAATTATATACCATTTTAAAATACTTGGTTAGATCTAAAATGGTGATCTATTTATTTTTGTTTAAAGGTTAAATAAAATAATTTGACCTTAACCATTAATTTCTCAAAAAGTGTATCTTTAAATTTTTTTTTTAAATTTGTCTACCTTATGGCAAGATATGTAGAAAATTTTGTGGTGTACTGTTGACTCTGTCTTGAGTTACAAGGCTTTTATTGAGTTGGGCCAAAATTCAAAATGTTGGAGTTTGGTATTAGGTACTATATACTAACATTTTCATATTTCGCAATATGGTCAAGTTGTATATCTTTAGAAAGCTCTGTGAATGCCAATTAATATTCACATAAGAACTATGATCATAAAATCAAAAGAATTTGTGCTATTTGTGGTTAAATGTTGACCAATTTGGTGGAAAATTAACAACCTTATTTTACGTTTTGTTTACATTTTTATTATAAAACAAATAGATTTTTATATGGAAATGTGACATAATGAAAATAATTGAACATAAAATAATATGAAAATATGCAACAAATCAATTTTTTAGTTTTTGTTTTTATATATATATGATTAAAATTAACAGTTACAAGCAAACTCATTGTTCCTACAACTGCATGATTCTAATATCTAAACTATTATTATTTTATTTCATTTTAGCTTTATCATGTTAAATACCTTTTTGCAGTAAAATACTTTTGACAATGTTCTTTTCTAATAATAATGAAAGTTTGAAACAATTTTTTCTCAAACATTAATGCAGATTTCAAATGTAGACCATAAGCAGTATTACATATTTTCATATATATAATGTATTATATATTTCCATTTGTATTATATATTTCAATATATACTATGAATTTCCATATGTATTACATATTTTCATATGCATTATATATTTTACCTAAAAGTTTTATTTTTGTGCAATCATCAAATTTTCCTTACTGTTATTGCAGTGGTCTTGTAGATGATGTATGAAATTACATAGCTTTTAAAATGTAAAAACGTAACTTTTTTTAATCATTTCACCCCAAACAAAGCAATAAAACCATTAAGACACAAGAGGTTACTGAGTGAATAGAAAATAGGAGACAAACTACTATTAATGAAAGATGACAATAAAAGAAAAGAATTAAGACAGAAGATAATAAATGTCATTGCATTTAAATTTTTGAAGATCAAAGTTGACAGGAAGTCAAGAAGCTGGAAGAGTGGTCCACAAGTAAAAAGTGTGATAAAAGAAACTGTTAGCGTAGAAATTACTTACACTAATATTTACACTATTTACACTGTTGTCGTCATCTTTATTGCCATATCCACATTTTGGATAATATATGCTATGACCTTCTTCAGGTGATAAACATTGAAATTTCAAACTAAACTTAGATTGTTCTAATTCCACAGGTTTTTTCTGGATGTCTCCATTTCAGTTAATTCCCTTTAGTAACTCTCCAAGTTTTTGTTCCCTCTGCTGTGGCCAGGTATTGAACACACAACTCTTTGAGTCAAGCCACTTTTTGGATTATTTCAACCAACACTCTTATCCACTGGGCCATGAAATATAGTTGAAAAAATAATTTTGTAGTTTCTATATTTTTGTTCAAATCACATAAATGTTGATTGTTGAAAAGAAAGGCACAAAATAAGAGAAAAACTAATATTTTTTCTTTGTTTTTGTTTTCTCTCCATTAATCATCTGAGAGACCCCATGCTGCGTTCCATCAGAATGGCTGAAGCTATCCTTCAGGAAAATGACTCATTGCATCTTCGCAAGCTCATTTTCTCTGCTCATATGAAGTCGATTGACTATATTGAATCCATTACTAGGTCACTTGCTAAGAAAGTTGGTTCGCTATGTCGAGTGAAACAGTTTTTCTCTCCAGAATCTATCTTACATATCTATAATTCTACCATTCATCCATGCTTAGAATATTGCTGCCACATAAGGTCTGGTGCCTCTGCTTTTTATCTTGAGTGCCTTGATAAGATCCAAAGAAGAATCTGTAATTTTACTGGTTCTGATCTAGCTGCTCAGCTTCAATCACTTTCCACCACCATAAGGTTGCCCCTCTATGTCATTTCTATAAATACAGTGCTGTTTGATAAAAGTGACTCCCCTGATTTTTTTTACTAAATGTTCTTTCCTCTGATGAGACGAAAGTTGAGCTAAATTCAAAGGATAAGCCATCTAAAATCTGAAGAAGAAGTTTTGAAAGCTTTTTGAATTTAACAGTAAGTACTGTCAAGCATCCATTCAGTATAATGTTCTGGGGATGCTTTTCTTTTCATGGAACTGGTTTCTTAAAACCTATTGAAAAGACCCTCAGGAGCAAGCAGTACAAGAGAATTTTAGTCTTGTCTGCTCCCTTCTTCTGAAAGGGTGCAAATTGACCCCACCAAGCTCATTTTTTATGCAGGATAATGCTCCCTGTCACAAATCAAAATTGATGAAGGAATACTTTGATGAGAAGCAAGTGAGTGTTATGACATGGCCGCCCCAATCTCCTGACCTCAACCCCATAGAAAACTTATAGAGCATTATAAAGTACAGGCTCTCGAGAAATCAGTTGAGCAACAAAGATGATTTGATTGTGAATTTCATATCCGAATGGAATTCAATGCTTGGAGATGAGATTTGCCAGAACCTAATCAAGTCAATGCCAAAAAGGGTTGAAAAGGTTATTCAAAATAAAGGAGGACCCATAGATTATTAAATATTTCGAACTATATTACCTATTATAAATAAATTATATCTCTATTATTCTTTATTTAAAGCTGTTCGGTTATGTTTCTATTGAAAAAATGTGAGTCACTTTTTTCACACAGAGTTTTTCCCTAAATCTGATTTATATCCAAAATTATAACTATCAATAGAATACCTTAGGGTGAGTAAACATTTTTAATAGGTGGTCAGGAAGGGGTCTTTATATTAGTAAGATTAAAAATTAGTTTGACTCCAAAAACAATAGGCGAAAAAATTTTTAAGTTAAAAAAATCAGGTGAGTCACTTTTATAGAACAGCACTGTATTTTCACGGTAATTGTTCAGGTGATCTCTTCACTATGGTACCTAGAGTTTTTGAATTTAAGCGCAGCACTAGACTTGTTTTGAGATCTCATCAGTTTACAGTTGAGCTGGCTAGATGTAGCTATAAATTCTATGCTAACAATTTCATCTCTCACACTTCTCGATGGTGAAATTCCCTTCAGCTCCATGCTTTCCAGCCAACTTTAATCTTCAAAAATTTAAATGCAATGTCAATGGCTATCTACTGTCCACCTAATTACTCTCTTCTCTTTCTGCTCATCCTTAATGTTTCTGTTCCTAATTCTTCCACACCCTGTGTTTTAGTGGCATTACTGCCTTGCTTGTGGTGATTCTGATAAAAAAAAATGTAATCCTTGCTTTGAAATAGAAATCAATGATTAAATGCTGAATCATTCCATTTCTGCCCTAATGAACCAGAAAAAATATGAAAAGTTTCAAACTTTTCCTTGCTTATTTACAACTCAAACAAATAAATGACAAATCAGAAAACCAAGTATTGAAAAATCACATTTTTAACTAATAGGTTAGATTTTGATGTATGTAAAATTGTTTAATAAATGCTGGTGCAGACTGACAAGGGCTCTTCAGGTATATGGTATTATTTTTACTTCTTGAAACATAGGTTTCCTTGGAATTTGCTGTGTACACAGGTTCTTCTTTGATATGTATATCATCTCATCTGGTTCCTAAAGAATTTTCTCAAGGCAATCTTCATTTCTTCAGTTCATATATTTCCTCTTTCTTCATATAATCAACTGCTATAAGAACAACTTGTTTGTCTTTTTCATCCAATCCCATGCTGTCAATAAGTTGCAAAGCCACAACTACCTCAGGTAAAATGATGCTTTGCTTTTTTAGCTCATTGACATTATTCTTGTAAGAATTGAGAAATTGATTCATGGTGCCGGATTTTTTCTTCAAAAGACGAAAGACAGATCATTGGTTAGAGAGAAAGAATAAAATTGTCTTTTATAGATCTCCACCAGGTGATCTTATCTCAGTCAGTAAGGGATTCAGTCTCTACTGAAAGGTGTGAGCTCACTCAGTGTGCTAGGCAGTAAGCCATGTCAGGTGGCACATGTAACAAGCCCAAAACATGAGAATTGAATTGAATTTGCTTAGTTTTTCAACTTTGTGAATTGTATTTCATCATGGAAAGACAGATGTGTGTAGCATGCCAATTCCTGGACTGCCTGGTCAACCGTGCTGCATTGTCCAACCAATCACCGTGTGACCAGCTGGCACACATAACAAGTCTAAAGCATGAGGTCCACCAGTCCATGGCACGCCTGTTAAAAATTTATGCATGAAGTTAAATAGCAAACATTGATATAGTTTGTTTTGTATGAATGCAGGTATTCACCTTCATATTGCAGACAGAAGGATACTCAAGAAGGAAACAGATATATGTTGTACCGTGTTTACACACATGGTGACTTATTTTATTTATTAGGGATAATATTACAGTGCGCTCTTATAACAACAATAAAAACAAAGGAAGCAGGCATTGATAACTCCAACCCCTTTATCTGACTAGAGTGGAATTTTCAACAATGCCAACCTGTGGACCACATTTTTTCATTGTCAGATCTCACAATATATAATACATAATCAAACAGATGCTAAAATATCTTACAGAACCATTGGTAACAGCACTCAACATATTTAATGGACAGAGCCATTGTATTATTAGAATACAGAGCCTCTTGAAAAGGCAAAAAATAGCTTATCTATTCAACAGAATTAAAGTGTTGGCGGGGGGAAGGAACAGGACAAAAGAGATGCTCATCAACAGGCTGTATAAAATCTGAGGACCGAACGCTCATATTAGAGAACCAAAAAATTCTTCATTTCTGGAACAAATATATTATTAGAGATCTCTTCCACAATGAAAAAGAACAACCAGTAATACACAGAAATACCGACAGGCTGGAAATACTAAAAAAATCAAAGTGGAAGCTGCACTGGCCAAGTGGCAAAGCCAGACAGAATAGTAATAGAGATTATGGCAGCCTTAGATGATTTCAGTATAGACAAGATTACAAAAATAATAAACGAAATCTACAACAGTAGTGATATACTGGAAGACGTAATTTTCATAGTATTGCCTATGAAGCAAGGTGAAAAAGAATGTGTTCACCAAACAAAGCAGCCTAATGAGCCACATAATAAAACTCATCATCCAAATTCTGATGAATAGAGTGCACAGCAGAATCAGGCCAGAGATGAGACTACCAGTTATTTAGACCACACAAATGTGTTTGACAATGTACACCACAAAGATCTGTTAGAGCTGTTCAGCAACCTTGACATCTTTGGGAAAAACATTAGAATCATCAAAAAATCTCTACTGGTGGATGGATAAAAAATGATTTTGCCACTATACAAAAATAGAAAGGAGTGTAAGGCAAGGCTGTGTCTTCTCACCGGACTTATTCAACCTTATTTGCCCGGGGATGTAACAGTAAGAGATAGATCATAAAGACTGGAAAATAAAATTGACAAAGATTATTGTTTAAGGTTGACGAACACGCATGTCTTAATTAGTTTTTTGTTTTTTGTTTTTTTATGAATTGGTCAAACCCAAACTCAAACAAAAACAGTGAGGCAATTCTGAGAAAACTGGAAATCCTACCAGGATTCATCATTGGTGCCACAATCTTAACAGCATAAGATATGCCGCTGACACAGTGTTGATAGCAGACACGGAAAGGAAACCACAAAACCTTCTACAGAAGGTAGCAAAAGAGAGCAAGAAGAAGGGACTAAGCATAAACTACAAGAAGACAGAATGCATGGTCATCAGCAAAAAGATGAATCCAGAATGCAATTTACAGGTCATGGACACTAAAATGAAGCAGGTACATAAATTTAAATATCTAGGAAATGTTCTAACAGAGGATGGAAAGTGTGACATTGAGATTCAAAGAGATGTTAAGATGGCCAAAACATATTCCAAAAGCTAAGCAGATTATTTCGAGATAGCTAAGTTTTGTTGGTAATAAAGAAAAGATTACTGAACTGTTACATGATATTTGTCCTCCTGTATGGCATCGAATGCTGGGCAATCTCCTCAAAGATGAAGGAGAGACTCAAAGCAATGGAAATGTGGTTCTACAGAAGAATGCTAAGGATACCATAGGCTGAACATGTGAACAACGATGAGGTTTTGGAGAGAAGGGAAAACAAAGAGGAAACATATCAGTAAGAGGTAGTTGAAATTTTTTTGATATGTAATGAGGAAAGAGAGCTTAGAAAATCTGATACTCACAGGATAGAAAGAGGGACAGGGGAAAACAACACATGACATGCTTAATAGGCTTGAGCAAGTAGATGGCAGACAGGGTCTGGGAGAAATAACAAAAAGACAAAACTTATTAAGAGCTAGAAGGGACAGGAGGATGTGGAGGGCCATGATCGACTATGTCCTGAAGGTACATGGTGACATAGGTCATGTCCATTCTTCTTCTATCTCACTGACGATAGAGACACAAAATCGCCTGTGCCATACATGGTCATGTAAATTACCGAGTACCTTAGGACTAATTAAATGCCTGTAGGTGGGCATGAAAAAATCTGTATAACGGACAGAGGCACACATAAAAGCCAGCAGATTTTGTCTGTGGGAGGAGAAGGATTACGGACGGTGAGGAATATATTTCAACAAGCCAGCTATGAGGTTAAAAACAATGACATTGCAGTGAGGAATGTGAAATGGTTTGCTACAGTTATATTACTACAGAAGTCAAATGCTACTTCTTCCACTGTTGACATTAAATGAGCCCAACATCAGCTAAAATTGTCTGACATGTACAAATGAAACCATTCCATGTCCATATGGTAGTTGGCTTCAAGCAAGTCAGTGAGGTTTATATATGACTAGCAGTAGAGCCTGGCATTGCCCGGGGATGTAACAGTAAGAGATAGATCATAAAGACTGAAAAATAAAATTGACAAAGATTATTGTTTAAGGTTGACGAACACGCATGTCTTAATTAGTTTTTTGTTTTTTGTTTTTTTATGAATTGGTCAAACCCAAACTCAAACAAAAACATTGTTTTCAATCGTTATGAGTCTACCGATTGAATAGAATTTTATTATAAACAATTGTCTTGTAAATGGAATTTTTAAAGCATTCTGAATGTAAAAATAAAGAAAAAGTGTGCAAGACAATAAGAAACACTACCTGCCAAAAAAAAGTGTTGTTGAAATCAGTTGAAAAATGTAGGAAATCCGATCCCATATATAAACGAACACACACACACACACACACACACACACACACACACACAAACAACCTGGGTTTGTATTAAGTATAACTCGATATGAGTTGTCCCCCTTTCATTCTATTGATGCCTCTTAATTGTGTTTTCAAATTGATTTTGTACAAAAACAATTGTGTTTTTCCAATTTTTGGTGCTGTCAAAACCACCGCAAGGTAATTTTACGTAGTCCTGTGAAGTTTTGTTGAAGGGAAGGGAGTTCCACAGGTGAGAGGTGTGAGACATGAAGTTATTGGAGTAGAAGAGACGGCTACATTTAGGACTTTCAACAGTGAAGGGGTGAGAGTGGGATGCCAGCCTCTTAGGGTGATTGAACTCATGAAGTCTGGGAACCAGCGAATGCAGCTCCTCGGAGCAATTGCCATGAAAGTATTTGTAGAACAGACAGAGAGAGGCGATGGTGCATCTGTGAGAAAGTGACGGTAGATGTGATGCCAGAGCAGGGCCAATTATATTGCATATCCGCCTCTGGAGCCAATCAAGAACCACGAGGCAAACAGAAGGGGCACCAGACCATATATACATGACACATGATTAGCTCCTCAAGTCTGGTCTCAGATCCTGGTAATCACATTATTGACTGAATATATATTTTGATCAAATGTTAGTGTTAAAAATTCTCTCATATTTTCATTCATAATGGTGTATCCTTTTACTTCAGATAAATAAAACTTAGAGAAAAGTAAGAATTCCTGTACTTGAATTATTTCTATTTCAGTAATTAATAATTGCATACAATGTATATTATTTTCTCTCATTATACTTCTTTGTTCACAGGTATCAAGAGAGGGTGAGGATGACAATTTGAAAAGACATATACAAACACATTCTTGGAAAGTGGATTGATATGCATTTTGAGAGTTCATATTTAAATATATAGATGTGCACAAAGGAGGAATTCTTTATTTTTTCAAAGTCATCAACATTTTTACTAAATTCACGTTTTAAATTCAATAACCAATGACATTCTGTACAAGGACTCTTCTGAAGTGTTGCCAGTCAGTATTTTCACACATTTAAAACTGAAAAAGACATCTGCAAAAACAGGGAAGAGAAACCATATTTTTGTCAAGAGTAGGGATCAGCATTATCAGAGAAATAAATTTTAAAATGACACATGAGAATACGTAGTAGAGAAACTATTTTTTCATCATTACAGGGTCCAAAACTGAGAATACATATGGCAGAGAAACCTTACTCTGATGAAGTATGTGAATCCCTATTAACAGAGAATTCACATTTGAAAAGTGACATGCAAGTTCATACTCAAGAGAAACCATATTCTTGTGAAGTATGTGGATCAAGATTTTCCCAAAGTTCCAATTTGAAAAATCACATGAAGATACATACAAGAGAGAAATCATTTATTTGTCAAGTGTGTAAATCATCATTTTCAGAAAGTTTCCAATTAAAAAAACACATTCGAACACATACAGGAGAGAAACCATTTTCATGTGAAGTGTGTGGATCAGCTTTTTCAGAGAGATCCACTTTGAAAAACCACATGCGTGTACACACTGGAGAAAAACCATTTACTTGTCAAGTCTGTGGAATAGCATTTTCAGTGAGATGCAACTTAAAAAACCACATGCGAATACACACTGGAGAGAAACCATTTTCTTGTCAAGTGTGTGTAGCATCATTTTCAGTATCCTCTAGTTTAAAAAACCACATGCGAATACACACTGGAGAGAAACCATTTGTATGCCAAGTGTGTGAATCTGCATTTTCAAGGCATTCTCATTTAAAAAACCACATGCGCATACATACAGGAGAAAAACCATTTTCCTGTCAAGTATGTGGGTCTGCCTTTTCAGAGAGTTCCAATTTAAGTGACCACATGCGAATACATACTGGAGAGAAACCATTTTCTTGTCAAGTGTGTGGATCAGCATTTACAGTTAGTACCAGTTTAAGAAAACACATGCGAATACATACTGGAGAGAAACCGTTTTCTTGTGAAGTGTGTCATTCATCATTTTCAGTGAGTTACCATTTGAAAAGGCACATGCACATTCATACACGAGAGAAACCATTTGCTTGTCAAGTGTGTGGATCAACATTTTCACAGAGATCCAGTTTAAAAAACCACTTGCGCACACACACAGGTGAGAAACCATTTTCTTGTCATGTTTGTGAATCATCATTTTCAGTGAGTTGCAGTTTGAAAAAGCACATGCGAATACATACTGGAGAGAAACCATTTTCTTGTCAAGTGTGTGGATCATCGTTTTCAGAGAGTTCCAGATTCAAAGACCACATGCGAATTCATACAGGAGAGAAACCATTTTCTTGTCAAGTGTGTGGATCAGCATTCTCACAGAGATCTAGTTTAAAAAAACATATGCAAACACATGCAAGGGAGAAAGCCGTTCTGCCTGAAGTGCATGGATCAGCATTTTCAGTAAGTGACAACTTAAAAATTTGCATACAAACCCACACTGAAGAGAAATCACTGTATGTCAATTGACATTTTTAGGCTAAAAATCAAGATAAAAACATTAGAAAGATCCTATTACATTTGTTAGATGTTTAGAGAGAAACCATTTTCTTGTCAAGTGTGTGGATCAGCATTCTCACAGAGATCTTGTTTAAAAAAAACATATGCAAACACATGCAAGGGAGAAAGCAGTTCTGCCTGAAGTGCATGGATCAGCATTTTCAGTAAGTGACAACTTAAAAATTTACATACAAACCCACACTGAAGAGAAATCACTGTATGTCAATTGACATTTTCAGGCTAAAAATCAAGATAAAAACATTAGAAAGATCCTATTACATTTGTTAGATGTTTAAAATCTCCTGTAAATGAATACATCTTTTTTACATTTTTATCAAAAATTTTCTTCTCAATCAAAAATGAATGATTGCAGTATTCCTAATCAAGCTTTACAGCATTGACATTCTGTTGACAAAAACGTATCAAATCTTACAAAAATATTATTGAATTCTCTGTATTAAGTATTTGTTTAAATTTTATTATTTTTCTAATTTAAATGTGGTTATTGAATATAGAGGAAAGAATGTGAAAATTCTTATAAAAGTGATGATGTATATTCACTTTAGGTAAAATCCATAAAAAAACTCTTAGGTAAAGAACGTTGTCTTCTCCTGTCTTAATTGCTGCTGTCCCCTGGTCCACCCTGACCTGGCATGGTAGCACCTATTTGCGTCCCAGCTATCGGCAAATAGTGAATTCCCAAACAAAAGCAAAATACTATTAAAGTATAAAAATATATTTTTATAATAAAAATATCAG
This sequence comes from Acanthosepion lycidas, assembly GCA_963932145.1. NCBI lineage: Eukaryota > Metazoa > Mollusca > Cephalopoda > Sepiida > Sepiidae > Acanthosepion > Acanthosepion lycidas. Next base: position 103,823,086 of record OZ010575.1, on the reverse strand, counting down.
TAATACATTTTTATATAAAAATATTGCCAGCAATACCTCTTCATAGTAAAATTGCCAACAATATCTATTTAGAGTGATCAACAATATATTTTATAGCAAAATGTGAAACAATACATTTTATCTGTAGTTGGAGCCATAAAATTGTGTTCAAAATATTTAGATTTTAGCATTAAGTAATCCATAGTGGTTGATATGCCACAAAACAAAATCAACCAATCAATCTCCTGTCAAAAGCTACATTTCATCAGCTCAGGTTCTGATTGCAGGACTATTCTGCACTTTAATAATATCAAAAATATTAACCATCTTAATATTCAGTGTACAGGGCATTATTTCATTAATAGTTCCAAGTGGGAAAGAATTTTCTTCTGATTTAAAGGAACATGTTTCTTTTCACAAACAGAAAAAAGTAGCTTGAACACTGGCCAAAAAAGTCACTGTTAAAATGGCAAAATCAGATGTGGAAATGTCAGTGGTGCATAGAATTAACCAGGATGAAAATGCAAGTTTAAACTAAAATCTGTTTTATCAGGAGATTGATCTTGGAGATATCAGATGTCCAACTTTGGATATTGGTAATAAGGTGAAAAACACATGTACTCTGAGTTTTTCTATGCCGACAGTTATATATACATTTAATAGAAGGTTACATGGCAGATAACTGCATATGAAACTGCTACAGAAGCCTTGTTTAAAGTTCGCTTTTTCTTGATTTTTTATTTACAGAATTTTGTTTATTGAATTACAATACCCAAGCATTCATTTGAACATTTTGTTTATTGAAGTGTGTTTCAGTTTATTTATTTAATAATTAATTATGAATTAAAATACTGTACAAGTATTCAAGTTTAAAAATCTATCCACATTTTCTATTATTATTAAATTTGTAAAATTCTATAAAATTAATCCATGTAAATGTATATGTACTTATATGGAATAGAATGAAGATTTTCAATAATATATGCATATTATTTGAAATACACCTTTTGCGTCAGGCAATCTTAGAAAGGGGACGTAGAATGGTATTCAGACTTATGGTAAAAAAGGGTACACTTGGCAAAAATGGTTGAGAACTACTGTACAAGAGGCTCTAATTAACTCTGAATTGGTTAAGCATCTCACCTCCAGTCAATTAAAATTAGTTTTGAAATAGAGCAAAGTATTTTGCTTATCAGAAATATTAAATTGAATCTTGAAATTAAAACTAAAATAAAAGCTTCAAGAAAGATGGGGTAACAATTTTAAAACTATAGTTGTAAGAGAGCATCACTTATTGTAGCGAACACATGTCAGAACAGATGCAGAAGAGGTCTTGAATTGCATGCGGACATGTTTGTTAACACCAGTTACATCCGAGTTTTTTCCATTAGTAGTGGGACAGTTTGGCATGTCTAGATCCAGGCCTCTCTGCAACTGGTCAAGATTTGGGTCTTTGTAAGATTTCTCCTGCAGGCCTGAGAGAATGTGCAATCATCTCTACCCTAATAACATCGTTTGTTAGACTTTCTTTTGTTGTTTTGGTTAATATTGTCAGTTCTGTATAAAAGGTAATGACACATGGTTTTCCTGTCCTTAAATAATGTGCCCTTAAAATCTGCAAAGATTTTCTGTCATCATTTCTTACTTCTCTTTTGACAAGAGATAATCTTCTGTCATCCAAGAATCGGAATAGCTCTTCAAATGCATTGCCATTTTTACTTTTGTCTGGTGGGTTGTCTCCAGGAAGAATTGTTTCCAGAAGTTTTTGCAGTTTATTATGTCAAAATTTTGCTCCCATATTATTTAAATTTGTTTTCATCACTGGCAACATATTCTGCTATTCTGGTGCCCATAACCTGTTAACACTTTGGAAACCACTGCAGAAATTGAACAGCGGAACAAAAGGATACAGTAGCTTGCAGTAAATCTTTTATTTTATTATATCAGGCAAGGCAGGGATAGAGTAATTTTATTATCAGGTACAAAGAGCTACAAAAAAAGCCTGCAAAAGTAAATAGGCTTTTCTGTAGGGGTTATCTCCCCTTGACTGTAAGTCCATGATTTTATGTTTACTTTAACACACCTGTATCATTTCGGTGACTTATAAACTTATCTTTAAACAATTTGCATATTCTGCTGAACACCAGGTGCATTTCTCCAATAAGTTATGTGAAATAAAGGTTTTAATTAATCAGACCTGCATGAGTCCTGTTGCTTATGAATTAAAAGTAGTGAAATCTTTTCTGTTTTCACATGAACACAAAACTGACCTACAAGAAGTCCTCAGCAAATTCAAAACAAATTGTACAGCTAGAAAGAATCTATCATTCTTAATACACACATTAATCTTATAAAAACATAGACACAAAAATTTGATGATTATGCGATTAAACTATTACCAACAATGCAAAATTCAGAAGCATTTCTGATAGTCTTATAAAAGACATGTTGCTATGTGGGATAAAGGACTCACGCTTGAGAAAACATCTTTTGCAAGAAGCAGATGTAACCCCAGAAAAAGCAGTTCAAGCTAAACAAAGCAAAGGGGAAACAGAGAAAAGCAAAAATACTAGCAGCCAGAATGCCAAAGTTGCTACTATAAATAATAGCCACCAGACAAAACTTGGTGCCAACAAGTTAAAAGGCTTCCATGATCGAAATGGTAGTAAATGATTGAGCAATTTGTTTTCTATGGCTTATCAATCCTTTACAAGTTATTTAAAGCCAGAAAATATTTTTAGATTATGAGAATTTTTTTTTTTTTTTGTTGTATAATTAATTCCAAATAAAAAAGTAGGCAGCATTTAAAAGAAAACAACAACAGAATGGAATTTTTATCATTACTGAAGCTGCTAAGCTTCATTCAAGAAAATCTTTTCACTGCTTGGAAGAAATGGAAAAGTGAATTCAACCTGTTTTTACTTGCACCTGAAAAGACTAATTATCTATATAAAATCACCAATTCTATTTTACTGTCATTCATTGGCTCTCAAAGGCATATGCATCTTTTCTGTTTTCACGTGAAGTCAAAACTGGCCTACAATCAATATTAGGCAAATTTGAAACATACTGTGAAAGTTGAAAGAATCTTGACATACTCATCCTGTTCTTACTTGCAAATGAAAAGAAGAATAAATTGGGTAAAAGTAAATAGGCTTTTCTGTAGGGGTTATCTCCCCTTGACTGTAAGTCCATGATTTTATGTTTACTTTAACACACCTGTATCATTTCGGTGACTTATAAACTTATCTTTAAACAATTTGCATATTCTGCTGAACACCAGGTGCATTTCTCCAATAAGTTATGTGAAATAAAGGTTTTAATTAATCAGACCTGCATGAGTCCTGTTGCTTATGAATTAAAAGTAGTGAAATCTTTTCTGTTTTCACATGAACACAAAACTGACCTACAAGAAGTCCTCAGCAAATTCAAAACAAATTGTACAACTAGAAAGAATCTATCATTCTTAATACACACATTAATCTTATAAAAACATAGACACAAAAATTTGATGATTATGCAATCAAACTACAACCTAAAGTACAACAATACAAATTCAAAAGCATCTCTGGTAGTTTTATAAAAGAGAGCTTGGTATATAGGATAAAGGACTCAGGATTGAGAGAATATTTTTTGCAAGAACCAGATGTAACCCCAGAAAAAGCAGTTCATGCTGAACAAAGCACATAAGGACACAGAGAAAAGTAAAAATACTAGCTGCTTTCTCTGGCTGTTAGAATGTCAGAGTTGCTACTATAAATAATAGACACTGGACAAAATTTGACACCAAAAAATTTAAAGCTTTTCATGTTGGGACAGATGGTAAATGATTAATTTGTTTTCTATGACTTATCAACCTTTTGCAGGTTATTTAAAGCCAGAAAATATATTTACATTGTAAGAAATGTTTTTTAAAAATAACTATGATTTAGTGCTACAACTCTTACTAATTAACCCATAGTTGGGGGAGAAGAGGTAGATTCATACCTTTCGCAAGAGTACTTAAGTGAATATGAGAAATGATATATCGCAGCTCTCTGATCAACAGTATCTCACCATTATCCATACATTGCTTAACTTTGGTGATAATACAAGAAGCAGTGTTTCAACATGATGTGGCCATAACCCTAGGGAAGATGTGACATATAACGGGATAACAACCCTGAAATCAATGTTTCATAAATAGAAATGGAATTTGATAGTTAAAATTTAAATAAACAGTAAATTAAAACATAGTTTGGTATATTAAACTCTGTTTTCAGGAGGGTACAAACTCAGAACCAGAAAATGGAAAGAGGAAATTAGAAGTAATGTTGATAGACCATAAAGTAAGAATAGTGTATTTTCAAATGTTAGTGCAAAATACCATTTGGCCAGAACAGGCTTTGTGTGCTGATAGATGGCATTTAGACATGTTTTTTTTTGTTTATGAATTCAATCTGGATGGTTACAGTGTTTGAAGATAGTACAAGATTTGAAAAACTGTTGAGAGCAAAATTAATTTGAAGCTGAAGAGTAGAGAGAAACCAGGTGACCCTTTTCTGTAACAATAGTCTACAATGTTTATAATTATTATTAATGGCAATTTCTGTCCAGGAATCCTTCACCAGTAAGAAAGGCAGCTGGTTAATTTATAGGAATATGGAGATGATGAAATGTGATTTAGGGGCACTTATTTCTATTGGGAAAGATTTCCCCATATAAGCCCATGTTGCTTTTCACTTAGCAGTCATTTTTTTTATGAGGGAAGGAAACAGACCCAGTGAATACAAAGAGAACCTTCAGACATCATTTCAAAGAAGTTATATTCTGTAGACTTGTTTTTTTTCTCTTCATATTCAGAAGTTTACTGAACACGTTTGGTTTGTTTATCAAAGAATTTTTCTCCTCGTCAAGCTGACCACCAGTAACTAGACTAGAAACCAGAAGCAAAGAGTTACCATGATCATGTATTGACCACTTTTTCATACTACTGTTCCCTGGTTTAATTTGACACTGACCAATAACTTATATATATATATATATATATATATATATGTGTGTGTGTGTGTGTGTGTGTAAAAATAGATTGAGTACATCTGTAAAAGACAATATAAGTTTTTCTTTTGTCTCTCTCTCTCTCTCTCTATATATATATATATATATATATATATATATATGAACATTTTTAAGTGAAGCTGGACAGAGAAATATACTGGCCTAGTTGGCACTTGTTCCTGTGCATAACATAGTCAACTGATACTGATGAATTATCTAATCCATCTGGTTATATATGGTGCAGCAAAACAACCAGTTGTAATTGAGTGATGAGACAAGGAACTGACTACATCCTCAGTACCCAGACATATATACTGTAGGGTTTTATATAGAAACTTTTGTTTAGTGAGCAGATAACTGTCTTTTGTGTCGGTGCCAACCAAGATGAATTAGTGCCCTTGCCACAGATTTAGTCTGGTTAGAAAAAGATGTGCTGTAACCAATGTCTAGACTCACACCATGAAGAGCAAGATGGTAACTGAAGACCTCACCTCACCTTAATGTAAAGGTAGTAATCTTTTAGAGTGCAAACCTCATTTGACTATAACTTCCATGTTTATGTCATGTTATATTCTTGTTTTACCTTGGTACATTTAATAAAAATGGTAAATGTATTTTGGCACCCTTCTTTTCATTTCCCTTTAGTATCTCATATTTAAATTATTCTTTTTGGGGAGCTCCTTGAAGTAGGAAGCTATTATAAAATAACCACCCGACAAATTGGTGTCCCAAACATCAAAGTAAAAGAAAAACATTATTAAGGAGTGAGTACAATAAAAGAAAAGGAAATAAAGAAGACATTTCAATTTTTGAAGATCAAAATTGGCTGTAAAGCAAGAAGCTGGAAGAGAGCTACACAGGTGAGAAAAAACTATTAGTCAAGAACTTGTGGTTACAGATGAGAACATGTTGGCAATCTAGAACTGCATGTAAATTCATAAACTCTGGGTACCATAGAGAAAAGTTCATTAGAACAATTGCTATGAAAGTATTTATAGAAATTGTACAGGTAAGTTATATTATGCCAGTGGGAAAGTGACTGAAGCTGGTATGCCAGGTCAGGATCAATAATATTGCAGATTTTTATCAAGAATCTTTAAATATATAACAGGAGCCCCAGATAAGATATGGCAGCAATATTTGAAGCATGGACAAATGGTAGACTTATAAACATGCAAAATAAATACTGGGGAGAAAAATTGTCTAACATGACACAGTGAGCCAAATTTCCTAGCAGCAGGCCTTGCAATTGATTCAATATAATGTTTCTACTTCATGTCAACAGAGAACATTAGCCTGAAATAATGCAGAAGTAGAAGAAAAAAAAAAACTTTCTTTGTAACATTTTTACAAAATTGAAAATTTTCAATCCTTTTACTTTAAGGTGATAGAAGAAAATTGCCAAAATGTTAATACATTTTAGTAATTTTATTCTATGAGTGATTAATAAATGATTACAGTTGAGGCTGTCTTCTTTTTGGCAAAAATGATTTCAAAATTACAAATTTATTTTTAAAAATTTCAGTTGATTTCTAAAAATGTTCATGTTCTAACATCACCCTGCACACTCCCTGGTTATCCAAGATGTTCAACACTTGCAGTCGATCAAATAGGTGATCGCTTTAATCCAGGTCCTGCCTAGTCCCACATTGTGATTTGCTTTGATCATGAGGTGTCCAAGATCGAATGGTCATCAGGTATCTTTGTATTGTTCTGGTCCAAGCAAAGAGAAGACGCAAAGAAAGAAAATAACACTAAAAAATACTATTTTTACATAAGGTCTTTTGTACAACAGTTAGTTAATCATACTTATTATAAAACCCAGGTTGTGTGTGTCTGTACGTTTATATATTGGATCGGATTTCCTACATTTTTCAACCGATTTCAACAAAACTTCACAGAATGACGTAAAATTACCTTGCGGTGGTTCTGACAGTGCCAAAAATTGGAAAAACACAATTGTCTTTGCACGAAATTAGTTTGAAAACACGATTAAGAGGCATCGCGAGAATGAAAGGGAGACAAATCATATCGAGTTATACTTATCATAAAACCCAGGTTGTGTGTTCGTTAATATATGGAATCGGATTTCCTATATTTTTCAACCGATTTCAACAAACCTTCACTTTTTTTTGGCAGGTAGTGTTTCTTTTTGTCTTGCACACTTTTTTCTTTATTTTTACATTAAGAATGCTTTAAAAATTCCATTTACACGACAATTGTTTATAATAAAATTCTATTCAATCGGTAGACTCATATTGTTATGAGTCTACCGATTGAATAGAATTTTCTACCGATTGAATTGAATGTTTTTGTTTGAGTTTGGGTTTGACCAATTCGTAAAAAAAAAAAAAAAAAAAAAAAACTAATTAAGACATGCGTGTCCATCAACCATAAACAATAATCTTTGTCAATTTTATTTTTCACTCTTAATGATGGTCGATACTTGATCTATCTCTTACTGTTACATCCCCGGGCAACGCCGGGCTCTACTGCTAGTTGTTGTTAAAGTCTAGGAGTTTGTATATTGACATTTATTGGCTCAACCCACTTCTAAGTGGGATGTGACACTTTGTTGACTTGGTAAAATTTGTTTTGCTGACTTGGTAAAGTTTAGCACAAGGCTGATACTGGAGGTTCTCATCGACAGATAATCACATGGGGTGTCTCACATCTGGTGGCTGGAACGATTTCTCTTGACGATCTATGCTTTCTTGCTTCGAGGCATTTCTATTTATTGGTCTTCGCCCAAACCGGTGTGGGAGGTGCGATGTGGTCAGGAACTCAGTATCTTCTCTGCCTGTCATCTTCATTGTCTGGGTTCTGTGAATTGTTTACTTCCTAATTTGGGAAATTCCCCTCTTCCATGGGTGATGGTCACAGGCATTAATTCACCCCATAACTTCCACCTTCTCTTATTACCATCTGCCACTATCTCAGTGGGTGTGGGTAACTTCTCCACCCTTCTTGGTGTTTTATCTGTGCTCGCTAACTTGGCCACCTCCCAACCAATAGTTTTCAACTGTCTGTCAAAGATTAATGCCAAATTTCATTATCTATGCAGAGATTTTCTCTTCACATCAACCCCACGTTTTCCATTGTCCAAAATTGAAACACAACCTGTTTGGCTTCAACACCTTTGGCATTTCATCAAGGTCATTCTCTAAGAGAAGTCTTATCTCTGAATTATGATTTTAAATCCTATCTGATTCATCCTTTGGCGTTTCATCAAGCTCATTCTCTAAGAGAAGTCTTATCTCTGAATTATGATTTTAAATCCTATCTGATTATCTCCTCTTGCCTTCACGGCCTGTATTTTTAGCTGTATGTCATCAACCAAGTGTCAACATATTTGCCATATAACCTGTTGCAGTTGAATGTTGTTTTCTCTTCTAGCCTAGATTAATAAATGTTCTTGGCCCTCTTTGAGAATCAAAATCTTCAATCTTTCTCATGGGGCTTTACTAATATGTCATTCAGTCTATTTATTAACCTTTCTTATTATTTATCAGGGGTCTGTCAGTATATCGTTCCTTCTATTCAAAAACCTTTTTATTATTTACCAGTAACAAATAGTGTAATACTATTGGTCATGAAAAACATACATGCTAACAGAAATTAATATGACAGGAAGCAGCCAAAGCCCACTATATGGCTTCAATCTTCTATTCCCTTATTGAATCCACTTTTACAGTCACACTACTCAGGGGATGGGGGTAAAGAGTGAACAGGAAGAAGCAGCTAGCTCCACTGCTTTTTTGCTTTAGTTTTTTTGCTCCCTGAAATTTAACTTTCTTTGACCAGTCTGCATTATTTCTGCCTGTGCATAGAACTGCTGCATGAGTTAATACAGAAGCAGTGGTCTTTTCTGCTTATGCGACTATAAATATTGTTTATTCCGGTTATAATGTGCATTTGGTTGCAAAGGAAAGGAATAAACAAATATGGGTGATTTAAAAAAAAAAATTCTCATGAATATAAGAAGTAGAAAAATTTATCAGTAATTAATTTTTTATTATACAGAAAATATTTATCCAGGAAAACATTTAAGACATACATTAGAATTATAAATTAGTATTCAATTCATTGAATTTCATTTTTCATGGCTTATATTGTCTCCCTTTGATTTCAATCGCAAATGACAGTTATTATTTTTCTTTTACTTCGAAAACAAGTCTATTTGAAATTTTCATAGTTTCTCTATTTTATTTCCCTTTCTTCATTATTCTGAGGAAATCAAATAAGTAGTAAATATTAATTTCTTTGTATGCAAATAAACTGATGTAATAGGATAGCCTATCACCCCCATGAGTGACTACACTATAGGTAGTAACTACCTAAATATCTGTAAGTCAACTGACTACAGAGACTAGCTGCAATCTGTTCCAGCTAAACAGTCGAACTCTCTGCCTTCGGGCAGAGAGGAACCTAGACGAGGCTTCGCTGTAGGGCAGTCTCATTCGGGGAGGTAGACTGCCCCTGCCCCTAGACGGTCGAACTCTCTGCCTTTGGGCAGAGAGGAACCCGGACGAGGCTCTGACGAAGGGCAGAGTTTCGTTCGGGAGGTTCACCAACCCAGTCACGTTTATGTGGGTTCTACGGGGATTTTTTGGCCAAGCCTATGGGCTTGGATAACCCACGTTAAACCCGGCCTTGTGCCACATCTACCCTCGGTGGGGGTGATCTGTTACTCAGTGAAGGGCAGAGTCTCGTTCAGGGAGGTAGACAGACCTGAACCCATTTTTTTTTATGCAGGGTTTACACTACAGGGAAATTTTGGCCGAGCCGAGTTTGGGGACAAAGTTTTCTAACAATGCATTCAGTATACAATTCATTAATGAATACGTACTGAAAATTATGTTTAAATGAAATAATTTCCTGATCTTTGGCAAATATTTTTAAAAAGGGTTAACGATGCTTTGCTTTCATTTTGGAAAAACGCATCAATTTTCATGACAGCTATGCCTTAAAAAATGCAATGTCTTGTGTGACTATCATCTCTAATCCCATTTCATGGTAGGTCCAAAATTACTTTCGATGGTTGAAAAAAAAAAATGATTTAATCAATTTAGCCTTCATAAATTATTGATTCCATTCTGTGAATGTTAAAAATAAAATACAGAGAAGTCATGTTTCTCTTCTCCATGGTTTTCATTAATTATCCCCCTTTGCTTTTCGGTCTTATCGTCATTTTCAAATATCGTTAAGAAACGACGGATGGATTTTTTTAAAAGAAAGTTTGACCAGGAAACATTTTTATTAGTTTACTTAATGTCTTCAGTTTCTCAAATTCTGCATTTTCCTAATGAAAACAAATTCTAAAATGGAAGAAAAACAGTAAGTATTAATTTAAATGAAATTAAATAAATGAAAGAAAACAGTAAACTAAAAGTATTTAAATTTCTTTGTTTCCAAATAAAAATGCATTCATAAGAAATTGAAAGTGTACTCAACTGTAGGGTTACGTTTTTTTTATCCTTCTCCTTGCCCACACACAAAATGCAATGATTTATTTAACTTCATGTGTTTCCCGGGGCATTTTTAATTTTTCACAAACGGGAACAAATGGGATTGTCTAAAAAATATGTTTTAAAAAACAGTATTTCAATTTTCGGGAAAATTTTTCATGTGTTGTTGAAATAAAAAATAAACATTTTCATTCATTTTTTAAGCGATCATTTTCTCGGTTTTACCTTGTAAGAAATGTAAAAAATAGGCACTAGAAATTTTATTTTAATTGCTAGTCGTAGACTTTTGGTTATTTATTATTAAAAAAGAAAAAAAAAAGGCACTTACACTTTCGCATCCTCCCCAAAGTTGACTTGACGGAGTGAAGATAGAAAAAACAAAAAATAAGTTTGTTTTTTTTCTTTTTTACTTCTATTTTAAAATCGAATGAAAAGTTATTTTATTTATTTCAGAAAAAATTGAGGATTGAGCATTTAAAAAAGGAATTCGATTGATACAAAAAAGTAAACAGTGTAAGCGCCCAATTTTATTCAAGGAAAGGTTAACCGTTAAATAAATATAGTGTAGTACTGTAGTCAGATACAATTTTAATTTTTATAATAATTTTGATTTTTAATAAATTGAAATAATTTTTTAATTATTTTGTTTTTGTCTTCTACTAAAAAATTAAGTAATGTTTGTGGTAAATTTGCTTTTTAAGCCTCGCACAGAAAATCTATTAAAAATTTCCCAAATCGTCATATTTCCATGTAAATGTACATTACATGCTGAACTCGAAAATAACGACTAAATTTTGATAAAACCTACCATTTTGGAGTTATCGACAATAAAAATTCGTCCGCCATTACGGGCCTTGTTTAACTACATTCACAGAAGAACACTTTGCTCGCGGTAGCGTAATTAACAGCCTTTTTATTGCTCTTACTCGTGTAAATTTAGGTACCTCTACGACAGTGGTGGCCAACCTTTTGATTCCATGCGCCAATATTTTGTACGATTAATTTAAATGCACCACACAAACATTCGCTTCCTTTCAGTACGTGTTATGGACATATTTTTTAAAGTTACAATAAAAATAAAATCTATTTATTTGAAAAATATATGCTTATGACCAGGGGCGTATCCTTTTAGCACTTTCGCAAAGGACGTGCAATAAATATGAAATCACTGAAATGAATGAGTAGAAGTGGCTTAGTTTCTTTTCATCAAAGGATGCAATGCGCCACAGGTTGGCCATCCTTGCGCTACGAAATCGCTAGAGCATGACGAAAAAGACGCCAAACTTGACGAAAACAAAATTTTATCGTCTAAATGTTTACATTATTATAAAGAGGAAAGACCAAAGTTTGTTTTTTTTTTTTTATTATTTTTTAAAATTTTTCTTTTTTAGAACATTCTAAATTTTGATTAAAAAAAAACTTGTTTCTCTTTGTTCCTAGTACAGTAAAATAGACAATTTTTAGTACGTTTTTTTTTTTTGGTATGACACATTAATTTGGAAAATCTTGCAAAAATATAGATAATTGTCGGATGTTAATGAAACTTTCAGAAACTATTCACAGATGATTGAAATTATTATAAGTTCTTTTTTTTATTAAAGTCATGGCAGAAATTTTTTTTTTATATTTATTACCCCCCCCCCCCATAACTAATTTTATGAAAACGCTAGAAATTCGATCGAGTCTAGGTTAGTGATTACGATAGTTAAAAGCACAAGGCTTTGCAGAATGCATATCATATTTTTTTTTGTTTTTAATTGGACCCGCAGTACCTGAAAATCAGCTCTGAATTGTAACATACAAAGTAAAACTCTGTATTAGCCTATTTCCTTGTGATAATTAGTAATTAAGTAGAAACAAAATTTACGAATTCAAAATTGCAAAGTTTGATAAATTTAGTGATTCCACTTTTTTTTCAAATAATTTTTTATGTTGTATTTTTCTACTTAATACATTCCTTATTTCCATGTACGGTAGACTGAAATTGCCATTATTATAAAAAGAGTTTTGTCCCTTTATTCTAATAAATAAACATAACAGTAAAAAAACTAAAAATAAAAGGGTTCACTCAGATTTCTTGTAATTTTCATTTATGGTCATCCGTAGTAGCTTGTCAATCAACACATGGATCAAGTATTCGATCAAAATTACGGTACCAATCGTTAATAATTCGTTGTATATTTCTTTTTTATGCTATAATTAAGTAATATTTTTTTTAAATCAGATTAATTTAACATTAAATTTTCTAATTTTACTAAAATGACGTGTCAGAAATTTTTTAAAATATTTTTAAAATCGATAAATTTGTGTTTGTTTACAAATTTCTTAAAATTAAGAAAATGGCGGGTTTTAAGAAAATTTAAAAATTTGAAATTAAATTTGACATTCCAATGTATATAGTTTCTATCTGAAATATACCAGAATTGTTTACTTAATGCCAATGGAAATAATAAATTTAATGATTCAACTTTCAAGTAAAGCTAAAATGAAATCTTCAAGCATATTTTTTCATTTTAAAAAATGCATTTTAAACTTAGGTATCGATAATTTATGCCGAAAAAGTGGAGGTACCTTTTGCACGATTTTTAAACTATTATAAATTATTATAATTAAAATGTAAAACAAATAAAAAATTCTTGTAAAATTTAATTATTCATCAGAAAAAATTTATTTCTTCAGGCAATAATGACCTTAATATTACTTATTTACAAAAGCAATTAAAAGCTTTTCTAATTAAGTAATATAGTTTTATTGGATTCATTATTTTTCTATTCAGAGCTCATTTTCCGTGAGTTGGAACAAATTTGAAAAAAAAAGTAGGTGATTTACCATCTCCAATGACTCTTACTTTAAACAAAAAAAAAATTGTAAGGAAATAAAAAGGATTGAACGAAATTTCGGGACAATAAGTAAGTGGGGTGTAACATTAAAAAAAAAAATATTTTTTACTAAAATTTACTAAAAAGAAATATTTCAAAAATAATTTCATTCATTTGTGAATAAGTCCTGAAAATTTCATTAAAATCGGACAATTGCTTTAATTTTACAAGAATTTCCAAATCAATGGGTTTTCAACGGGAAAAAAACGCAAAAAAAAACAATGTTATTTTAACAGCACCGCGATGACGTAAAAAAAAGAAAACTTTAACCAAAATTTCGAACGTGTTAAAAAATATTAAAAAATATCAAAAAATAATTAAAATATACTTTGGTCTTTCATCTTAATAATAACATAAGCGTTTTGACGAAAAAAATTTATTTTCGTTAAGTTTGTGGCATTTGTTTATTACGCTATGCTGTTTTCCCACGAAAAAGTGGAGGTACCTATACAAAACTCAATAAATCAAATATATTATTTAATTTCAAATGCTTTTATTTGCTTTTAGTTGTTTTTATGAATATGGACAATATTTTTTGAAAGCAAAAAAAATTTTTGATGAAAAATGAATTTTTAATACAATTATTTCTTTAATTATAATAGATTTTTACATTTAAGTTATTAAAATATAAAATTAGTTAAAAGCCGCATCACATTTCCTAAGTGTCCTTATGAGATAGATCTTTTTTTAGCATGTTATAAATTGTATTGTTTTGACTAATCAGCAGATCTGCAGTAATTAAGAAATGTAATTTTGTGTTTATAAAAATCGTTAAAATGGCTGTAATTAAAAAGCACGGAAGGTCACAAGCAGTAAAACGTCATGTGGCTTGAGTGTAAGCGTTCTCCGCTGAACGTTGATTACATTATTAATTGTAAATCCTTTGTGCGAAACACATGCTGAGCATTTTGAATTAGCATTTTTTACTCATTAAAAAAATTTGAACATCATCCTAAGCCATTTTCACCATCAACATTACTACATTTTTAAAAGTACCATTTATTTCATTTACATATTTCATTGCAATTTCAATTTTTTGAAGTTGTTTTCAGTTTTCAATGAGGCAACTTAATTTCAATTTTATGTGAATTTCTTATTTCAAACTGTTTTCGGTTCTATCCTTAAGTGTTGTTGTCATCACCCTGCTCAAAAGGTGTTAAAAAAACAAAAATACATCAAGCCATTGTTCAAACATAGATTTAAAAAAAAATAAAATGGGATTTTTTACAAGGTGGTGACAGCTTGGTATTGTTGGCTGGCTGGCCTTTGACTCAGTCAATTTTGGCTTAATTTCAACCCTGTTTTCCTTATCGCTGATTTAATAAAAATAATAAAAAAAAAACATATAAAAAAGCATCCTGGTTTCCAGTGTTCAATGAAAGAGCATTCTTTGCTTTCAGGAAATAAATACCTAGTTTCATGGGGTGCAGATCAAAAGTTTTCTTGATATTTTGTTCAGATGATGATAAAAGTCATTTTTCAATTTTTTTTTTCAGTTCAAATTGGCTGTAGTGTAACAAAATAACTTTTGATATGTTTGTGATGATTTTTACTTGGGATAGAAATGTTTTATCATAGCAGACCTGTATTGACTTTAGGGGGCTATAGTTACCCTCAAAAAGCTGTACAGCACTTGTATTTTAATTTATTTATAGTATTTATAATTTCTACAGATAGTATCAACAAACTTATGATGTAAGCTACAGTGTTAAAAAAACAAAATAAAAAATTGGAATGCTGAAAGTTTTTTTTTTTTTACTTTAATAATTATGAGGTACTACATAAGCTGGTTCATGTAAAAAAAAGATTATGTCAATTATGTCCTTCCGTATGATAACTCGAATCTCACGTTAGCTGTTGATATGTGATGACAGCAATCATTCATCACTTCTCAACAGCCAACGATGTTAAGATCGCCTCCTTTTTATTTTAAACAACATTTTTCTTCGAAGAAAGTAAGCAAAAGTTTTTTCAAAAATATATTAAATAATCTTTAAATTTGCTAATTTTCTTCAAATAAATTTTGAAAAACATATAATTGATTTTTGGAAGAATTTTAAACTAGGATTTTAACTTAGTTTACAAAATTTTTAAAAAATGGCTGATATAGAGTTTTTTTTAGTAATTTCGCTGCAAAAAAAAAAAAAACAAGATTTTTAACTAAAATTTTGGACATGCTATGAATGAGTAAAAAATTTTAAAAAATAATCAAAAAATACTATGGTATTTCTTCTTAATAATGATATATATACTTAAGCAGATAAAATATTTTTTCATCAAATTTAAGGCTGTTCTTGTCATGCTATGGTCTTTTTATTGATTCTCATGGAGTTACCTATGTAAATTACTGTGCACTGTCGGAAAGCAATGACAAGTGATAAATAAAGCTTTCTTTTTAAATTAAAAAAACAAATTAAATAATAAAATAAAGCTTTTCTTTTAAACTAAAAATAAAACAATAATTAATGTGCAAACTTTACACAAACTTTGAAAAGAGCATTATTACTAACCCTAACCATGGCCACCGATAGAGAAGGCCGGTTTCATTGCGGTAGTGAAAAATGTGACGTCATCATATTGAGTTCGACTTTCAAGAAGCGTGTTGTTTGTTTTGTGTTTCAGACTTTTTATGGCGGCATTTTTATATTATTTATTAATACCTTCTTTTAAATATTGAATTAATTTAAAACAAAAACAGTGCCTTAGAATTATCTGATGTTTGGATTCGTACAATCAGAAGAGATCATTTTTCACCAACTAAATTCAGCAGAGTGAGTATTTTTTGTATTAAAAAATAAATAAATTTTATTGAGACTTTAATGATAAAATTAATACCATGTCTTTGTAATTCATAACATAAAGTTAATAAAACATAAATCTAGTGAGAAAGTTTAGAGACATTCATTCTCGTACGTGTTGCTTTTAAAATCTAAAAACTCATTTTTTTAAGAAATAAATTTTAAAGAAATTTTCGACATAAATTCATTCATGAATTCCTAAAGGAATATTTTATATGCATAAAAATAATTCTAAAAAAAAAAAAATAATTCAAAAAATAATTTTTTGATTATTTTTTTTTAAATTTTTTATTCATTCTTAGCATGTCTAAAATTTTAGTTATTTTTGTCAGTGAAATTGCTAAAAAGATTTGATGTCAACCATTTTTAAAAAAAATTTTTTAAACTAAGTTAAATTCCTCATTTAAAAATCATTTAAAAATGAATTATGTTTTTCAAAATTTATTTGGAGAAAATTAGAAAATTTAAAGTTTATTTGATATATTTTGAAAATTTTTACATACTTTCTTCACAGAAAAATGTTGTTTAAAATAAAAGGTAGCCGATCTTAACACTGTTGACAAGTGCTGAGTGATAACATTCATCATGTATTGACAGCTAATGTGAAATTCGAGTTATCATATGGAAGGACAGAATTTATGTAATATTTTTTTTAAGTGAACCAGTTTATTTAGTACCTTGTAATTATTAAAGTAAAAAAAAACAAACTTTCAGCATTCCAATTTTTTTTTATTTTGTTTTTTTAGTACTGTAGCTTTTCTGATACTATCTGGAGAAATTATAAATACTATAAAAAAATTAAAATACAAGTGCTGCACAGCTGTTTCCCTATCGGTCCCCTAAAATTAAATAACGTCAATTCAGATCTGCTATGCTAAAAAATTTCTATCCCAAGTAAAAATCATTACAAACATATCAAAAGTCATTTTGTCAGTCTATTTTCACTGAAAAAAATGGATTTTCATACTTTTTTAGGGGTAAAATATTGTAAAATGACTGTTTTATCATCATTTGAACAAAATATCAAGGAAACTTTTGATCTGAACCCCATGAAACTAGGTATTTTCTGAAAGCAAACAATGTTCTTTCATTTAAAAGTAAAATTGGCTGGTGTATTTGTTACTATTTTACAAAAGGATATTGATGATTTAATATTCTCCAAGGACTTCTGCATAAACATTAAGTGGCTTGAAATTTCATAAAATTAAGTGAGGGGTAACATGTAAAATAATATTTTTACCAAGATTTTCTAAAACAAGCATTTTTAAAATAAATTAATTCATTTGCAAATAAGTCCTGAAAGTTTCATTAAAATTTGACAATTATTTAAGTTTTTCAAGAGTTTACAAATGAAAGAGCTTTTCAGTACAAAAAGACAAAAAATTTCAATATTAATCTTTGGCTACCATGCTGATGCAAAAAAAAAAAGATTTTTAACCTAAATTTCAAATGTTCTAAAAAGGTTTAAAAAAATATTTAATAATCTAAAATTCTTTTGGTCTTTTCTCTTAATAATAACATAATGATTTTGTTTTTATTAGGTTTGGGGGATTTTTTTCATCATAGGTCACCAACTTTTTTAGTGAAATAGTAGTTGTACCTAGACAAATTTATTTTATAAAAATCAATTAAAAGCTTTTCTAATTAATGCCTCAGTTTTATTGCCTTTTTTTATTTTGTGATGGCAGAGAAGATGAGCTTAGTTTTCAACTACACAAAGAAATAGAAGACATTCAGCAATCACTGTCACTGAATTTGACTTTGCTGATGACCTAGCTTCTGTTTATATTAAATGAGCCCAACACCAGCTAAAATTGCCTGACATGTACAAATGAAACCATGCCAAATGCATATGATGTAATATTTGAATATATTGATACTTGAAACCAAATCTAGCACAGCATTCTTTTTGTATTTTCTGTCAATATCAGTTTTCTAAGGTGATAATTTAAGATATCAGGAATAACTTGAAATATATATATATCACCAATTAATAAGCAGATATTCAGGCATATGACCAACACAGGATGAGCTTTACAATTGTGCTACATTAGGTCACATGACACATGATTAGCTCCTCAAGTCTGGTCTCTGATCCTGGTAATCACATTATTGACTGAATATATATTTTGATCAAATGTTAGAGTGTTAAAAATTTTCTCATATTTTCATTCATTATAGTGTATCCTTTTACTTCAGATAAATAAAACTTAGAGAAAAGTAAGAATTCCTGTACTTGAATTATTTCTATTTCAGTAATTAATAATTGCATACAATGTATATTATTTTCTCTCATTATACTTCTTTGTTCACAGGTATCAAGAGAGGGTGAGGATGACAATTTGAAAAGACATATACAAACACATTCTTGGAAAGTGG
Organism: Acanthosepion lycidas; assembly: GCA_963932145.1. Taxonomy (NCBI): domain Eukaryota; kingdom Metazoa; phylum Mollusca; class Cephalopoda; order Sepiida; family Sepiidae; genus Acanthosepion; species Acanthosepion lycidas. Next base: position 103,804,546 of record OZ010575.1, on the reverse strand, counting down.
ATTGATATGCATTTTGAGAGTTCATATTTAAATATATAAATGTGCACAAAGGAGGAATTCTTTATTTTTTCAAAGTCATCAACATTTTTACTAAATTCACATTTTAAATTCAATAACCAATGACATTCTGTACAAGAACTCTTCTGAAGTGTTGCCAGTCAGTATTTTCACACATTTAAAACTGAAAAAGACATCTGCAAAAACAGGGAAGAGAAACCATATTTTTGTCAAGAGTAGGGATCAGCATTATCAGAGAAATACATTTTAAAATGACACATGAGAATACGTAGTAGAGAAACTATTTTTTCATCATTACAGGGTCCAAAACTGAGAATACATATGGCAGAGAAATCTTACTCTGATGAAGTGTGTGAATCCCTATTAACAGAGAGTTCACATTTGAAAAGTGACATGCAAGTACATACTAAAGAGAAATCATATCCTTGTGAAGTATGTGGATCAAGATTTTCCCAAAGTTCCAATTTGAAAAATCACATGAAGATACATACAGGAGAGAAACCATTTACTTGTCAAGTGTGTAAATCTACATTTTCAGAAAGTTCCCATTTAAAAAAACACATTCGCACACATACAGGAGAGAAGCCATTTTCTTGTGAAGTGTGTGGATCTGCATTTTCCGAGAGCTCCACTTTAAAAAACCACATGCGTGTACACACTGGAGAGAAACCATTTACTTGTCAAGTGTGTGCATCCACATTTTCAGTGAGATGGAGTTTAAAAAGCCACATGCGTATACACACTAGAGAGAGACCATTTATTTGTCAAGTGTGTGGATTTGCATTTTCATTGAGATCCAGTTTAAAAAACCACATGCGAATACACACTGGAGAGAAACCATTTTCTTGTCAAGTGTGTGTAAAATCCTTTTCAGTATCCTCTAGTTTGAAAAACCACATGCGAATACACACTGGAGAGAAACCATTTTCTTGTCAAATGTGTGTAAAATCATTTTCAGTATCCTCTAGTTTAAAAAACCACATGCGAATTCACACTGGAGAGAAACCATTTTCTTGCCAAATGTGTGAATCTGCATTTTCACAGCATTCTCATTTAAAAAAGCACATGCATATACATACAGGAGAGAAACCATTTTCTTGTCAAGTATGTGGATCTGCCTTTTTAGAAAGCTACACTTTAAATGAACACATGCGAATACATACTGGAGAGAAACCATTTTCTTGTCAAGTGTGTGGATCAACATTTTCAGTGCGTACCAGTTTAAGAAAACACATGCGAATACATACTGGAGAGAAGCCATTTTCTTGTGAAGTGTGTGATAAATCATTTCATGTGAGTTCCCATTTGAAAAACCACATGTGCATTCACACAAAGGAGAAACCATTTTCTTGTTAAGTGTGTGAATCAGCATTCTCAGAAAGATCCAGTTTAAAAATCCACATGCGTACACACATAGGTGAGAAACCATTTGCTTGTCATATTTGTGGATCATCATTTTCAGCGAGTTACAGTTTGAAAAAGCACATGCGAATACATACCAGAGAGGAAGCATTTTCTTGTCAAGTGTGTGGATCATCGTTTTCAGTGAGTTGCAAATTAAAAGACCACATGTGAATTCATACAGGAGAGAAACCATTTTCTTGTCAAGTGTGTGGCTCAGCATTCTCACATAGATATAGTTTAAAAAAACATATGCAAACACATGCAAGATGAGAAAGCAGTTCCATCTGAAGTGCATAGATCATAATTTTCAGAAAGGACAACTTAAAAATGCTTATACATACCCACACTGAAGAGAAACCATTGTATGTCAGTTGATGTTTTGCTTGAGCTCCAGGCTAGAAATCAAGATGGAAACCTTAGAAAGATCCTGTTACATCTGCCAGATGTTTAAAATCTCCCATAAATGAATACATTTTTCCATTCTGTTTTCAAAAGTTTTCTTCTCAATCAAGTATAGATTGGTTACAATATTCTTGATCAAGCTTTACAGCATTGAGATTCTGTGGCCAAAAATGTATTGATTCTCATAAAAATATTATTGAATCCTCTGTATTGGATATTTGTTTAAATGTTATTATTTTTCTAATTTAAATGTGGTTATTGAATATAGAGTGCAGAATGTGAAAATTAATTCTTATAAATCGATAGTTTTCAATGATGAAGTGTATTGACTTTAGGTAAAATCCATAAAAACGTAAAGAACGTTGTTCTCTTAATTGCTCTTGTTCCCAGGTTACCTTGACCTGGGGTGGTAGCACCTATTAGGGTTTTAGCTATGGGCAGATAGTGAATTCCCAAACGAAAGCAAAATACTATGAAAGTATAAAATACTTTTTATAGTAAACATGCCAGCAATATATTTTTATATTAAAAAATTGCCAAAAATACATATTTATAGCAAAATGACCAACAATACTTATTTATAGTAGAATGTTCAGCAATACATTTTAACTGTAGCTGAAGCCATAAAATTGTATTCAAAATATTTAGATTTCAGCATTAAATAACCTGTAGAGGTTGATATGCCGCTAAACAAAATCAGTCAACTGATCTGTCAAAAGCTTCATTTCATCAGGATGCAGGAGTATTCTACTTTCAGTCTTTAATAATATGAAAGTTTTATTAATCATCTTAACATTCAGTGTACAGAACATTATTTCAATAATAGTTCAAAATGGGAAAGAATTCTCTGATGAGTGACATTGTGTATTCATAGAATAAAAAGTGTGCTGAAGGTTACAGCAGTACAGTGATTGTTGGATTTATCTATTGAGTACTTGTATAATATCCTAAAAAAAAATGGATTTGGAAGAATCAGTATGGTTGGAGTGAAAAAACATTACAGTGACCGTGTTATAAAGATTGCAAAAAGTAAAAGAAAATAAAGATAGTCACTGCAAGTAGCGATGTGAAATGATTTTTTACCGAAAATACTCATGAGAATTCATTTAAATTTTCTGATGAATCTTAATTCTTTAGTAAATGATTGAATAAGCTCATGGCAATTTTTATGAATAAAATATTCATAAAAATTCCCATATCACATTGTTAAATATTTGAGCTTAACAACTTTAAGAAAAACATTTCAATAACAATCATAAATATGGATGCTGGTCATTTTTGTAAGAAGTAAGGGGATATAAATGAAAATATTTTAAATTGACAACCTTTTCCATTTCACTGAAAGAGACTTCTATCTTCCCTTTTTTATTTCTTTCACTTTCTCATTGAAACCAAGTAGCATCTCTGATGTGAATTATAAGAAGATTGTGATGTAGTCATTTGTGGAAAGCAACATATATTTTTGATCACATTTAGAATGCTGCAGTTTGGATATAATAACTAAATATACAACTGGGTAATGTCTAACTAGAAATAATAAAGTCTGGCTCTTATTGATTTTAAAGAAAATGAACTTTCAGTTGGCCAGAGTGTATTCATTCATGGAGGCATAACATTGCCATCACTAGTGATCAGTCCAAACACCTTTGTAATCACCATTAGACTCATCCAACTCTTTCTGAATTCTCTGCACTGTCCGCAGATTGACACCCAACACTCTGAAATGTTCGTATTGGAGCTTTTGGCATGAATGCCAAGTAGTACAGCATGCCATTTCTAATTTTCTGGCAAAGTGAATTGTGTCAAAGTGCTCTTTTTCTCACAAATTCTGCTCAACTGCCCCTACTATACTGTGCAGTTGATAAAATCAAAAACAGTGGATGTGTGAAATTAAAAATATAAAATGGTGACAATGTTGTAAACTAAATACATGAGATGCACTTGACCAAAATTCTGGATTTATCAGAAGCACTGTCACTGTACTCATCAAAGAAATTCCTCAGTGTTGTAAATCTCTGTCTTCATTCTTTGTCTGCAGATTCTAAATTAGGATTAACATTTAAACATTTAGTCTTTCAAATTTCAAAATTTTTCCATTATTATTACTATTCATTTAATTTGATTCCACATCTTGCCTTCTTCATGTGTCCATGTGACTTATCTCCACCAAAAGGAGATAAGTGCCTTCTATATCTCTACAGCATTAATTCTATTTCATGGAAAGTTCAATATTGTTTTTAATGATTGCAAATAAAAATGATGATATAATTCCATCAATTCAGCATTTATAAATTAACAATTCTAATCAATAAATTTGAATTTTATTGAAGAAAAATAAGTAAATAAATATTACTAAATATAAGGTTAAAAAAAAAAAAGAAACACCTAAGGTTTAAAATGCATTTTCAAAATGAAAAATCTTTCTTGAAGCTTTTATTTTAGTTTTAATTCAAAGCAAATACATAAATTTTAATATCCAATAAGCCAAATAATTTACTGTATTTCAAAACTAAATTGATTGGAACAGTTTGTGTCGGGAATCACTAAAATCGGCTATATTGAGAAATCTGTCAACAATACATAATTCTCTTTATTAAAAAATCTTGCAAAAATAAACTTTCTGAAACTTTATCTAAGGAATATTAACTGATTTAAATTCTAATTAATATGAATTAAAACAAATATTACTTACTTTCAATTGAAAATTTAATTAAAATATATCCTCGATTCAACATTTATAAATTAATGATTCCATTCAATGAATTTTAATTTTATTATTGAAGAAAAATATGTAAATAAATATTACTAAAGAAGTCATATTTCACTGGTTTATGTTTTGTATGAATTATCTCCCTTTGGCTTATGGTCTTGCATTATATTTTTTGTTTTCGTATCAACCGCAAACAACGACCATTTGTTTTTTATGTAAAAATTTAACTAGAAAATATTTTTAGTTTCTCTATTTTCTCAAATCCTGCATTGTCTGAAGGAGATCAAATTATAAAAGGAAAGAAAGCAATAAGTATTAATTGCTTTGTTTAAACCAATAAAAATAGCTGTGTTCAGATTTTTTAATTTAATTTTTAACTTTGGAAGAAGTTAATATATAAGTTATATATAGAGAACAAAAAGAAAACCCTAACCCTTTTTGTTCTTTATATATGATATATATATATTTATATATAAAGAAGAAAAAGAAAACCCTAATCTAGGTACCTCCATGAGATCGCTAAAAAAAGAGCATAGCATGATGAAAAAGACACCAAACTTGATGAAAACAAAATTTTATTGTCTAAATATTTATTATTAAGGGGAAAGATCAAAGTATTTTTGGGGTATTTTTTTACATTTTTTAATTGTTTCTAGCACATCCAAAATTTTCATTAAAAATTTTGATTTTTTTGAGTCAGCAAAATTGACTGATAATCAATCATGGCAACCATTTTTTTCCATTTTATAAAAAATGAAAATCTCAGTTTGAAATTCTTTTAAAAATCAATTACTATTTTTTCAAAACTTATTTTAAGAAAATCAGAAATTATGTTTATTTTAAATATTTTGAATCAAGCTTAACTTAGCTTCTACACCAAAAAGATGTAGTTTGAAAATAAAACAAAGCAAGTCATAACCTTTTGTGTCACTTGACAGTTGATGAATGACGTATTGACAGATTATGTGAGGATAATTTGTTCTACGGAAGGAGAAAAGTGAAATTATTTAGATTTAAGTATAACAGAGGGAGAGAGAGAGCGCCCCCCCCCCACATGTGGCGGATAGTGGTGGTTCCTTCAGTTACCTGGTGTAGGACCGGGTGGTTTACTTTTTGGCCAGAACCACCGGGGAGACAGGACAGAGCTGTAGCCGGCAGGGCTTCTATGTCAGAAAGTGAACAAATTATTTACCTCGTTATTTTTAAGGAAAACTTTCAGTGCTCTAATTTTTTTCTTTTTTGTACTTAGCTTTCACTTTATGTTTACAATGCTTTATGCAAAATATATTATAAAGAAATTAAAATAAAACTTAATAGGTACCTTTCTTATGAAATTTTATCAGAAGTGTACATAAAATACTATAATTTTATGTACATTTACTACATTTTACTGTTATTTGTATTTCCATTCATTTTATTATTTTGATATTTCATTTATGGAAAAATGTCATAACTGAGATTAATATAAAAATCATATAAATTTCATAAGATGATACTGATACTTGTAGGTACCCTTCTAAGTTGAAATTGAAAAATCAAATTAACTTCTCCATACGTGTTTCACAAACGTACAGGCCTTAACAGTGGAGAACAACGCTTAACTCAAATAAAGCAACTTAATTGAATTCTGGTTGGTCTTCTGTACTTTATAATTACAGCCCGATTATAAACAAAATTACATTTTTTAATTACTGCGGATCTTCTGATTAGTCAAAATGATACAATTTACAACGCGCTAAAAAAGATCCATCTCATAAGGTCACTTAGGAAACCCAATGCGGCTTTTAACTAATTTTATAATATTTTAACAACTTAAATGAAAAATCTATTGTAATTTAAAGAAATAACAAATAATTGTATTAAAAATTATTTTTCATTGATAAAATTTTTTGCTTTCAGATAATTTGAAATTAAATATTTTTGTTTTATTGATTTTTGTATTTTATAATTCAGAGCTGATTTTCTGGTGGGGGGAGGTTCCAATTAAAAACAAAAAAAAATTTGAATTCCTCAAAGCCTTGTGCTTTTAACTATTGTAATCATTAAACTGTATTCGATCGAATTTTTAGAGTTTTCATAAAATTAGTTATGGGGTTGGTAATAAATATAAAAAAAAATTTCTGCCATGACTAATAAAAGAAAACATTTTTATAATAATTTCCATCATCTGTGAATAGTTTCTGAAAGTTTCATTAACATCTGACAATTATTTATATTTTTCCAAATTAATGTGTGTCATACAAAAAAAAAAACCCGTGCTAAAAATTGTATGTTATTTTACTTGTTCCAGGGATAAAAAGAGAAGCAAGGATATTTAAATCAAAATTCAGAATGCTTTGAAAAGATGGAAATTTTTTTAAAATAATTAAAATAAACTCGATCTTTCCTCTTAATAATAACATAAACATTTAGATGATAAAATTTTGTTTTTGGTCAAGTTCAGCATCTTTTTCATCATGCTATGCTCTTTTTTTTAGTGATCTTATGGAGGTATCTACCCTAACCCTAAATTTGTTTTTGTCCGAATTTCCTATATATATATATATATATGATTTGGGAAAATTTGAATAGATATTTAGCGCATGGATTCAAAACAAATTTACCAATTCAGTAAATTTGAGCATGTACATTTATGCAGAAATATGACATTTCATGAAAATTTTAATAGATATTTACTGCAGGGATTAAAAAGCAAATTTACCAATTCTTTTTCACTGGAAAAAAGTGGCAAAAACGTATTTTGTAATTATTATCCGGGTTCGATGACGTAAACAAAAAAAGATTTTGAATCAAAATTTCTAACATGCTAGAAAGGATTAAACATTTCAAAAAATACTCTGGTCTTTCATCTTAATAATAACATAAACATTTTGATGATAAAACTTTGTTTTTATTAAGTTTGTGGCATTTACTTAAAGTAAATAATATTTCTTTCAAATCAGATTAATTATACTTTAAATCAGCTAATATTCTTCAAATAACATTTCAGAAATGTATATTTTATTTTTGGAAGATTACTTAATACAAAGAATTACATAGTGGTAAAAGAAAACTAAAAAGAGTGCTGATCAACTATTTTGGCAACAACAAAAAAAAAATCTCCTTCCAGTTAATTTAAATTAGTTTTATGAAATACAACAAAGTATTTGATTATTAGGAATATTAAATTTGATCTGTTAACTTGAAATTAAAAAGAAATATTTTTCATTTTCTAAACATCATTTTTTTAAGTCGCTAAAAATCACTGATGTTAGCCATATTTACAATCATCTCAACAATGGACTTCTCTTTATTAAAAAATCTTCCCAGAAAACAAAATACTAAGAGATAAGAAAGCATTGGAAGTTCAAGAGAACCATGATCATTTACATTTTGAAGGGACCTGGTATAGAGAAGAAATTGTTCAACCACCACTTCTTCCAGTGTCGATGGTAAATGATCACCACCCTGTACAAGATGAGTTATTGCCTTAAATGCATTAATGAGAGCATATAAAGTGCATATGTTAGTTGGATACAAGCAAATGGACAATGTTGATATAAGATAGGAAACTTTTGTATGTCAATTTTTGAGACCAAATCCAAATCATGATTGTTGTTATCTTTGGGCAGATATCACTTTTCAAAGCTGCTACTTCAAAGTCACCAATTTTTAAGTAGCATCCTCAAGCTTAGAAATTACATTGTCTTAAAGTAGATCATGTAGTTTCAGATCCTGGAATAAGAACAGGTATGAAATCTTTATTTCAAAGTCCCTGGTTCCTAAGTAACATCGTTAAACCTAGTAATTACATTGTCTTGAATATAGTTTCAGATCCTGAAATTCTCTTTTCTGACCAGTTTATTTCAAAGTCCCCAATTCTTATGTAGTATCTTCAAGCTTAGCAATTACATTGTCTTAAAGTAAATCATGTAGTTTCAGGTCCTGGAATTCCCATTTCTGATCAGTTCGAGAATTCTTAGCACATTTACTGTTATGCAGATTTTTACCAGTGGCCAAGAATCCTTTTGATTCAGATAAATAAAATTTTGGCAAAACTAAAAAATTTTATATTTTCTTTCATTTCTGTTACAATTGTAATAATTTCAAATAATATATGAGTTTATTATTTTGTAAAACATCTTTATTCACAGATATCAATAACAGGTGAGGTCTACAATTTGAAAAGATGCAAATGCCAAAGAGAAAAACACATTCTTAAAAAAGTGTGTGAATATGCATTTTGAAAGTTCATCATTAAATAGTTACGTACAAGTGTTAAATGACTGAGTTGCTCATTCTATTGAAGGCTGTGCATCAGCATTTTTCTAAATTCTCATTTCAATGTACACTCACCTAAAGACATATTGGACAGCAACTTTTGTGAATTGTTGCAGATCAGTTTTTCATAGATTAAAAGATAAGCAAAACACACTAGACTGATGAGGGGGAATCAGAATTTTCAGAGAATTCTACTTTAAAAATGTATGAGTGTTTTTATATATATATATATATATATATATATATATATATATATATATATATAACCAACTTCAGATAGTTCACATCTGTAATGTGACATGCAAATATACACTAAAGAGAAAACATTTTATTGTCAAGTATGTGGAGCAAAATTTTCCCAAAGTTCACATGAGAATACATACAGGAGAGAAGTTTGTGGATCAGCATTTTCCCAGAGGCCAAATTTAAAAAAAACAAAAAACAACACTTGCGAATACATACAGGAGAGAAACCATTTCCTTGTCAACTGTGTGAATCAGCATTTTCAGTGTGTTCTACTTTAAAAATCATATGCGAATACACACTGGTGAGAAGCCATTTCCTTGTAAATTGTGCAGATCAGCATTTTGCCAAATATCCCATTTAACATGCCACATGCGAATATACAGTAAAGAGAAACAAGTCTGTGAATTAGCATTTTCACTGGATTCTAGTTTTAAAAATCTCATGCAAATACAGACTGGAGAGAAACCATATTTTTGTCAGTTATGTGGAGCAAAATTTTCCCAAAATTCCCATTTAAAAACCCATTTGCAAATACATACAGGAGAGAAACCATTTTCTTGTCAAGCTTGTTGATCGGTATTTTCAGACAGTTCAAGTTCAAAAACTCACATGCTGGTGAGAAACGATTTCCTTGTCAAGTGTGTGAATCAGCATTTTCAGTGAGCTCTAATTTAAAAACATGCGAACGCACACTGGTGAAATAAGATAATAGTTTAAAATTACATGACGAAAGTAGATTCCATTTGAAAGGAAAGTTTTCAAAGAAGAAAGTGTTCTTCCACAAAAAGTTTGTTGCAGATAATTCTTGAAAGTTTGTTGAGTGAGAGAAAATTTTAATATAAGTTGAAGATCAAAAGTTGTGATTCATGTTTAAAGAGAAACTTTTGAGTTGATTTGATATAAATTATCGAGAATTACTTGCCAAGCAATTTGTTGAATAAAAATGTGCTGAGAGTGAGTTTTGAGGTCTGTAAGCTTTCGAGCTAAAAGTTGCAAGGTAAGTTATGAAAAATTTCACTGCTGGAAATAAATATCAAACAAGAATATTATGAATGAGAAAAGGGATTTGGCAACGGTGTACATTGTAGTTAAAATCTCGTTGTCTCACTCGTGAGATCCGCTCGCATTACTGTATTTATTTTCTTTTAGGTCACGTGACCGGCTCCAAAACTTGTTCAAAAATCTTGGCGGCAAACGAGATTGCGTAGGCGTTGTATACATTTTTACATTTAACAAGCAATCAGCAATCAGACTTAAGTAGAAGCTTCTGTGATCCACGTTTTGCACAAGATTTTCCGTCTAAAGAAACTATTAGAAAATGCATTGAAATCTTTGTTGAGCAATAGTATTTGCTGAATCAAAAATAATAGTAATATAATACAATCAAATGGAAGCAGAATGCTAAACTTTTATTTTAGCTTTTAAGCTAAGATTAAATTTAATATTTACAATAAGCAAAATACTTTGTCTTTGCTGTATACTTGTTCCTCTCCTCCGAATAAAATCCTATTCTTTATTAAAAGAAAAATTAATTTTCGTATGTATCTGTCTGAATTTTGTAAATAAACGTAATGCTTGCATTTTGATTGAAACATAATTTTTATGCACACCTTGAGATTAGAGGTCAACATCTATAAATTAATTTTTCAATCCGCTCTTAAAAAGCATAAATTATTTAAAGAAAAAGAAATACGGTGGCGGGTAAACCAACAGTGCAATAATAAGGTAATTAGTATATACTATAAAAAAAAAAAAAAAAAAAAAAGAAATAGCAATTGTTGTAAAAATTCATTTTTCATTGAAAAAAAATTTGTCTTCAGACACTATTCATAAAAACAATAAAAAAAGCATTTGAAATTAAATCTATGTTTTATTGGGTTTTATTCATAGCTGATTTTAGGTAGATGACGACTGATTTTTAAAAAAATGATTTACTTTCCGGTTTCCTCAAAGCCTTGTTTTTTAATTAATATAATCATTAAAAATGATTCAGCATTGGATTTCTAGAGTTTTCATAAAATTAGTTTGGTAAGTGGGTAAATATATAAAAAATATATATTTTTCATGACTTTCAAAAAAAAGAAAACATATTTATAATAATTTACATCATTTGTGAATAGTTTCTGAAAGTTTTATTAAAATCCGATCATTATTTTTATTTTTGCAAGATTTTACAATTTAATGACTGTAGTGTCAGTGTCATTAAAAAATTGCGCTAAAATTTGCAATGTTATTTAGTACTTCCGCTAACGCAAAGAGAAACAAAAAATTTTAATCCAAAGTTATGTTCTAAATAAAAACTAAAAAGGATGGACAAATTTTAACAAATACTTATAAATACTTTGTTCTTTCCTCCTCTTAATGGTAGAGTAAACTTTTTGACAATAAATTTTGTTTTCGTCAAGTTTGGGTTATTTTTCGTTCAGCTATGTTTTTTTTAAGCGTAATAATTGTGAAGGTGCCTAAATTGTTTAAAGTAATTAGTAAACTGAGTGAAAAACATAAGATATCTTTAAGTTAACGAACCTTAGTAATAGTTTAATTTCTTATTCTATGGTTTTTTATGAAACTTAGTAGAATAAATAATTTTATTTTTTTAGAAGTATTTTTTATTTTTTTTTAGTTAAATGATACTTTTGAGTTTAATACATTGCTTATGTCATAAAATATCTAATTGTACCCAATGTGGATTTTTAAAAAAATTATTCTGAATTGAATTATATTACTTTTTTTCAGACAGGAAAATGTAGTTAATCAAAGGGCGGTAATTCAGAATTATTATAAAATTTCGATCTATACAAATTTCTTAGATTATTTTTGTAACGAAAATAAGCTATTTCCTAAAAATGAAAAAAAATAAAAAAATAAAATAAAATTCTTTTCAAAAAGGTTCGCACTCAAAAATGACAATAAACTTTACATTTTTTTATTCTTCAAACATATCCATATTTTTTTTTTTTTAAAAAGAAGGTCTTCTCTTCTTCCTGCAACGGGATGAATTTTAAAATCGCTTTGAACTGTACTGTACTGTACTGTACTGTACTGTACTGTAGTGTAGATATTCTTTTAAGAGCAAATAATGTGTTTTATGCAAGCTAAAACACTAACTCAGAAAAAATTATTTTATGAGTTCTTTATTGAATTACTTTTGGGAAGGTTCAAGACGAATTTTTCTAATAAATAACGTATATTATTCAGGATTCACTATTCAGTATTATACAATTGAATTCATTCGTTAAATACTGAAAATTACGTTTCTTTAAAAATGAAATGGGATAATTTTCTGATTTTTGGTAAACTTAAAACGGGATAACGATGCTTTCTTTCGACGTTTAAAATTTTTTTATATAATTTCAATTCATCAATTTAGAATTCATAGATTACCGATTCCATTCAGTGAATTTTAATTTTAATGGAAACAAATCAAATCATATCTGGAAAAGTCATCTTCCCTTTCTCTTATTATAATTATCTCCCTTTGCTCTTCGTTCTTATCGCCATTTTGCATCATTCGCAGACGACGGTTGGATTTTTTTAAGTTTAACTCCAAGACATTATTAGTTTATTTAAATTTCTCCAGTTTCTCAAATTCTGCATTGTTCTAAGGAAAACAAATTTTAAAAAAAGTAAGTATTAATTTATTTGTTTCTAAATAAAAATGCATTCATTGGTCATAAAGTAAAAAATTGGGCAAACGCAAAATAAATAAACTTTAACCAAAGTGTTGTTTTTTTTTCCAATAATCATAATACTTCGCTAAAAAAAGAGCATACCCTGACGAAAAAAAGCCTCAAACTTGATTAATCAATTTTTTTATCGTCTAAATATTTATGTTGTTATTAAGAGGAAAGACCAAAGTATTTTTTGAATATTTAAAAAAAATTTTAAATCCTTTCTAGCACGTTCAAAATTTTAATCATCTTCCTTTTCACCATGGCTTCGATTAATTATCTCCCTTTGTTCTTCGTTCTTCTTGTCATTAGTTTATCTAACAAAACATTATTAGTTTAAGTTTATATATATTTAAATTTCTCCAATTTCTCAAATTCTGCGTTGTCCTAAAGAAAATAAATTATAAAGCAAAAATAAAAAAAAGTAAGTATTAATTTCTTTGTTTCCAAATAAAAATGCATTCATTACTCAGGAAAAATTTACGATGAAATTGAATTTAAATATTTAAAAAAAAAAAATTGGTGAAAATAATTTAAACTTTTATTATTGAATGTAAAAAAACTATCTGCAATTTATGCGATACATCATTGGAAACTCATTTAATCTTTTTAAAAATCATCTTTCATTTTCTCATCGATTTGAATTCCATTTTGATAATTTTTTTTTTTTTTTATCTTTATTTAAATATTGGTACCTCCAAAAAAAAGAAAAGTGAAAGGTTTTTAAGAAAGGAAATAAACTTTCTTGAAGCTTTTAGCTTAAATTTAATATACCCCAAAAACAAAATGCCACTCTTCTTTTCTGATGATGGTTATTTTCTAAGCGTAGCTTAGATGTGGCACAATGGCAAAAATATGAGGCACCTAGTGTATATCAAACTTGCTTTTCAGTCGTAACTGATCTAGCGAGACAAGCTTGCTGACCATTACACCATGCTGAGGTGTCCAATGCCCATAGCTTAGATATGGCACAAAGCTGAAAGTATGGAACACCCAATGAGGATCAAACTCACTATTTAGTTGTAATTGATCTAGTTAGACAAGTTTGCTAACCATTACACCACATCAAAGTGCCCTCTTCTTTTCTGATAATGTTGTCTATATTTACAAATATATATATATATGTCGTCTGTATTTACAAAAATCAACACATTTGCTATGTATAAAATTGTAAATGATTTACAAAAATAAATGTGTGTTACTGTAGTGTAAAACTAAATGATTTACCAAAATTGATACATCTTATATATAAAGTACAGTGTATGTGTGCATGTATCCAAGCAACTCCTCTGCTCCCACTGGTCGGGTTTCAATGATTCATAGCTCATACAAAAGCCCTAGAAAAGTTAGGCGCAGGGAATGATTTTCGTTGAGCTCAGATTTAGGGTTTCCAGATTATGCAAGGTTAAAAATATATATTAATATATTATGCTAGCCATTAGCATTGCTTTCATGGTTGAAGAGGAGTAACTCTTATTTTCCTTTTGTATCCAGAATTGCACGTCTTATTATAAACTAGCTTAAAAGCCACCCTATTGTATGGCATTTAAGCTAGCTCCTGTGGAGTACTCTTGGTTTGGCCATCATCACAATAGCTAGGGAGGAGTAGATGTGATAGGCATCAATAAACTACAGAAGAACTCAAAATTGATTGCTGCATTTAAGTATTGAATTAATGTTTAAGCTTACCTTTTAAAAGTTCAATGATAATTTTTCTGCTGCCACTTAAGATGATTTCATGTATGTAGATCCTTATTTACCATACAAACAATTATTTTTATTTCATGGGTGACAGAATAGGGGACAATTTATAAGATAAAATTAATATAGTGAAATCATGGGAAAACAATTTAGAATTAGTTACACATTCAACATTTGAAGAGCTAGAGAAACATAATAGCTAATTAAGTAAAACCTATATTATGGGATCTATATGAATAAATGCAAAATTGGGGCTCAATTATCCAATGAATTCTGAGGTTAAAAAGCCCCAACTCTATAGTAATTTATATGCTAAAAGCTCAATATCTGTATTATATATTATCTACTTCTAGGCGATATTACTCTTCATGTTTAACTAATTTGCATATCGATTTAAAAAAAAGTATATTTCATTAATTAGCTGTCCTTCATTAGTGTTCTTTTATTCAAGGATTGTTTTGATTTTCATATATCAAAAATAATTCTGTTTAGGAATATTGTCTTATATAGTGCAGAAAAGTGTTTGAAATTTGCATTTTACGTGGCTTACAACAAGTTGGTATCTATTTGTAAAACTTTCCTTAACTATAACAAGCCAATTTATGAATGAAATGTTCATTTAAAATTTTTGTTTTAAATATTTGAAGCAGTGAATATATCTTACTTTGTGAAGTGATAGCAAGTAGGCAAAGCCTGCTAGTTTATTATAAATGTGTGTGTACAAATGATTTATTTTATACCCGCAAAAAAAAAAAAATTAAAATACTTTTTAAAATACTGCAGTTGTTGCATTTAGTAAAAACAAGATCACTTGACTGCTTCAAATTAATAAGTACAGCATTTTAAAAGTTTATAAATTATTGATTAAAATTTAAAAAATAAAACAATTTTTGTTAAAATTCATTATTCATTGAAATTTTTTTCATTAAAACAATTGTAGGTAGCTCAACAGAAAATGCAATACCTATCATTAAAGTAGGTACCTCCACTAATTCAATATAAATTTTCAATACTTAAGGTTTAAAATGAATTTTTAAAAATGAAAAAGCATTCATGAAGATTTTATTTTAGCTTTAATTGAAAGCTAAATGATTAAATTTACTATTTCCTGTAAGCAAAATACGCTGATGTATTTCAAATAGAAATTATATAGATTGAAATATCAATTATTTGCTTGCTCTCACAGAATCAATGACAAGTGCCATTTTATCATAAACAAAATTTAATTATCAGATTTAAAAATCTTCCAAAAATAAAATATATATTTGCGACGCATTATTTGAGGAAAATTAACAAATTTAAAGCTAAATTAAACTGATTGGAAACAAATATTACTTATAGTATAAAAAAACGTAGCAAACAAGCATTTCTTAACCATGGGTCCTGTTTTTTCTGAAGTGTTGTGGGTATGTAATTGACAGGCTAAGTTGTTGACAGCTAAGTATAGATTATCAGAATTTACATAAATTTACGAAATCTAAGTGAATACATTTTTTTAGGGTTTTTCACTACCTAGGAATTTTTACAAATTAACAATATTTTCAGCAATTATCGAATATTTTATTGACTTTTAGTTACTATATAGCCATGTTTGAAGATGGATTTCTGAAAAATAATAAAATTTAAAATACTATAAAATAAAGAATGAACTGAAAAAAGTAAAAAACTACAAACAAAAAAAACAAAACATTTCTTCTAAGTTGTTTCTTCTTAAAAAAATTACTCAATTGAAGAATGACCCACACTAAAATAAATACATAAAATAAAAATATTCACTGAAATAGAAATTAATAAAGTATCTTATTTTAAAGTTTTAAAACTTTGAAGGGATGAAGTGCATAGACGTAAATATGAGATGAATAAAGAATTGCTGACAAGTGAAGTTCTCAGTAAGGTTAGGACAACGTTTATGACATGTGACATTTTTATAATAATGTCATGTATAGATCATATATCGGAAAATGGAAATGTTTAAATTAAAAAAATTATTTTAAAAATCTTTGTGCAAAACAGCTTTTCAATTTTTGATTTGTAAATATTGTTTCCACTTAAAATATCACCTAAAAGAAAGGAAGTAATGCAGAAGTTTAAATGATTTTTAAATTATTATAATTAAAATTTTAAAAATGAGCACAATTCTTGTAAAAATTCATTATTCATTGAAAAAATAATTTTCTTAAGACAATGGTGTCCTTAATAAAGCTTATTCATAAAACCAATTAAAAGCTTTTCTAATTAAATAATGTCATAACTTTATTGCATTTTTTAGTTTACCATTTGGAGCAGATTTTTTGGGAAAAAAAATGGACTATGATTTATATTCTCCAAGAAGTCCTATTTTTAACTAATAAAATAATTTAAGGAAAGGAAATTTAATTTCTTGAAATTTCATGAAATTATGTAAGTGGGAGAGTAATATATGTAAAAAAAAAAAAAAAAAAAAAAAAATTTATCAAGGTTTTCTTAAAAAATTTCAAAAAATATTTTCATTCATTTGTGAATAAATCATGAAAGTTTCCTTAAAATCTGACAATTATCTGATATTTTTTTCCAAATGAATGTATTTTTCACTGGAAAAATGTGCAAACTACTAAACATAAATATCATGTCAATTGCTGATGTAAAAAAACAAAATTTTTAACATTCTAGAAAGAATTAAAAATAATTAAAAAATACTTTGGTCTTTCTTCTTAATTAAAACATAAACATTTTGACGATAAAACTTTGTTTTTATTAAGTTTTGGGCCTTTTTTCATCATGCTATGATTTTTCAGCAAGCAAGTGGAGGTGCCTAGGTTAAAGTGAGTGCACTTCACGGTGTAAGGGTTAGCAAGCTTGTCTTAAGACTGAATAGTGAGTTGGTGCCTCACTGAGTGCCATGTGATGCAGCTAAGCTATGCTAAGAAAGTCATTTTTGGGCATTTGATGTGGTGTATAGCAAACTTATTTCTCCAAGTCAATTATCACTGAATAGTGAGTTCAATCCTCACTGTGTGTACCATACTTTTGGCCTTGTGCCACATCTAAGCTACACTTAGACATCATATGGTTAAAATATGAATTTTTAAAAATGAATAGTCTTTGTTGAAGCTTTTATTTTAGTTTTAAATATTAGTAAAATACGTTGCTTTATTTCAAAATTAATTTAAATTGACTGGAAGGAGTTTTTCTTTTGAAATGGTTAAAATAGTTGATTAGTGCCCCTTTTTTAGTCATCTTTCATTGCAATATAATTTGCTCTATTAAAAAATTTTTCAAAAATAAAATATACTTTTCTGAAACTTTATTTGTGGAATTAAAATTAATCTCATAAAAAATATGCTTTATGAATCTGGTAAAATAAAATATACTTTATGAATCTGATAAAATATACTTTTTTGAAACTTCATTTGAGGAATGATTTAAAGTTTAATTAATCTGATTTGAAACAAATATTACTTTATGCAGAAATGCATTTTTTTCACATGGGAATTGCTATTTATATTAGACATTGACAGTTTGAATAACAGATGGAAGTTTATCTAATGTTTTTCTATAGTGGATATATCTGTAAAATTGAAGTATTAAAGTGAGTGTCATTTTTGTATAATTTTTAACTACCCAGTAATCTTAAAAATTTAAGACAGTATTCTCCATAATCTAATGTATTATTGAATTTTGGGTACTTTGGTTTTAGATTTACTGTAGATATCACACTTATTTTCTGATAATGTCATGTATGGACATGCATATTTACAAAAATTGGCATGTTTATATGCACAAAAAAATGTTAAAATTCTATTTTAAATATTCTTTGATGAATTGTAGTAGGCTTTTCCATCCATGATTAGTAAATATAGATTTTATTTAATAACAATATCACCTAAATGCACACAGACTTTTAAAGTGTTAAAAACTTCATAAATTATTGTAACTGAATTTTTAAAAATGAAAACTATTCTTGCAAAATTCATTATCCATTGAAAAACTTGTTTCTTAAGACAGTAGTGTCCATAATATATCTTATTCATAAAACAATTAAAAGCTTTTTTAATTAAACAATGTCTTAGTTTTATTGCATTATATTATTTTATGATTCAAAGCAGATTTTCTCTAAATGGGAGGAGGCATTTTGAAAAATATGTGATTTTTTAAATTCTCCAAGAAGTTGTACTAATATAAACATTAAGCATTGCAGAAGTGAATTTCTTCAAATTTCATCAAAGTAGATAATTTTAGGGTAACAGATGTAAAAAAATATTTTACCAAGATTTTCCAAAAAACAAATGGCTCTAAATTAATTTCATTCATTTGTGAATAAATTCTGAAAGTTTTGTTAAAATCCAACAAGAATTTCCAAATGAATGAGTTTTTCAACACCAAAAGATCCAAAAATTTCCCATAATAATTTGTGATCACCCATTGATGAAAGAAAAAAAAATTTAACCAATATTTTGGATGTTCTAGAAAGGATTTAAAACATAATTTAATAATAAAAAAATTCTTTGGTCTTTCCTCTTAATAATAATAATATAAAGTTTCTAATGACAAAACCTTGTTTTTAAGGTTTGAACATGTTTTTCATCATGGTAAATTCATTTTTTAGCAAAATCTGTGAAGTTACTTCCTCAATTATACATCTCTCAATTTTCTGGAATTTGATTGTTCAGACATTAGATGAAGCGAAAAATTAAACATAATCCAAACAATTTGCAATCATTCAAATCACAGACATGTGATTCTTCAGATAGAAGGTGTGAATACATAGACTAAGAAAGAGAAAGTTGAAATTTCTAGGATACATAATGAGAAAAGAGGGCTTGGGGAATTTAACACTCAAGAGATATTGATGGCAAGAATGGAACACCAACCCAATAAGCATGTGTAAATGAATGACAGAAAAGTGAGTGGGTAAGATTGTGAAAAGGCAAAACTAAGAGCTATAAGGGATAGGAAGTTCAGGAGAACCATGATTGTCCACATTCTGAAGGGACACAGAGAAAAAGATGTTCAACAACCACTTCTTCCAATGTTGATAGTAAATGGTCACCAACTTGTATGACATGAGCTACTGCCTTAAATGCATCAATAAGAGTGCAAATGAGCATATGGTAGTTGGATACAAATGAATAGACAAGGTTGATATAACATGGGCAACTTGTGTATATCAATTTTTGAGACCAAGTTTGAGTCAAGATTGTTGTTACCTTTGGGCAAATATCACTTTTCAAAGCTGCTTTTTCAAGTCACCAATTCCTAAGTAACATCTTTCAAGTAGATCATTGAGTTTGATGTTCAAGGATTCCCATTTCTGACCAGGTATAAAAGACTTATTTCAAAGTCTCCAATTCCTAAATAGTATTTGCAAGCTTAGCAATTACATTGTCTTTAAATAGATCATGCAGTTTCAGATCCTGGAATTCCTATTTCTGCAAGCTCGGCAATTACATTGCCTGAAAGTAGATTATGGTGTTTCAGATCATGGAATTCACATATCTGACCTGATATGAAATATTTAACACATTTAAACTTATTGGTTAAATGTTGACACATGAAAAATTTGTGCAGATTTTTACTAATGGCCGATTGATCTTTTTGTTCAGATAAATAAAACTTAGGCAAAGTATTAGGTTGGTGCAAAAATAATGTCGTTTTTTGACATAAAATCATACGTGAGAAAACGACATTATTTTTGCACCAACCTGATAGCAATTTGTATATTCATATTATCTTTCATTACAGTTATTGTGTAATAAATTCAAATAATATATGAGTTTATTGTTTCATAATACCTCTTTTTTGTTCACAGATATCAATAACAGGTGAGGTCTACAATTTGAAAAGACGCAAATACACGCCAAAGAGAAAAACACATTATTGGAGAGTGTGGATATGCATTTTGAAAGAGTTCACCATCAAATAGTTACAAACAAGTGTACAAAGAAAAAAAATGCTCATTTGTTCAAAGTCTGTACATTTTTTGCTAAATTCATGTTTTAAAGTACACTCACTTAAAAACATACTGGAAAGCTACCTTTGTGAATTGTAGCAGATCAGATTTTTTCTTTGATTTCAAAATTCAAAAACACACTAGAGTGATTAGTGCAAATCAGAATTTTCTAAGAATTCTACTTTAAAAAACACATGAGTATACATATAGGATGGAAAATATTTTCTTGACATATGTGCAGATCATTGTTTTCACAGAGTTCAAAATTAAATAAGAACAGGGGAATATATATGGGAGAGAAACATTATTCTGGTAAGGTGTGTGAACTCCTAAGTTCAAAGAGTTCACATATGGAAAGCGATATGCAAATGCACACTAGAGAGAAACCATTTTTTTGTCAAATATGTGGAGCAAAATTTTCCCAGAATGGCAATTTTAAAGTTCACATGAGAATACATACGGGAGAGAAACCATTTACTTGTCAAGTGTGCGGAACAGCATTTTCCCAGAGTTCAAATTTAAAAAAGCACTCACGAATACATACAGGAGAAAAACCATTTATTTGTCAAGTGTGTGAATCAGCATTTTCAGACCGTTCCAGTTTAAAAAATCACATGCGAATACATAATGGAGAGAAACCATTTTTTTGTGAAGTTTGTGGATCAACATTTTCACAGAGCTCAAGTTTAAAAAACCACATGCGAATACACACTGGTGAGAAACCATTTACTTGTCAAGTGTGTGGATCAGCATTTTCAGTGAGTTCTACTTTAAAAAATCACATGCAAGTACACACTGGTGAGAAGCCTTTTCCTTGTAAATTGTGCAGATCAGCATTTTGCCAAAGATCCCATTTAACACATCACATGCGAATACACGCTAAAGAGAAGTCTGTGAATCAGCATTTTCAGTGAATTCTAGTTTAAAATATTAAATGCAAATACACACTATAGAGAAACCATATTTTTGTCAATTATGTGGAACAAAATTTTCTCAAAATTTCAATTTAAAAATCCACTTGCGAATACATACTGGTGAGAAAGTATTTTCTTGTGAAGCTTAAAAATCCACATGAGAATACACACTGGTGAGAAACCATTTCCTTGTCAAGTGTGTGGATCAGCATTTTCCCCCAAATCCTGTTTAACTCAACACATGCAAATTCACAATGAAGAGAAACAAATGTGTTGATTAGAATTTTCAGCGAGTTTTACTTTAAAAAATCACTTGGAAATATACATTGGAGAGATACCATTTTCTTGTGACATATGTGAATCATCATATTTCACAACTCTCATTTAAAAAACTATATGCAAATACACAATGGTGATAAACCATTTAATTATCAAATGTGTCAATCAGAATTTTCACTGAGTTTTAATTTAAAATCACATGCAAATATACATTGGCAAGAAACGATTTTCTTGTAAACTATGGTTTAACATTTTCTGAGATCTCTAGTTTAAAAACTTGGATATAAATTCATACTGGTGAGAAACCATTTTTTTAAAGTCTGTGGATCACTATTTTTACTGTTTTCTACTTTAAAAGCTTACATGCAAATACACACTGGTGAGATGCCATTTTTATATGAAATGTGTTGATCAGCATTTCCACCAAATCAAAAGTTCATCATCGAGCATATTTTAAGCAATGTTTATTCCTCAAAATGATCACTCATTTAAAAAAAAGAAAAAACAATCTCTTACACAAGAGTGGAATTCAGTGGATGAGCTTAAGAACAATCACATGAAAACATCCTACTTGAGAAAGATATTGTTATATTCTCATGTAAAATAACAAGTTTATGTCATTTATATGAAGAAAAAATATGGAGAGTATTTTTAATGAAGGTGAATTTGGCCCAAAGGCCAACACGTTTTCTACTTTTACATTCAATTCACAGGAAAACAAAGCTGGCTGACATTCTACACTATGAAAATACTAGTTGATTTTTGTCATTTTTTTTTTTAAATTATTCGATTCAGCAATTATTTTGATTTTCTTTCATTCATTTTTCATGAATTTATCACAATGTTTTTAATGAAAGATAATATGAATATACAAATTGCTATCAGGTTGGTGCAAAAATAATGTCGTATGGATGGCAAGTTGAGTTTTACCCAAATTCTTTTGTTCCAAATTCCATCAGTTTATTAAGAATGAATTTTACAAATAAATATTTCTCTTGTAATAAGGAATCAGGAAAACATTAAAAATTATTTTTCTACTTTGATCAGTTTTTGAATTTCCTGAACATTCAAAGAGAGAAAAAAAAACTCTTTCTGTTCAATTTAAAGTTCTTTACTAATTTACTTTTATGTTAAATAAAAGTCTTAATTAATCAGACCTGCATGAATTCAGTGACTTATGATTTTATCTTGAAATGATTTGCATATTCTGCTAAACACTGCAGTTACATTTCTCCAATGATTTATATTAAATAAAAGTTTCAATCAGACCTGTATGAGTTCAGTGACTTAGGAATTTATCTTGAAATGATTTGGATATTTTGTTGAACACTGCAGCTTCATTTCTCTAATGATTTATATTAAATAAAAGAATTTATAAATCAGACCTGTATGAGTTCAGTGACTTAGGAATTTATCTTGAAATGATTTGGATATTTTGATGAACACTGCAGCTTCATTTCTCCAATGATTTATATTAAATAAAAGAATTTATAAATCAGACCTGTATGAGTTCAGTGACTTAGGAATTTATCTTGAAATGATTTGGATATTTTGATGAACAC
This sequence comes from Acanthosepion lycidas, assembly GCA_963932145.1. Taxonomy (NCBI): domain Eukaryota; kingdom Metazoa; phylum Mollusca; class Cephalopoda; order Sepiida; family Sepiidae; genus Acanthosepion; species Acanthosepion lycidas. The sequence continues at coordinate 103,781,450 of OZ010575.1, read as the reverse complement.
TGCAGCTTCATTTCTCTAATGATTTATATTAAATAAAAGAATTTATAAATCAGACCTGTATGAGTTCAGTGACTTAGGAATTTAACTTGAAATGATTTGGATATTTTGATGAACACTGCAGCTTCATTACTCCAATGATTTATATTAAATAAAAGAATTTATAAATCAGACCTGTATGAGTTCAGTGACTTAGGAATTTATCTTGAAATGATTTGGATATTTTGATGAACACTGCAGCTTCATTTCTCTAATGATTTATATTAAATAAAAGAATTTATAAATCAGACCTGTATGAGTTTAGTGACTTAGGAATTTATCTTGAAATGATTTGGATATTTTGTTGAACACTGCAGCTTCATTTCTCCAATGATTTATATTAAATAAAAGAATTTATAAATCAGACCTGTATGAGTTTAGTGACTTAGGAATTTATCTTGAAATGATTTGGATATTTTGATGAACACTGCAGCTTCATTTCTCCAATGATTTATATTAAATAAAAGAATTTATAAATCAGACCTGTATGAGTTCAGTGACTTAGGAATTTATCTTGAAATGATTTGGATATTTTGATGAACACTGCAGCTTCATTTCTCCAATGATTTATATTAAATAATAGAATTTATAAATCAGACCTGTATGAGTTCAGTGACTTGGGAATTTATCTTGAAATGATTTGGATATTTTGATGAACACTGCAGCTTCATTTCTCTAATGATTTATATTAAATAAAAGAATTTATAAATCAGACCTGTATGAGTTCAGTGACTTAGGAATTTATCTTGAAATGATTTGGATATTTTGATGAACACTGCAGCTTCATTTCTCCAATGATTTATATTAAATAAAAGAATTTATAAATCAGACCTGTATGAGTTCAGTGACTTAGGAATTTATCTTGAAATGATTTGGATATTTTGATGAACACTGCAGCTTCATTTCTCCAATGATTTATATTAAATAAAAGAATTTATAAATCAGACCTGTATGAGTTCAGTGACTTAGGAATTTATCTTGAAATGATTTGGATATTTTGATGAACACTGCAGCTTCATTTCTCCAATGATTTATATTAAATAAAAGAATTTATAAATCACACCTGTATGAGTTCAGTGACTTTATAAATTTATCTTGAAATGATTTGGATATTTTGTTGAACACTGCAGCTTCATTTCTCCAATGATTTATATTAAATAAAAGAATTTATAAATCAGACCTGTATGAGTTCAGTGACTTAGGAATTTATCTTGAAATGATTTGGATATTTTGTTGAACACTGCAGCTTCATTTCTCTAATGATTTATATTAAATAAAAGAATTTATAAATCAGACCTGTATGAGTTCAGTGACTTAGGAATTTATCTTGAAATGATTTGGATATTTTGATGAACACTGCAGCTTCATTTCTCCAATGATTTATATTAAATAAAAGAATTTATAAATCACACCTGTATGAGTTCAGTGACTTTATAAATTTATCTTGAAATGATTTGGATATTTTGTTGAACACTGCAGCTTCATTTCTTCTATGATTTATATTAAATAAAAGAATTTATAAATCACACCTGTATGAGTTCAGTGACTTTATAAATTTATCTTGAAATGATTTGGATATTTTGTTGAACACTGCAGCTTCATTTCTCCAATGATTTATATTAAATAAAAGAATTTATAAATCAGACCTGTATGAGTTCAGTGACTTAGGAATTTATCTTGAAATGATTTGGATATTTTGATGAACACTGCAGCTTCATTTCTCCAATGATTTATATTAAATAAAAGAATTTATAAATCAGACCTGTATGAGTTCAGTGACTTTATAAATTTATCTTGAAATGATTTGGATATTTTGATGAACACTGCAGATACATTTTCCAGTAATTTATATTTAATAAAAGTGTTTGCTCATTAGACTTGAATAATTTCTGTTACTTATAAATTTATCTTGAAATGTTTCTCTCATTATAATTAATGAATAAGAAAATCATTGAAAATTATTTTTCTACTTTGATTTGATTTGATTTTTTTTTAGTTTTTCTTTTCAAAGAGAATAACTTTCAGTTTAATTTCACATTATTTTCTGATTTACTTTTTAATTAAATGAATTATTTTCTGCTGAACACTGTAGCTACATGTCTGCAATTATTTATATTAAATAAAAGCTTTATGTTATCAGACCTACATAAGTTCTGTAACTTATGAATTTATATTAAAATGACTTGCATATTCTGCTGAATACTATAATGTAGCAATACAATTTCTCACACGTCATTAGGGGGTGAATAGATAAACTCTTTTTTATTTTAACTCGGTGACCTAGTCTGCATCCCATCTTTGAGTAAATTTAATAACCAACGTTTCTCAGGAATCTTGTCTCCAGCCCACTGTTGAATTGTCAAAACTAAAATTTTGTTGGTGTTTTTGCATAGCCATAAACATAGGGTACATTGAAGGATTGACCACCAAAAACCTGTTTGGGTGGTCTCCCTATCCAGTTAGTGGATCAAGAGGGGTGGTGTATCCCCCTTCCAGTATCCATATAAAGAATCTGACATTGAGTAAAGGAGCAATCAATAAAATGGCCAGCAGTCAGTGTCTAATTGTTTGTTTTCTGTGGCTGGAACTTAGTGAGAAGTCAGAAGAAATCCACTTTCGTGTGACAGAAGGAAAATATTGTCAATTGAATGAGATGATAATGAAGAGGAAACACATGGGTAATTTTAACAAAATAAAGAATTTATTTGCGAATTTACACTCTGCATGTTGTGTCAATATCTCATTTCAGGAAAATCAGAAAATTTTTAAGTTTGTAGTTTCAATTGTTATGAAGAGGAAATGTTCATACAACAGATTAAATAACCTGACACAAAATAATATTCAGAAAATGTTTAAAACAAAGGTAGGAGAATTTGTTACAGAAGGCAAATGTGGAAGCAGACGTTCAAAAGTAGATGAAGAGAGTTTGAAATACTTAGCTTTTTTGGATTGTTAAAAGAAAATTCTTTGAAGTGCCGCCTAATATAATTGGTGAGTAATTTGACACTGGCAAAAATTCAACGCATGACTTCAGACAACCTTATTTAATTTTTCTCCTCATTTTATGTCAAAAAGAATCTTGCGCAAGCTCACTACTTTCTTTTCTTTCTCCTTGGCTCAATGGCTAATTTCTGTGGAGACAAGGTTTTCATTGGTCCAAAAGCAATTTTACATAGGCTTGTGAATTTATTTCCATCTTTTTCCTCAGTCCTCCAAATTTGAAGGCAGTCTGTAAAGGTATTTCTTATTATTTTGTACTCACTACAATTGAGAGTATTACAAGGAAGAGGTCTCACAGTAACAAAGCATATAGTAATAACTCCTCATTCTTGGTTAGAACGATAAACTACATCTGACGACAAGGTCTCTGATCAAGAGATTGGAGGTTTTGATTTTTGACAAACCAGCTTTTAACTGCTGTTGTTCCGAGGTTCACCCTGACCCGAGGTGGTAGCACCTGTTAGGGTCCAAGCTACGGGCAAAGAGTGAACCTTCAAACAAAAACAAAATACTATGAAAAAATAAAATACCATCAATACAATTTTATATTAGAAAATTACCAAAAATATGTATTCATAGTAAAATTGATAGATTTTACAGTATAATTACCAACAAGACATTTTATTTGTAGTTGAAGATGTAAAATTGTGTTAAAAATATTTAGATTTAGACATTAAATAACCCAGAGAAGTTGATATGCAGCTAAACAAAATTTATCAATCACACAACCAATATAAAATAACTTTTATGAAATAAATCCATATAATATCCTATAGTCATAAACCAGATATAAGAGATACACCTGACCAAAATTTTGTATTCATCAGAAGCACTGTCACTGCATTCATCAAAGAAATTTCTCAATGTAAGCCTCAATCTTTATTCTTTGTCTGCAGCTTATAAATTGGAATCAACATATAGTCTTTTAGCTTTCAAGATTTTTCCATTATTGTTTTATTTATAATTCTTCTTGTCTTTGTGAAGAGTGAAATAATTATTTGATTTTTTTCAAAACGAAGCTAAAATTTGCTGCGATAATTTATAATACATCGGCTAACAGAAGAAAAACTAGATTTTGAATCAAAATTTAGAATTTTCTCAAAAGGATAAAAAAAAATTTAATTAAATTTAAAAAATACTTTGATCTTTCCTAATAATTATAATAATGAAGATTTCGATGATAAAACTGTTTTTTTTTTTTCACTAATTTTGGAGCATTTCTTTTATCACAGTATTCTAATATTTTAATGATTTTGTGGAGGTACCTCCACTTTTTTTCTGAAAAAAATCTGCATAGTATGATGAAAAAGAGGCCTAAACTTAATGGAAATAAAGTTTTTTTCGTCAAAATGTTATTATTAAGAGGAAAGACTAAAGTATGTTTTTATTATTTTATTAAACTTTTTAATCCTTTCTAGCACGTTCGAAATCTTGGTTATAGGTACCTCCACGAAATCGCTCTAAAATCAGCATACCTATATGAAAACATGCTCAAAGCGCAATGGAAACAGTTTTACCGTCAAAATCTTTATGTTAGTATTAAGAAGAAGGATCAAAGTATTTTTTGAATGTTTAATGAAATTTTTTACTCCCTTTTAGAACATTCGAAATTTTGATTTAAAAAAGTTATTTTCCTTGCGTCAGCGGTTGTATTAACTTTTAGCATAGCAAATTTTAGATTCTTTTATGCAGTGACAGACATTAATTTTAAGATTCTTGCAAAAATTAAAATAAGGAAATTTTCAGGACTTATTCACAAATTCACAAATGAATTAAATTATTTTTGAATTTTTTTATTAGAAAATCTTGTTAATTTTTTTGTGTTAATGTGTTTCACCATCATTTAATGTTATGAAAACTTGAGAAATTCAATGTGATAATTTTTAGTAATTAGTGAAAAGAATTATTTGAAGAACTTGAATCAAATTTTTTTTTTGCAAAATCGAATCCAGCCTTATCGAAAATTTTTTCCTAATTGAAAAATAAAAAAATGCAATAAAATTACTTTCTGCAGAAGACCAGTTGCCATCCAAAGCTAGAGAACCCGGTCTGTCCTCGTATTTACCCATAGCTGGGGGGAGAAGAAGAGGATTCATACCTTTCCCAAGGGTATTATTAGCACGTAAGTGAAGGCGTGGAATCTTCCACAACAAACCAGCCTTACCTCTTTTTAGAAAATGCACTCTTCCTATCTGGTAAGTAACATCCTACTTCCACGCAATTATAACAAGTATTCATTGGTCAATCACCGCCAATCTAACTTGCTGATTGGTCAGTTCCGACCAATCAAACCGCCTTCACGCGACCAATCTGTTTTTCCCGCGTTCTCTGTTTGAGCCTCCCACGTGGTACACGATCAGTATATAAACCTAACACGTGTAAACTTCCTCGAGTTTTTCCTTCCATTCATCTCTCTCGCACATCTCGTTCCTTGCTACCAAGTGCCAAGATGTAACCTTCAGGAACTCCCGTCTTAGTCATTGCTGACTAGACGTTAAAGACAATTACCAACATTCACGAACTCTGAAATCACTTCTGAACTTTTACCAACTTACAACTCACAATTCCAAACTTTCTTAATATGAACTCCGGTACAAACAACTAATACCTAATCAAAGGGACACGACTCTGTCCTACCTTTTCAGTTCGCATGCATGTACATCAAGCATTAATAAATCTAATTGTTATGTTTTGGAATCATTCAGTTCAGTTTTGTATTTTATTCTATGTGCTATTTTCGTCAAGTAAATTGCGTTCACGCATTGTCCTTAGGCTTAATCACATCTATCTTTCTTAGCCATCACATATATTGGCAACCCCGACGTTCGTCATAGGACCAACACTACAAGATTGGTGATCCCGTTGGTAACTCAATCACTACAACGATGATAATACAACCGCTACATATTTAGTGATCCCGTCAGGAATAAACAATAATGGAATACAAGTCACAACAAAGGTAATGGATTTGACTGGAATTCAAACTCTCCGATTCTTCAATCCATTATTACTCCACCATTGTAATGGCTTCTTGTTTTTAAATTTTAACTATCGTACCCTAAATCCTATTTCATGGTAGGTCACTCAATTGTTTTCGACGATTGTAGAGAAAAAGATGGTTTCATCAATTCAGCATTAATGAATCCATCAAATAAATTTTTATTTTATTGAACGAAAATAAGTAAAAATAAATATTACTTTATTGCGGTATATGAATGTCATGAACCCAAGCTCTGTTTGAGACATCCAGAAGTACTAATTAGTTTTTGTGTTCTCTCCCCATTGTGAACTGTATCCATAGTCTTACTGTAACAGTGTATGGTCCAGTAGTAGCTGGACTTTTCCTAGTGTGATCAGTGTATGAAGGTGTCATTACGTATCTCAGCCATAAAGTTAACTTTAGTGATGATTATTCTAAATGCCATGGGTTCAAGACATTCGTATATACAGCAAGCTAAATTTCACCGGAAACTACCTTGACAATTGCGTTTTTTAGCATGATACAGTCTGTCGCCTGTAGGTATTGACTTCAAACTTCACTTCAATGTACAATTTTATAATTATATACACGCACAAGTAAACAAAATATTACATGAGAGCCTCCCCATGTGTCTAAATATGACAGAAACGCAAGTTAACTAGGCAAAAATCAAAACGTGTCGAAAGAAAATAAAATAAACAGAAAAGTAACGAAATGTCCCCAATGCTCCAGAGAGCAGAGGAAATTCTTTTCTCTGTCACCTCCAAAGGGATAGAGGACAGACAATGAAAAGTTGAAAACTGAAAAATAAAATATTGTTAACGACGAACGTTAACGTTAATGTTATTTAACAAAAAGACTAGCCTTGACTTTCTATTATGTTAACAGTTAACATAATAGAAAGTCAAGGCTAGTCTTTTTATGAATATTCCAAAACGTAATCAAGAAGAAATACGAGAAAGAAAAGTAAAACACACCCCTCTAAAACTAAAGCTAAAACGAAAACAAAATGAGTTGTTTTTAGTTACAAGGAACATAATTTCATATTTCACCGTATAAGCGTCTTTTGTAAGCGTTACGTTTAATCGGAAACATTGTTTAGTGATTATTTCGATTGACTGAGTAATACTTGGGAACATTGCGATCAATTCCTGTCCAAATTGTAAGTTTGTTTTGTTTGACTCATAAATAAAATAATGATAAACTCAAAATATGATTCTAAAAACTATCAATAATTTGTAACGTAGCATTTTTTTTACTACTGATTCAGTAATTTCTTCGTCAGTTATTTTAATTTATCTTTCAAACATTTTTAACAACAACAATAAGGAAACTGTTCTCATATATTTCATGATGATAACCCGGATATAAGAGAGTTGTCGGGACCGGAGAAGTCTCTTATATCTGGGTTTGGTCTATTTTGTTTAGGTAAGTATGGCTCTAATTTGGAACCAGAGAAAATCTCTCTTATATGCGGGTTTCTCTTATATCCGAGTTACACTGTACTTTAAAGTAGGCATGCTCAATAATTCGCACCCCACCCCACAAAAAAACAGCATAGCATGATAAAAAATGGCTCCAAACTTAATAAAACAATTAAAAATGGAAATGCTCTTATTAAAAGATCTATTTTTATTTTTTACAGATCTTAAATTTGAAAGCTTATTACAATCTGCGAAGCATTTGTATTTTTAGAATAATTTTTTAATATGCCAAAAAATGTATTAAAAATGGTTCCGCCAAAACTACAGGGGCACAATTCAGAAATAATATCACATGTTTTAAGAGTTGTTTCCCCTGATAGCAAGTGTCTGGCCTCAGGAATTGTGTTGATTTCCTTTTGGCTAGCATGTATCAAATTCACTGACCAACCATCATCATCAAAATTTTTAATTTTCTTTTTTTTTTTTTTTACATAGTTCACTAATTATTTTCCTATCATTTTTTAAATATCATCAATTGTTTACTTTTTCACTGAGAGATATACTGCAATTACTAATTTTTTTTCTTTTTTAGGTTCAGTTTTAGGGACAGAAACAGTTCAGACTGGACATATCTTTGTTTAAAAAGTACCTAATAAAATCAATAAAATATTAGACTTTTGAAAGTATTTAAATTAATTTTAAGAATTACTTTATAGTTAAATAAGCTGGTTCACTTAAAATTTGAAAATACTGTCACTTCTGTCCTTCCATTCGATAAATTTACTGATGGTAGTTGATACATTGACGTAAACGTCAATTCACACCTCCAAAACCAATCACCATGCTTAGACATGCTTCTCTTATTTCCAACTAATTTTTTTCTGCTAAAAAATTAAGTAATGTTTCTTTCCAATTACATTAACTAAACTTTAAATTTCCTGTAGTAACTTTTCAAAAAAGTATAATTGAATTTTACAAGATTTTTAAATGGAGAATTTCACTTTTGGTTACAAAGTTGTCAAAAATGGCTGATATGATTGATTTTATGTAAATTTTGCTGACTCAAAAAAAACTAGATTTTTAACTAAAATTTTGGACATGCTAGGAAGGATTAAAAATTTTTTAAAAATAATTAAAATATCTTAGTCTTTCCTCTTAATGATAATGTACATATTTAAATGATAACAAAATTGTTTAATCAAGTTTGTGGCCTTTATTCATCAGGGTATGCTTTTTTAGAGAAGTATTGAATATACCAACCATAACCTAATGTTTTATTTTCAGCTTTAAAGTTAATATAGTTATTGCTCTTATTTTCTGATAATATTGTGTATGGTTTACTACTGTACTTAGAAAATAGGCACATTTACACACTAATAACAAATATTAAAAATTCTTTTAAAAATCTTGCTGCATGATCACTTGTATGAAGCTTTTCAATTTTTGATTAGTAAATAGTTTTCACTTAATGGTAAAGTATTGCAGAATTTTAAAATATTTAATATCTTATAAATAATTAAATTAAAATTTTTAAAAATGTAAACAGTTCTTGTAAAAATTCATTATTCATTGAAAAACCTTTTTCTTAAGACAATAAAAGCAGTTAAAAGCTTTTGGGATCAAAATTTAATTTCTCAAAATTTCATAAAATTAACTAAGTAGAGGTAACAGCTGTAAAAAAAAAAAAAAAAAAGTCTACCAAGATTTTCTACAAAAATATATTTAAAAAATAATTTTATTCATTTGGTGAATAAGTCCAGAAAATCTCATTAAAATTTTATGAAATTTCGAGAAATTAAATTTTGATTTGAAAAATCTTTTTTTTTTTATTTTTAAAAGCAGGACTCCTTGGAGAATGTAAATTAATTTTTTTTTTTTTTTTGTTTTGAAACAATTACTTATTTCCCAAAAATCAGCTCCAAATCATAAAATAAAAATGTAATAAAAGTATGATATTATTTAATTAGAAAAGCTTTTAATTGCTTTTATGAAGAAGAAGGACACTATATTGTCTTAAGAAAAAAAAAAACTCTTTCGGTGAATAATGAATTTATACAAGAATTGTTTTCACTTTTTAAAATTTTGTTTATAATAATTTATTATAATAATTTTAAAAAATCTTTTAAAATTCTACATTAGTTTAATCTTGTTATAAAGTGAAAACTATATTTACTAATCAAAAATTGAAAAGCTTAATCATTTTTCACAAAGACTAAAAATAATTCAATTTTTTTTTATTTATGTAAAATATTATGTAACGTGCCCAGTTTTCAAAGTGAATTTAATGTGAACATTTCTAAAATTAGATTACGGAGAATATTTTCCAACATTTTTAAGATTACTGAGAAATTTAAAATTGTATAAAAATGGTACATGTGTCATTTTCTTAAATTATGTTTTAACAGAAAAAGTATTGATAAAACAACAAACTTGTCAACATCTTATCAGCACTTGTCATCACTTGTTAGTCACATAAGGATGGCTACAGTTAGTTGAAAATCACCTCTACTGTTTGTTTTAAAAATCCATTTCTATGATATTTTATACTTAAAGTAAGTTGTATTTTTCAAATCAGATTAATTATACTTTAAATCAGCTAATATTCCACAAATAAAGTTTAAGAAAAGTATATTTTATTTTTGGAAGGTTTTTTAGTACAGAAAATTACATCGCAATGAAAGATAACTAAAAAGAGGTGCTAATCAGCTATTTTAGTTAAAATGAAAATAAAATCATTTCCAATCAATATAATTTATGTTTTAAATATACCAGAGTATTTTGCTTACTGGAAATAGTAAATTTAATCTGTTAACTTTCAATTAAGGCTAAAATAAAGCTTCAAGAAAGCTTTTCCATTTATAAAAATTTGCTTTAAACTTTAGATGGTGTTTATTAGTGGAGGTACGAGTGAAAAATTATATAAAAAAGTCACACACGTCATTTTTTTAAATTATGTTTTACAGATAAAATGTCTATAGAACAATGTCTACAATCAGTTAAAAATTGGTACATCCACTAATTGGCTGAAAAAATAGCATAGTATGACGAGAAGTGGACTCAAACTTGATAAAAACAAAGTTATATCACCAAAATGTTTATGTTGTTAATAAGAGGAAAGACCAAAATATTTTTTATTATTTTATTAAATTTTTAATCCTTTCTACAATATTCTCAATTTTGGTTAAAAATATTGATTTTTTTCCATCAGTCGACCAGAGGTTACTGTGGATGTTTTAGTGCCCTTTTTTTCTGGTAAAAAACACATTGATTTAGAAATTCTTGCAAAGATCAAATAATTGTCAGATTTTAATGAATCTTTCAGGACTTATTCACAAATGAATTACATTATTTTTTAAATTGCCAGACTTTTTAGAAAATCTTGGGAAAAATACATTTTTTTTCCTCACCACATACTTAATTTAAAGAAATTTTAAATGCAAAATTTGTTCTATTGCTAAAAAGTGGGACTCCTTGGAGAATGTAAATCATCAATTTTTATTTTCAGACTTAGATATTTCCTGAAAATCTGCTTCAAATTGCAAAACAAAGAATGCAATAAAACTATAACATTATTGATTTAGAAGAGCTTCTAATTATTTTTATAAATAAGATTTATTAGGAAGTATATTTTCCGACATTTTTATGATTACTGGGTTAAAAACTCAGCTACTGTTTCTTTTAAAAATGTACTTCTGCATTATTTCAAACTTCTAATCACATATTTTAGCAAAAAACAAAACAGATTTGAATCAATATAATTTCTAGTTGAAATACACTAGACTATTTTGTTTCCTGGAAATAGTAAATTTAATCCTTTAGCTTTCAATTAAATCTAAAATGAAAGATTCAAAAAAAACTTTCATTTTCAAAATATAATTTAAACCATAGTTATCGTGATTTTAGTGGATGTACCTATTTTTAAATCTTTTAAAATTCAGTTTCAATGGTGTAGCTCTTAGGAAATATTGTTACTAAGTAAAGCTATATTTACTAATCATATATTGTGAAGCTTATTTCAATCTGATGACCCCTTAATTTTAAAAATAATTTTGAATTGTTTTTGTATGTGTATAAACATGATGATTTTTATAGACAATATTTAGGCCAATGTAATAGTGTCTCCTTATATTATCTGCCATTTCAGTTATTATAATTGTACAGTGTAACCCTGATATAAGAGAAACCCGGAAAGAAGAGAGATTTTATCCCAAATTGTCCCAAATTAGAGCCATACTTACCTAAACAAAATAGACCAAACCCGGATATAAGAGACTTCTTCTCTGGTCCCGACAACTCTCTTATATCCAGGTTACACTGTATATAATTTCAAATAATATGAGTTTATTCTTTCATAATACCTCCTTTTTATTCACAGATATCAATAACAACTGGTGATTACAATTTGAAAAGACGCAAGCACATGCTAAAAGGAAAAACACTTTCCTGGAATGTGCGTGGATATACCTTTTGAAAGCATTCATAATTACATATTTTCATACAAGTGTACAAAGAATAAATTGCTCATTCTTTCAGAGTCTGTGCATCAGCAATTTTTCTCTAAATTCTCATTTCAAAATACACTCACCTAAAGACAAATTGGCAAACACCTATGTGAATTGTTTCACATCAGTTTTTTCACAGACTTCAAATTCTTCTTTAAAAATCATGAAATACATATGAAAACATTTTCTTGACAAGTATTTGGATCATTGTTTTCACATAGTTCAAAATTGAAAGAAATACTTGAGAATACATATGGATCGTAAACCTTACCTTAGTGAAGTGTGTGAACAACAACTTTCAGAGAGTTCACACCTGAAAAGGGAGACTAGAGAGAAACCATTTTCTTGTCAAGTATGTGAAGCAAAATTTTCCAAGAAAGTCAGTTTGAAAACACACATGCGAATGCACCCAAGAGATAAACCATTTTCATGTGGAGTGTGTGGATCAGCATTTTCAGAAAGCACTTATTTACAAACACACATGCGAATACATACTGGTGAAAAACCATTTTCTTGTGAAGTGTGTGGTAGAGCATTTTCTGATAGGTCTGCTTTAGGAAGACACATGCGAATACACACTGGTGAGAAACCATTTTCTTGTGAAGTCTGTGGTAAAGGGTTTTCAGATGGGTCTACTTTAAGAAACCACATACGAATACATACTGGCGAGAAACCTTTTTTTTGTGAAGTGTGTGGCTCAGTGTTTTCCCAAAAGTCTGGTTTAACATGCCACATGCGAAAACACACTGGAGAGAAACCATTTCCTTGTGTAATGTGTGGATCAGCATTTTCAGAAAGCTCTTATTTACAAAATCACATGCGAATACACACTGGTAAAAAACCATATTCTTGTGAAGTGTGTGGTACAGCATTTTCAGGGAGGTCTGCTTTAAGAAGACACATGCGAATACACACTGGTGAGAAACCATTTTCATGTGAAGTGTGTGGTACAGCATTTTCAGAGAAGTCTACTTTAAGAAATCACATGCGAATACACACAGGAGAGAAACCATTTTCATGTGAAGTGTGTGGATCAGCATTTTCAGAAAGCTCTTATTTACAAAATCACATGCGAATACACACTGGTGAAAAACCATTTTCTTGTAAAGTGTGCTGTACATCGTTTTCAGATAGGTCTGCTTTAAGACGACACATGCGAATACATACTGGTGAGAAACCATTTTCTTGTGAAGTGTGTGGTACATCGTTTTCAGATAGGTCTACTTTAAGAAACCACATACGAATACACACTGGCGAGAAACCTTTTTTTTGTGAAGTGTGTAGCTCAGAGTTTTCCCAAAAGTCTGGTTTAACAGCCCACATGCGAGTACATACTGGAGAAAAACCATTTTCTTGTGAAATGAGTGGATCAACATTTTCAGAAAGCTCTTATTTACAAACACACATGCGAATACACACTGGTGAAAAACCATTTTCTTGTGAAGTTTGTGGTACATCGTTTTCGAGGAGATCTAATTTAAGAAGTCACTTGCAAATACACACTGGTGAGAAGCCATTTTCTTGTGAAGTATGTGGTGCGGCATTTTCAAGAAGGTCTAATTTAAGAAGCCACATGCGAATACACACTGGAGAGAAACCATTTTCTTGTCAACTGTGTGGCTCAGCATTTTCCCATAAGTCTGCATTAATATATCACAGGCGAATACACACTGGAGAGAAACCATTTTCTTGTGAAGTTTGTGGTGCAGTGTTTTCAAATAGGTCTAATTTAAGAAGCCACGTTCGAATACACACTGGAGAGAAACCATTTTCTTGTGAAGTGTGTGGATCAGCATTTTCCAAAAAATCCCATTTAACAAGTCACATGAAAATTCACATGACATAGGGTACATTTCCTTGTGAAGTGTGTGGTTCAGTCTTTTCAACTAGTCCCACTTTAAAGAAGCACATGCAAATGCACACAAAGAAAAAACAATTTTCTAACATCAGTGGGTCTGCATTTACAGAAGTGATAATTTGAAAAGTCCATATGAACACACACAGAATGGAAAACATTTTGTGCCACTCGATACCAGTCAAAAAAGTCAACCTTAAAACAAACATTAGCTGACTCCCCTACATTCTATCAAATATGCCATATCCTTCATAAATGTGTAAAGTCTTCCACTTTCAGATAATATTTTTTTAAACTTATCATATCATATTATGCAGAACATCAGTTATCATGACCCAACTGTACAGCACTGAAACTTTGTTAACAATATGAATATATTACAATCCAAAATTGAGTGCTTCCTGAGAACCAAATCTTTTTCATTCTTCATATTTTTTTTAAACATTATTAATCATTTTTTTCTGAAAGAGGAATTGAATATAAATAGAGGGTGTGTTGGGTAAATTGTCGAAATTTTATATTTTTAATTTTGCATGTGCACATTGTTTTTATCAACTGCACAATGTAGTAGGTTCAGTTAAGCACCCTCTGTGAGTAAAAGAGCACCATGCTATACTGCTTGGCATTTGCACTGGAAGATTCTATACAAACATTTCAGAGTGTTTGGGTATCAGTCTGAGGACAGTGTAGAAGATTCAGAAAGAATTGGTTGAGTCTAATTGTCATTACAAAGGTGTTTGTAGTGATCTCTAATAATGGCATTATTATGCCTCCATTCATCTTCCCACAGGGCCCCAGAATTAACACTGAGGCCTACATCAAATGCCTTGAGGAAGTAGTGCTGCCCTGGGTCAAGAGGGTGGTTGCTGGAAGACAATATGTCTGGCTATAGAATTCTGCACCATGCCACACAATCAGAAGAAACCAGTCATGTTTGTCAGACAATTTCTGAGGCTGCATCACCCCCTAGCTCCCTAGACTACAAACCCCTTCATTATTATGTGTGAGGTAGATTTGAGCAAGAAACCAACAAATCTTCTAGTAACACTAAAGATGAACTGAAAGCAAGGATTCTGGCAGCATTTACCATCTTAAACACGGCAACCATCCAGAAGAGTTGCGGGTGATTCCAAAGTCATCTGGAGGCTATGGTTGAAGCCAATGGCAATTTCATTGAATAAATTTACTCTAATATTTCTAGATACTTTTCTGTAATTTTGGTAAATATATCTGTTAAAATGAGATGTCAATATTATTTTCATTTTTGCATAATTTAGACGACAATTTATCCATCGCTGCCTGTAGTGTATACAGTGTGAAAATAATTTTGATAAAGAATGGGGAGCCTGAAGTAGTTGTTCATGACCAGTACTCAAGTGATGCAAGCATGTATCTGCCAAGGCTATCTATTCAGTTCAACTTTCTTTCTATTTTACATGACCTGCTTAAGTGTGTACTCCAATCTTTTGGGGATATCTATGCTGACGATACAACAATATATGACTTCACCCTAACAACTCATTGGAGAGAAAACTGGCTGATCAAATTCAGTACCAAGTAGTTACATTCCGTCATCACAGTGGTCCTTGAATTTTGTCTATCATGATGAATGAGTTTTCTCTCTTGGGGGTACTTTGCCTTTGGCTACTATTGGGACAAATTCAACCCAGTCTTCTAGATACTGGAAAAATTGTCAATCCTGTTTGCCACTTTCGCAAGTACCTGACCTCCTGTTATCCATTGTTTTTACAGGAATCAAATCAGACTGAAAATGGAGTACTGCTGCCATATATGGGCATGAACTGCCCAGTCTTCGCTTTTCAGTCTTGATAGAATCTATTGTAACCTAGGAAAGGGTTACTGATCACCCAAAGGTTGGTAATGAACTTACAGTCATATACATCAATAACATGGTATAAAAAATTAGATATTCAACAGAAATGTGTCTTCCTATTTACTGGTGTGCGGATCTCAAAATTGAGACTCAAATTGAGATTAACCTTAAGAGAAGTACTCTAGAATATGTGAACAATTTGACTAACAACAATTTTTTTTGCTCTTTTCTGAGTAGAAGAGAGCACTTCATAATTCCAAAACCATAAAATTAATTATACAACTAACTCAGAGTATTTATTGGGGCAATTTCGTTTATATATGATTTGTTGCATACATTGGTTTTAACCTTTCCCACTTGTTATAATCAAATGATGCAGGGATCCCCTTCTGAGTCTGCAGCTTGTTTTAGTAGTAACTTAAATTTCCAAGTTCTTGTGTTCATGTCCAGCACAAGGTCTTTGGTCAGGAGGTTAGGGCGAATGATGTGGATTCTGGTGTATCTCTCTTAACGCCACTCGACTGTTTCTGAATCCAAAATCTCCAGCTTATATGGAGTCATGCGTCCAAAAATGATGGGATTGACTAGGGTCTGGTTTCAGTTGTCTTCTACCCTAAGCATCAGCCATTTCTAAAATTTCATATATATTTTCAGAAAGCTCTCATTTACAAACCCATATGCAAATACACACTGATGAGAAACCATTTTATTGTGAAGTGTGTGGTACAGTGTTTTTAAACATTAGAAGGGTACCCTACAGTTGCATGTTATATTATTGTTCAGTCATGTAAATCGATAACATGGTATAAAAAATTAGATATTCAACAGGAACGTGTCTTCCTATTTACTGGTGTGTGAATCGCAAAATTGAGTCTTAAATTGAGATTAACCTTAAGAGAAGTACTCTAGAACATTTGAACAATTTGACCAGCAACAATTTTCTTTGCTCATTTCTGAGCAAGGAAAATTGTTGCTGGTCAAATTCAGAGCACTGAATAATTTCAAAGTCAGAAAATTATTTAGCAAATTTTCTGTTTCTTAAATTGTCAGCTCATACATTGTTAACATATAAAAATCATATTTTGAATATTACCTAATAAATAATTTTCTTATTAATAAATTATTCAAGTACCAACTCTCAACAAAATTGCTTTTGAGTATTTTATTAGGTTATTTTTGGTAAGGTTCATGATGAACTCTCATTATCTTCACTGTTGAATTGGAATATATATTTTTTTTTTACATCTTCAGGGATTATTCTTTTATGGTGTAAAAAGTTTTCTCAACCCAGACAGAATTTCAAAATTTAGACATGTTTATGACATTTGAAAGTTGAGATGGAGTTGATGAAACAAAAAAAAAAGATGACATGCATCACTTCACAATTGATCAACTTCAAACTCGCTCAATCGCAATCAGACTGCAGTTTGACTGGAACCGAAACCAGCAACTGAAAATCAGTTCTTGGCATTTCAAGAAAGCATGCAAAACATCTGCAACAAAGACACAACAAGCAGGAAGTACTTCTGAAACTTCATTTTGGTTGCTAGTATTGTGATGGTAGGCATGGTTTCACTTACCTGGCGCTTGTCTGTTCACGACCATTCACTACTCTACCACATTGTGTTTTTTATCTCAGAGGGTGAGACAATTGCTGATGAAGCAAACTGAATTGAAGATGGTTCAACACTGGGAGCTACACAAAAAGGAATCCTTTGGAATAAAGAATTAACTTGGTTTAAAAATATAAGAACCATTGGGTTCATATATTATTTGTTGTATACAGAAGTTTTAACTCTTCCTTCTTTTTTATGATAGAATGACAATGGGATTCCCTTTGTAGTTTATGGCTTAGCAGTAACTTAAATTTCTAAGTTCTGGTTTTCAGTTCTGGTGCAAGGTCTTGGTTAGGAGGTTCAGTTGTCTTTTACCCTAAGTTTCAACTCTTTCTAAAATTCCATATATAAAAGATACATTTACTCAAGTGGTTTTCCAAATTTTGGGTTGTCCAGCCACATTTTGCGAGTGGTTATATGAATCAAGCCTCTCCCCATTTAACTTGAACTTCCTTTATGTCTCACCTCTTTCTCAGCAGCTAAACTCAGCACATTCCTATGGCTGGTATGACAAATCCAATTTCCTGATGGTGTAGCAAAAACAAAAGGGATTTTCAATCATTCATCTTTCTTTATCAGTGTGTCCCATGCTGTGATTTCTTGATTGACCAGACCACTCAAGAATTGGGAAAGAAAAGGAAAGAAAATTATTCCCATTTGCTCTAGTGATAAAAACAAAAGTTTATCTTTCCTCTGTTTATGCAATTTTTAATGATCAGCAGACCACAGAGCCTTTTTATCCATGGTAAATCCAAAATAGTAATTGATTTTTCCTTTTGTCATTTGTATCCAAAGGAGTCTTAATTAATGTTTGGATATAAAGAATTTTCCTAGATGAATGTCACAGAAATTATAATGACAAACGCATCAAGCTGGCCTCTATCTCTGTGAGGACACTTCTCTTTTGGGTGGTTGATTCAGACCAAATGTTTCTTTTCCTGGCTTTTTTGTTCAGAGCAGTCTTTAAATGTTATTTTGGTGGCCACCTTGGTCTCTTTATTGACAACGTATGGTTTTTATTTTGTCTGACATCTTCACAGGAATCTTAATGGTTACTTTCTCATTGGCGGGAAGTGGGAAAGGATGAGTAGACTTAGTTTTGCTCAATCTTACTGAATGCAATCAAGTTAAATTTGGGATTAATTCTCCTTGGAATTACTTTAAAACATGATTATTCAACACATTTCATTTTTAATTTTCTTCTCAACTTTTCATTCCACCTTCCTGTGAATTTCAACAATTAACATCTCAGAGACCTCAGTGTCACACAAACACACACACAAATATATATATATATATATATATATATATATATATATATATATATATATATATATGTGTGTGTGTGTGTGTGTGTGTGTGTGTGAATTATTTTCAGATAATTTATCTCTAAAGGAACAAAATGAACAAAAAGATGAGGAAAACTATTATCTGATGCATTTTGTACTCTGAAGAAATTTATAAAGGCAAATGTAGGATTTATTTTGTTTCATGTGTTTATATACAAAGTCAAGGATGTTATTAGTTTATCAAGGCTTTTAAATTTGGGAAAGTTCATGAATATTCATCAGATCAGAAAGGTCAGTCAAAACGTGGAGGACACAAAGTGTCATAATTCAAGGTCTGGTGAGGCAAAAGTAAGAGAGTGATATTTGGGATATATATATATATATATATATATATATATATATATATATATAATGAATACTTTTAAATTGTGATCAGACTGTTCTGGTTTGGGATGGGTGTATGTGCTGCAACACTTCAAAACCAAAAGGTAATAGATTAAACCATTTTTTTATATTTGTGATCGTGTAAGTTGGCTTAGGAAAACAGTAATTCTTTCAGGAAAGGTGAGATTGGAAAGAAACCAGGGTGTAGATTTATATTTTGATACAATTCAATAGTGGTACTCACGATAATTTTCCTTCTGATTAAATTACTTTCTCTTTTGATAAGTGTGACATTTTTTATATTTGAATGTATTTGTATGTGTGTCTAATGCATATAAATATGTGCAACAAAATAAATCCCACATTTGCCTTGATAAATTTCCTGATGTAGAGAAGGACGATTGGTGAGACGGTCCCGGCGGTGTATAAATACGGCCGTTCTCGGACGCGGGGGGTTAGTTAGAAGTCAACTTTACACCTGAGACGATGAAAGGTGTCAGATAAGAATAGTTTTTCCGTTTGTCTTTTATTGTCAGTATATTAGATTTTCTTAACATGGTGGCTGTGGTTGGAATTATAAGTGATATTTATTGTATTACTGTTTTTCTTATTAAAGTAAAATGGTGTGTTCAGAAATAATGTTTACATGTCAGTATGCTTGGATACAATATATATGCAATCCAATTGTAAATAAGTAAGAAGCTTCCGTAAGCTTTGTCTTCAAGTAGATCATGTTGCTTCAGATCTTGGAATTCCCATTTCTAACCATGTTCGAAATTTTTATTTCAAAGTTCTCATTTCCTAAGTAGCATCTGCAAGTTTAGCAATTACAATGTCTTCAAGTAGATCATGTCGTTTCAGATCCTGGAATTCCCATTTTGACCAGGTATAGATATTTATTCACAAGTCCCAATTTCCTAAGTAACATCTGCAAGCTTAGCAATTTCATTGTTTCCAAGTAGATGATGTAGTTTCTGATACTGGGGTTCTTGTTTCTGGCCAGTTATAAAATATTTATTTCAATGTCTCTAATTTCTAAGTAAGCTTATCAATTACATTGTGTGAAAACCGGGACAAATTTCGCACATTTTGCTCAAAATATTGTGTGCTCCTAAGGTCAACATATTTGTTTCCTTTCGAAAAACTCAGTATGTGCGTAAAGTGGAAGAATTTTTTTTTTAAGTCATATACATTTCTTTTCTCTAAGTGAACAGTTATCTTGCTGGTTCTCTTTTCCTTTCTAGATATTTTTAGGGACTTTTTTCAGTTAATATGAGACAGCATATACATCTTTCAAAATGTTCATTATTTCAGATTTAACTGGTAAATTAACCAAAAGACGCAATATCTTTTAAGCGCAATATAGTTAGTACTCTTGAAGTTTTGAAAAACCAAGAAGAAGGAAGTTCGGATTACTTTAACTCGATAAAGGGTGATATTTTTCAATGGTTAGCTGCAGTGGATGAAATCAACAAGGAGACAGCAGATATATACAATGCTAATGAAATTGATGATGAGGAGGAGTGCTATAGGGAAAAGGACATCGAAATAAAATTCCGAACTGTGGTTAAGCGGGAACTAGAAAATTAAAGCCTAATTTCCCGAAGAATTCTTCTCATATAACGGCAAGGGATGATGGGAATACGTAAGCCACAGTATTTTTCTAGTTTCTCCCTAAGTTGAAGTGCTGCATTTTCAGCGGCAATGACTGCAATAAGGTAGATTCCTCCATTAGATCACGTAAAAAAGCAGCATATCACGATTAAAAAACGCTCGATTGTGACGAGGTGATGACAGATTACTATGGATGATCAAAATTGACAATTTTTGCAAAGTAAGCGAACGCGGTTTTTCGTTTTTAACTAGTACTTTTTAAATATTAACATTTTTATTCAGCAATTATGTAATATCTATTTTTTATTTCATACTTTCTTAATTATGTAATTATTTAAAGTTTTTTATTAATTAGATAATTGTTTAAATTTTTTTAAGGATTATGTCATGTATACATTTCCATACATAGAAATTATGAACGTTTTTTTTTCAATAAAATCTTTTTAAAAATATTTGGGGTCAAACGACCGTTATGTGCTTTTCAAATTTCGATTCGTAAATTTACTTTTTCATTAACGTTATCATTGCATTACGTGCTTGAAAGCAATAAAGAATTTTAAATGATCTTTGAAGTATTAAGAAGTTAATGAAAAAATTTTTAAAAATTTGTAAAAAATACATTATCCATCGAAAAAATGTTATTCACAAAATAATGTCCTTAGTATAACGTATTTATAAAAACAGGTGAAAGCTTTTCTAATTAATTAATGTCATAGTTTTTTACATTTTTTTTTTTTATAATTCAGAGCAGATTTTCTATGATATGGGGTACTGTTTTACAAAAAAAAAACAAAAAAAACTGGTGATTTACTTTCTACAAAGAGTCCTGTTTATAACTAATAAAACAAATCCCGCGCTTGAAGATTTAATTTCTCGAAATTTCATGAAAATATGTAAGTGGGTGAAAACATGTTAAAAAAAAATCTCTTTTTAACAAGATTTAAAAAAAAAAATTTCTAAAATAATTTCATTCATTTGTGAATAAGTCCTAAAAGTTTAATTAAAATCCGACAATTATTTGATTTTTGCAAGAATTTTTAAACTTATGTATCGAAAATTTATGCCAAAAGTGGAGGTCCCTACAATAAGGTTAAATTTGCTATTAAAAATTTTCTTTCGCAGTTTGAAAATTGTGTGGCCAATTTTAAGACGAAGTCTATGAATTAACAGTATCCGCGAGGATATTTAACCAGATACGCCTTGCAGAGAACGTAGCACTTAACTATCAACGATGATAATTACGATTCCGCCATACAGATATTAAAGGAGGAATTTTTAGAGAATGAAATTATTGTCGCTGAAATATTCAGGCAAATCTGAGCCCAAGCCTGATATGGACTCCGATTTTGTTGGGTGAATCAATTTCTTATGATCTGACCTGTTTAAGACGTTCCTTTGATTTGGATTTCCTTCAAGAGAATTCTCCTGGAAATAAATATTTTCGACTTTCGTTGTATTTTCAAATATTCTGGTATATTTTGAAAAGGAACTAATTCATTGCATTGAAAAGAATTTCTTTTCTATCCCGAATTTTTGCTAACTACAGTGAAGTTATCAAGACCCTTGTGATTACAAAAAAATAAGTCATATTATATAATAATAGCAATAGCATAAATAACTCTGAAAAAACTAAGTTTCACGACTGGACTTCCAAGGTCCGTAATTCTAGACAGAACAAAAAAACCGTACGTTGGGAAAAGTACCAACACAAGGAGTAGTAGTAATCTTTTGAAATGTAGATTATGTAATGAAGAAAAACATCCAAGTACTAAATGTTCCAAATATCCTTCCTTAGAGTCTAGATTTAGGTGTCGCGTAAGGAATTAAAATTATGCCTAATATGCGTAGGAAGATGTGATGTCCGCGCGAGTATAAATAGAACCGGCTCGGTTGAGGTGGGAACTCTTCAGTATACAGCAAACCTGGCGACGAGGATGAGATTCGAACTCACGCGGGGAAACCCCAATGGATTAGCAAACCTGGCGACGAGGATGTAACAATTTAACAAGCTTCGAATTAACGAAACACTACCTTTTCATGCAACTCCGGAATCTACCGATATAAGGTACTGGTTATGGGCGTTGCATCCACAGCCGAAGAAGGGCAACGATTGCTTCAACAAACCCTTCAGAAAATCCCTAACTGCTGCAATGGGGCAGACGACATTCTAATCTAGGGCAAAGACACAAGCGAACATAACAGAACCCTAGATATGGTATTAGGCACATTGAAAGAAAACAACCTCACAATTGCAGAGCACAAAAGCATATTCCATAGTGAAGAAATCAAATTCCATGGTTTTATAGTGTCCAATACAGGGATCAGATCGACTGACTCAAAAATAAAAGCAATCAGAAATTTCAAAAACCCTGAAAACGTCCAGGATATACGTAGTTTCTTAGGTCTAATCAATTACCTCGCAAAGTTTATTCCACGACTGGCAACACTCAGCGAACCATTAAAAAAGTTAACGCGAGCAAACATGGAATGGCGGTGGACGGAGGAAGAAGAATCTTGTTTTCTCATGCTGAAGAATACAGTCATTCAGAGCAAACCGCTCATGCACTTTGATCCAAAACTGCAAACATCTGTTATAGTAGATGCCAGTCCCGTCGGACTATGAGCAATACTTTGCCGAAACAAACAAGAAGGGATACTCATCCCCATCAGCTACGCATCCAGGACTCTAACCGAAGGTGAACGCCGGTACTGTCAATTAGAAAAAGAAGCCCTCGCAATTGTATGGGGTTGCGAAAAATTCCACTTTTACCTTTATTTAAAGAACTTTCTTATAATGACCGACCATCAAGCATTAACAACCATCTTCAATCCTAAAGGTAACCCCATCCGCGCGTATTTTGCGATGGATTTTACGTCTACAATATGATTATACAATAAAAGACATTAACGGTAAAGATAACCTGTTGGACATACTCTCTCGGCCAACCTATGGAGTATCAGAAAGTAGTCTCACCCGAAGAAGAGATTGCCGAAGGATTTATCAACACGGTTGTAGCTAACAGCATTCCAAAATCAATCACCTTATTGGAAATAATGGAGGAATCTCAGCGGGATCCAACAGTCACATCAGTGAAAAAGGCAATACAACAAAACGACTGGACCGATAAGTTAACGGAACCCTTTAAACACGTGAGGAATGAACTGACAACAAAACGAAGCGTAGTCATACGCGGAGCCAGAATTATCATACCCCAAAAAACCTACAGAAACGAATTCTGAAATTGGCACATGAGATACATATGGGGATAATGAAAACAAAAGCCCTGCTCAGAACTAAGGTATGGTGGCCCAATATAGACAAATACATAGAGGCTGCCATAAGCCGAGGTATCCCGTGCACAACATTAGACCAAAAGGGAAACCACCGTCTGGTGCATATGGCTGAAATGAAAGGCCCCTGGGAAATACTCCATGTAGACATCTGTGGGCCTTTTCCTAGCGGGGATTATGTAATCGGAATAATCGATGCGGAATCAAGATGGCCTGAGGCATTTGTTACCAAATCCACCAGGGCTGATACAATTATATCGACAATCCAAAGGTGTTTCTATACACATGGCATTCCAGCGATTATCGTTTCAGATAATGGACCCCAGTTCATATCCTCAGAGTTTAAGCACTTCTGCAAAGAATGGGGTATCCAACACCGAAAGGTAACCCCTTATCATCCCCAAGCTAATGGAGAGATCGAGCGGTTCTTCGCAACCATGTTGAAAGCCATTCGGGCGATGAACACAGCAGGAAAGGACTGGAGAAAACATCTGGGAAAATTCCTAATGTATTACCGAAATAGTTCACAAGCCATGACGGGAAAAACTCCAGCTAAGTTACTCATGGGTAGGGAAGTAAACATCAACATACCAGGATTACAAAAGAGGCCTGAAAACCAAGCTTGGGGAACAGTGTTGGGCATGTTTTTTATGAACGTCGGGATCACCAATTTGTTGGGGATGCGCAAAATGAACAAAGATTTTTGCTATGGTGTTAGAATATATGAGAAGGAATTTTTTGTCAGGTTGCGTGATCTTCTCTTGCATCCACAACAATAAATAATACTTGATATAAAAACAAGGCAAAACGTATGCAATTCAAACAAACAAATGCATTCATATACAATACAAATATTATATACAAAATATTTTACAAGATATTATTGTGTTGGTATGTTTGTCAGTGAATGAAGATTTTTTTTTGGGGGGGGGGGTGTTTATCTTGGTGTATTTGTATTACAGTATATAAGAATTCGTAATTAGTGTTTAGAATATTGTTATTATCTTTTTAGAATTGAGTCATTCAGAAGTAGTCTACCATTAACTGTAAGTATGAAATATGTTCAGTGAGCGTTAATAATTCACTTTGGATAAGTAAAGTCTTGCGAGTTGAAGTTCTTTGTATTCACAGAGTAATCTTCGAGTCGGGTTTGTGGGTGAGTCAGTTGTGGTTTCGTTTGCGCGGGAAAATTATAATCGCAAGTTACGTGGATTAGATTAGCGGTTCTCTGTGTTCGCTGGACTGACTGATTTATCGTAGATGATCAAAGAGAATGTATAGTTTGAGATTCTTGAATGACGAAGAAGATATTGAACGGGAAAGATTTGTCGTCTCGATTCGCGAGACGGGAATAGTATAATAATATTAAGCTTGAGTGAGCGGTCGAAAAAATGGTCTGCTGCTGATCTGCCCAGGTCAGCATCTGCCTGTCACACGTGCTTTGGGTTCTTTTTAAGAGGTCATGATCACGTGGGTGGATCCAGAAGGATTTTGCGCCAAAACTTCGAAGTGCACGTGCGGGCGACCTGATTGGTAGAAATGAACCAATGAGAGGACTAGATTTACGAATGAAAGTTGGAATAGTGCATTACTCGAAGAAGGTAAGCAAAAAGACAAAAAAGAATCTTTTTCTTTTTTGTCTTTTTGTCGTGCAGATTGAAAAATCGCACAGATCAAAAAAATAAAAATAAAGCTAAACAAACTAACATAGAACCCGGAGATGTCATACTACTTAAACAAAGTAAACGCAACAAGCTAACGCCAGTTTACCACCCAACACCGTGGAGAGTAAAAGAATGCAGAGGCGAATCTGCAATTATAACACGAGGTGACAAACTTATTTTACGACAAACATCACAAATATAAGAAAATCCCGAAAGTATTGTGGAATCTTCCACAACACATCCAGCCTTACCTCATGTTAGGAATGCATCTTCCTATCTGGTAAGTAAATCTTGGCCCCTGTCATCTTTTCGTACCAATCAAGCGCCTTCAGTACCGCCTCAATGTTGCTGCGGGACGACACGAAAGCATTCCACGTAGGGCCGGACTGTACGCCCTGTCTCTTAGCCGGCGAAGGAGAGGCTCCAACGCCAAAGCATAGAGTAGGGGCCACAGTGGACAACCCTGACGAACCGACCTAGACAGCGCAAAAGCGCCCGACAGCTTCCCGTTCATCTGTACCACAGCACTGGGGGAGCGATACAGGAGGCCAATCCAGCGGCAGAAGTCGGGTTCGAATCCGGCAGCCTGCAGGACAGCCGCAAGGTAGCGATGGCCAACCCTATCAAATGCCTTGGACTGATCTAAATTGATCAGCGCGACCTCATCGTCGCCTTTTACATCCTCTATGGTCGTGCGTATCAGATGCAGGTTGTCCTGAATTGTTCGGCCCCTCACAGCACAAGTCTGCTCAGGACCCAACAGAGACTCGGCAACTGACTGCAAACGCTCCTGCAGGATCTTAGCCAAAATCTTTAACTCTGTGTTTAGCAGAGTTATGAGCATGTAAGCATCTAATTCCCCCCAACATCCTTGCCCTTTTTCAACAGCGTGATCACACTCTCTAATCAATTAAAAGCTTAAAATGTTCACTTGTTTGTTGACAAACTACATTTTCTAATTTAATGTAAATGTTTCGCAAATATATTTCGATTAAAGTAACAGTATTTTATATTTTTAACCCCTTTGTATCTGGTCTTTGACCAGGAGTGTATATGGATTCCTCATCGACCTGTTTTTAAAACCGAAGATTAAACCACCACTAAAGTAAGGCCTCTTTTTAATTGCTCACTTAAAACTAAAATAGGGTACTCCTTAAACGAAGCAGCCTACCCTGGACGAAATCTAATTGGTTTCATGCTAAAATTATTATTATTGTTTCGCCCCAACAAATATGTGTTACTCGATGACATTAGGAAGGTTTTCCTGATTATTAAACTTAGCTTGGAAGAGAACAAAAATACTTGTTTTTTTTTTTTATGAAGGAACGGAGCAGATTAGATACAGCACTTTCTTATTCGGGTTTAATGCTAGTCCTTTTATTTTAAACTATGTTATCAAGCATCATGTTAGTAAATTCCCTGATGTTGAATGCACCGACATGTTGAAGAATAATTTTTACGTGAGAAAGCTAGTTAAAACTGGTAATTCTCCTCAAAAATTGATGTATCTCTACGTGGAGTAGGTGGATAGAATGGGAGAAGGCAACTTTGGCATTAGATCCTGTAATAATAATTGCGAAGATCTGAAAAACAGCATGTTGTATATGGCAACTATACTGAGCACGGCTGTCAGTTGAAAAAGATCCTGGGATATAGATATGATCCACTCAGGGATACCTTGTGCTCGGCTGGTTGTCCTTATGTAAATGAAGGTTTCCTGCTCAATGTAGGCGAAAAAAGAGATGTATTCTCGGATCCCTCAGCTAGAAATGATATTGTCAAGGCTATAGAAACTAGAGATTGAATGGGTTTAAGGATTTATGCTATCAGGAATATCTCTTGGATTTGAGGGCACAATGCAAAGATTTGTATGACAACAATTTTGAAATATGATTAAGATTGATAATGCAGTACTCATAAAAAATCCTACCAAATCCAGGCCTTATTGGTCTTTGGGTAGAGTGATGATAATAACATTCGGTCTGTTGAGATTAAGAAAGGGGATGGAAATGTGAACGTCCATTTACTCAAGCATTTATACCCGTTGGAATTATCCATTATTCATAGCTACAATCCAAAAGCACATCCTAATGATATGGACAGAGTCTCCTGTTAGGACGATTCTGCCGTTACTCCTACTGATAAAAACCCTTCTCCCGCTCAGCGTATTAAATGCGTTTCCAATAGACACCAAAAATTATCGTCAAAAACCCCAAAGGGATCTAATTCTAATGATCCCTATATTTGGTACTAAGGTCACAAGCAGAGTCATGATATTAAACTGCAAACAAAGCGTCCTGGGAATGACGTTAAACTGCAACCAAGTGCGTCTTGGGCATGATATTAAACTGCAACCAAGTGCGTCTTGGGCATGATATTAAACTGCAACCAAGTGCGCCCTGGACATTAAACTGCAAACAAAGCGCCCCGGGCATGGCGTTAAAATGCAACCAAGTGCTTCCTGGGCATGACGTTAAACTGCAACCAAGTGTTCGTCCTGGGTATCACATTAAACCCGCACCAGCGTCCTGAGCATGACGTTAAACTTGACCAGTGACCTGGGCATGACTTCTAACTAGTAACATAAATATCGATTTACTAGGCATCGTTGTGGGGATTTTTACGCCAGGGCCTCCGAAATCAGAGAATTTTAGGCTGGTTTTGGTATTGACTCCTCGATTCTCAGCCCACGCAGTCATTTTGAGTCCTGAATATCTTATAAGTTTAATTGTAAACTTACTTTTTAATGTATCTATTCCTTTCTCTGACCGAATAGGTTAGATTACTTATATTGAAACGTACTCGTTGTCAGTAAGTTCCCTTTTATAAAAACTCGGAAAAATGTACTTGCTCGTTTAAAGTAAGTTTTAAAATTTTGATTAAGTTTGATCATAGGATTCCGTACACCTTAAAACATCCAGAGTCATAGAATTTAAGGCTGATATTGTTTTTTCATTTTAGGCCCACAAAGTCGAAGAACTTTGGGCTTCAAATATGTGATTAATTTGATTTACACTTTAAAAATAAGTTTACTAGTAAAATTACATTATTATTTCTATATTTTCCCAGGTGGGATTGGTTAGATTTATTCATGGAAAATGAAATCTTCGGCTTTCTGTAACACTTTTCTAAAACTTTTCTAAAATAAATGTATTTCCAAATTAATTTGATTTAATTGGAATAATTCATACATATCTTTGTGCGAGCGTATTTTGGGGTGGAAGAATGGGCAAACTGAAGTTTATTGCATATATATATATATATATATTATATTTAACTTTGGCTAGGAAAGGCATGATTAAGGAAAGCAAAGAAGCTGGAGGTTACTATCCAATGTGGCGTGCACAATGCAATTTATATTTGACGTAAAATAGCACATAGTATAAAATACAAAACAGATGATTTCAAAACAACAATTGAATTTATTAGTGTTTGGTGTACATGCATATAAGCTAAAGGTTTGATAGAGTTATTTCTCTTAGATTTGGAAATATTTGTACTTGAACTCATAAAGTGAATTAATTATTAAATTGTAGTTTAGAAGAATAAAGTTCATTTAGCATGTTAGGAAATGTGAGTTGTAAACCTTGGTAAGAGTTCAGAAGAGATTTTAGAGTTCGTACTTGCGTGAAATGGTAATGTTCTTTAACGTCTGACCGCAAGGTTAAGACGAGAGTTCTTGAAGGTTACATCTTGGCAGCAAGGATTAAGATGAATGAGAAAACGAAGAGAACACGAGGAATCTTATTTGTGTTTTGTTTATATATGGCTGTGTATCACGTGGGAGGCTCATAGCATATTGAGCGGGAAAACAGATTTGTCGCGTGCAGGCGGTTTGATTGGTCGGAACTGACCAATCAGCGAGCTAGTTTTGAGTAGATTAACCAATGAGTGCTTGTCGCATGATTTCTATATACTGCGTGTATGTAATGGTGGTGGTGTGATTCTACAAAGGTATTAGAATTTAATTTGAGAACCATTACTACAATGTTTTACAAGTTCACGTTCTAGCCTCTTTTCTGATTTTTGCCCTAACTTTCACACCGGCTTTCAAATCCGGCTCCCAGAGCCTTGACTTTTATCAGAGGTAAGAGCATATTTTCTAACGAACGAGAAAATATAAAAAAGAATTTGACCACCCTTGCCCTGACCATGGTGTCATAAAGTCAGGAGTAACGCTCACAACTTGTCGGACCCTTGCTTCCAAAAACTAGCTCGCAAAACTTTGAATCTTATCAGATATAAGAATATATTTTCTGGCGAATGACAGGGCTGGGAAAGTGTATAACAATTTTGGAGGGAAAAGTTCTGGATATTTCCGAACCTTCTGATCTCGATAAATGCTGAGAATATACGCCTCTTTGATAGTGAGGACTTGACATCGTCTGCAATAACATCAGGTCAGCGACAAAAACACCGGTCTTCTCCGGAACCTGTTTCAAGGAAGAATCTACATGCTGGGCTCTAAAGACGGAACGTCGGCCCTCGACAAAAACTAATCGCGATCTGCTTCATTGCATCGAGAAATTCCTGTCGTCGGCCTACGAACTCATTCAACTCAAATTACGGATCTTCCGACTGTTTCCTCCTCAACAAGAGCTCTGAAGAAATCTATGTAAGTGTTAACTCCATAAGAACACATGACTTGCTTAAAGAACTTTTAGGTGCTCAGAAAAATATTTTAAGCAAGCCTTTATATGAACACTTTTGGACACCTCGAGGTGGTGTAATGGTTAGCAAGCTTGTCTCGTTAGAACAATTACGAATGAGTAGTGAGTTCGATCCTCACTGGGTATCTCTTACTTTCGGCCTTGTGCCACATCAAAGCTACGCTTGGAAAATCACTGGGCACCTCGAGGTGGTGTAATGGTTAGCAAGCTTGTCTCGCTAGAACAATTACGACTGAGTAGTGAGTTCGATCCTGACTGGGAGCCTCTTACTTTCGGCCTTGTGCCACATCCAAGCTACGCTTGGAAAATCACTATGAACAAACACACATATCACAACATTTTATTGTTTCTCACACACGTACACAAAGAACATATATGAACACTTTTTCTTCCTTCAAGGTAAAGGAATTTTATTCTCCTTTTCTTTCTTTCATATTTGTGTATAGTATATCCCTTTACCTTTTTTGTGTATGCAAATAAACATTTCCTTCTTCTATGCTACATACCGATGTAGTGGATGTGTTAATTATAATGGGTAAATACTTGTTGAAAATAGGCTGCGTGAAAATTAACGATTTCCACTAACATTAAAATCTCTATATTCATACATAGAATAAGATACAAAACTCAACGGAATGATTTCAGAACATAACAATTAGATTTATTAATGTTTGATGTACAAGCATGCGAACTGAAAAAGGTAGGACAGAGTCGTATCCCTTTGATTTGGTAATAGTTGTACCAGAGTTCATATGAAGAAGAAGTAATATTGAACTTGTAATTTAGAAGAATAAAGTTTGGAATTGTGAGTTCTAAAATTGGTAAAAGTTCAGGAGTGATTTCAGAGGTTGGTGAGTGAGTGTATTGAAGTTGTTTCGTGTTAAATAAATTTAACTTTGCAACTTCAAAACTATCAGTGACGTGGAGTAGTTTAGCAATTGGTTATCCGTCACGAAGCTCACTGATAAACTTGTGTTTGTGCATCGTATTTATTTACATTCCTGTTCAAGTGTGTGGCTCGCGAACACATTTCAAGATTTTTGGCGGTATTTTGTGTTTAAACACGTGTGCGTAGGCGTTGTTATTACTTTGAGATATATTGGCCAATCAGAAGCAATTATTGTAAAACTTGCGTCTAGAGCCTGGATTGTGTTTAGCTTGCACAAAAATCTGTAACTAACATGAAAATGTAAATTAGAAATGTTTTTATCATTTCTTGTTCAATGAGGATGTAGTGCACTCAGTAATTGGTTCTGATCCACTGGCATATGGAGGTTAAGCTCTATACCGAGCAGAAGTTTGGGTCTCAATTTTTCTCGTAAAAGAGAGAATTGTCTGCTCTAAACTTTCAAGCCGTTGTTGCTTTTATCGATTCTGTCACCTTTAACCATAACCTTTTCATGTGGGAAAGCCGGGACAAATTTCTCAGAGATGATTCTAATGCCAAGGGTTCAAGACATCTGAATACCGCAACCTAAATTTCACCGGACAATACCCCAGATTCGACTTCAGCCACACATACAGTGTAAAGATTTGAATTTCTGCTGCCTACAATATCGAGCAAAAGTCATAAAGGGTGTAGGAATCCTTCTACTCGTTTTTTCGTTGAATGTTAAAATTTGGAGTGTCGGGATTCAATACATTAACAAAATATCGTTACCGGGTCGCTCGTAATTTGGCCGTCTAGAATAATCAAACGCTTTTCATTGAAGGAATAAAATTCAGTAGAAAAGACGACGTAGTTTCAACAAATAAACACTGATTTAACGATAGGAATACAAATAGTTGATAAAGTAATGTCTTTTGTTTGGGTTGATAAAGTTTCTGAAATAAAATATAAACTGTCTTTGTGAACGTGTGTGAGAAACAATAAAATGTTGTGATATGTGTGTTTGTATGAAAAAGTCAACATGTGTGTGCGTGATTCATAGTAAAAACGGATACGAGTGATACGAATTGTTTCTTACTGTTGGCGGTGATGCCGTGGTCTGGAGTTTGTCAACGCTGTCGTTTTTTACATGAGGTCATGAAGGTCATCAGCGAGAGGTGTTTGTAGCTTACTGGCAGCCGAGTGTATATTGTTTTGGGAACGGATTTCATATGTTTTTATACACTTTTTCCGAACAATATCGGCTCCAGAATTAAATTATTTATTTATTCCTAATTGGCCCTAAGAAGTCACGTGGTATGTCTTCTACTACGTCCGTACGATATTTGGTCGGTATCTACCTAAAAAATGATGATGACTAATACATCAAACATTCTGATTTGTAATCTATGATTTTATTGGTGTGTTTTAAGATGTAAGTGTTTTCGTGAGTGTGATTGGTTTATAAATATATTGTAGTTGATGTTTTAGTGGACACGACAAGGGTTCTCCAGAGACATAAGCAGTATTCTACAACGAAATAACTACCCTAGATACATGCCAGCAGCCCTCACAAACTGGGATAAAATCGTACATGACGATAGCAACACTCAGAAAATAGCCTCGGTCTGCCTACTACTCTATGTGAAGGGCTTATCGTAAAAGATACAAAAGATCTGTGGTCCATAACACCAGGACAATAACCTTCAGGAGTGGTTCAACACCACGCAGACATCTCTTCCGAGTAAGACAACACACAGAGAAGAACATCTTGTACGCCATACAAGAAATATAAAGGAGAAACTAAACAGACCGACCCCTAAAGGTAAGATTGCAAGAGCACTGTAAAGCCGTAACACGTGGGGAAATAGAAAAGTCAGGCATGGCTGAACATACATGGAGAGAAAAAGCAGATCACCGCCGCCTGAGGGATGAAGTTGAAATAAGAGGGTGCATTACTGGAAAATACGAAAACTTAAGGAATCAGCGCATATGTTAGGCCACAAAATCTCCTAAGCCGGCGAAGCAATACAATATGGGAACTCTAATGATTAGAGCTAGAGAAAAACAACAATAACAAAAATTGTAATATGAGCTCCGGTAAAAAATTAAAACTGCAACATTAGGTTTATAAGTCCCCAAAATTCACTCACTGATGTCTCAAAGGACACATGGATAAAAGTGTTGGCTAGAGACTAGTAATCCAAAAGTGACTTGTTGACCCAAGTGTTGTGTGTCTGAAAGTTCTAAAAAGTATTAAAAAATAAAACTTTATAATCAAAATTGTTTCGTGTTTCCTCTTAATAATAAGATAAATATTTTCGATAAAACTTTATTGTCATTAAGTTTGGAAATTTTTCTTCATCTATACTTTTTTTTTTCGTGTATCTTTGAAGTTTCCGACAAGAAATATTTCTTTTCTTCTAGTTTCATATGAATTATCTCCCTTTGACTTACGGTAACCTGCTATCATTTTTTTTTGCATCATTCGAAAACGACGGCCATTGTTCTATGTAAAAAAAAAAAAATAACTGGAAAACATTTAGTTTTTATTTGAAATTAACTAGTTTCTCCATTTTTTTCAAATCCTGCATTGTTTTAAGATAAAATCAAATCATAAAGCGAAAGAAACCAGTAAGTATTAATTGCTTTGTTAATTTATTACACAAAAAGTGTCTGTGTTCAGATTTTTTTTTAAATCGCCAAGAATTACGAGAAAATGTTTAACCTTCTCATGCGCAAATTTATTTGCAGTTTGGCGAATCATTCATTCGAAATTATTTTAATCTTTTTTAAGATTCATTATTCATTTGTTTTTCATTTTTTACATTCGTCTTTATTTTTATATTCTTTGTGAATTGGATTTTTATTACAAATACTATCTCACGACACATAGTACTCAGTAAAATAAAATTTAAGAAAATTCTTCGTAATCTAATATTTTATTGAATTTTAGAAATTTCAGCATTAAAGTTAATGCTCTTATTTTCTGATAATATCGCTTATTGTTTACTACTACTGTACTTAGAAAATCGGCATGTTTACACACTAATAAAAAATAAATAAATAAATAAATAAAAAGTCTGGTGCGTGATCACTAGTATGCTTTTCAATTTTTGATTAGTAAATATAGTTTTCACTTAGTAACATTATCACCTAATGGTAAGGTAAATACTGAATTTTAAAAGATTTGAAATTTTATAAATTATTATAATTAAAAAAAAAATGAAAACAATTCTTGTAAAAATTCATTATTCATCGATAAACGTTTTTTTTCTTAAGACAATAGTGTCTTTATTTATAAATGCAATTAGAAGCTTTTTCTGTAGTTTTACTGCTACTTTTTATTTTACGATTCACAGTGGATTTTTTGGAAATAAGTAATTGTTTGAAAATAATTAAAAAAATATTGATGATTTACATTCTCCAAGGTGTCCTGCTTTTAAAACTAATAAAAAAAATTGGATCAAAGTTTAATTTTTCGAAATTTCATAAAATTAATTAAGTGGGGGTTAAAAGCTGAAAAAATAAAATTTCGCCAAGATTTTCTACAAAAATATACTTATAAAATAATTTCATTCACTAAGTGCTGAAAATCTCATTAAAATCCGACAATTATTTGATTTTTGCAAGAATTTCCAACTCAATGTATCTTTCACTGCAAAAAAAAAAAAAAATTAAAATTTGCTGATAATTTATAATACACTGGCTGACAGAAGAAAAACGATTTTGAATTAAAATATTGAATTTTCTCAAAAGGATTTAAAAAAAATTAATTAAATATTTAAAAAAATACTTTGATATTTCCTTTTAATGAAGATTCTGATGATAAAACTATTTTTCATTAATTTTGGAGCATTTCTTTTATCACAGTATTCTAATATTTTAGCGATTTGGTACCTTCACTTTTTTGCTGAAAGAAAAAAAACACAATCAGCATAGTATGATGACAAAAGGCACAAATATAATAAAAACAAAGATTTTTCATCAAAATGTTTGTTATTCTTCAGAGGAAATAAAGTATATTTTTATTATTTTATTAAACTTTTTAATCCTTTCTAGTATGTTTGAAATTTTGGTTATAGATACCTTTACAAAATCGCTAAAAGTCAGCATACCGTGATGAAAACAGTTTTATCGTCAAAATCTTTATGTTAGAAGAGGAAATATCAAAGTATTTTTTTAATATTTAATTAAATTTTTTACTCCCTTTTAGAACATTCGAAATTTTGATTAAAAAACTTGTTTTCTTGAATCAGCAAGTATTTAGTATAGTATAGTATATTTTAGTATAGTAAATTTTAGCCTCTTTTTTTGCGGTGACAGATATTAATTTTGAGATTCTTGCAAACATCCAAATAAATTCAACTTGATAAATTTTAGTGATTATATTAGTTAAAAGAAGAATTCTTGAAAGAATTCAAATCAGCGAATTTGTTTTTGCAAAATTGAACCCCACCTTACCGAAAATTTGTTCTGAATCAAAAAATAATAAAGGCAATAAAACTTGCAATCGCTTTTATGAATAATATACATTAAAGCCAATATTGTCTGAAAAAATAAATGTTTTTTGTTGAGAAATGAAATTTTACAAGATTTTTTTTCATTTTATTACAATTTTAAATTAAATAATTCATGAAGTTTTAAAATCTTTTTGAATCCAGTTTCAATATGATAGCTTATAGTAAATATTGTTATTAAGTAAAATTATAATTACTAATCATATATTGTAAAGTTTATTACAATCTGATGACCTCGAATATGTTAAAAAGAATTTCCATTTGTCTTTTGTATGCAGAATTTCTTAGTACGGATGCGCAAAAGTACACTTATCACATTATCATTACTTATTTATCGTTACTTGTTTTAAGGGTTATCCCCTCTCTTACAGGAAAAATCTCCTACATATAAACCTTATCGTCTGTTCCACCATACTTAACTATCAACGCATTCAGTGGTTAACTGACTGTCAATAAATCAATTAACACATCAGATAAACAAGACTCTGTGGTTAAGAAATGCTTTGTAGAATATTTTATGCTATAAGTAACTAATATTTGTTTCAAATTAGATTAATTTAACTTTAAATTTGATAATTTTCCTCAAATAACATTTCAGAAATATACATTTTATTTTTGCAAGATTTTTAAAACCGAGAGTTCAATTTTTGTTTACAAATGTGTCAAAATGTCCATTCTTATCGATTTTACTAAAAAAAAAAAATCAATTCCAATCAATATATTTTCTGTTTGAAATAGACCACAGAGCATTTTGCTTCCTGGAAAAAGTGAATTTTAAATCGTCTAGCTTTCAGTTAAATTTAATTTAAAGTAGTGGTTTAGTACCTTTTTTTCTAGTGAAAAATACATTGATTTGGAAATTCTTGCAAAAATCAAATAGTTGTCGCATTCTATTAAAACTTTCAGGACCCATTCACAAATGAATAAAATTATATTTTAAATTTTCTTTTTAGAAAATGTTGGTAAAAATATTTTTTTTTACAGATGTTACCTCTCCCCCGCCCTCAACATAACCACTTAATTTCCTGAAATTTTAATTGCAAAATTTGTTTTATTACTTTTAGGATTTCTTAGAATGTAAATCTTCATTTTTTTGTTTTCAAATTGCTACTCATTTCCTGAAAATCTGCTCCAAATCATAAAATAAAAAATGCTATATTATTTAATTAGAAAAGCTTTTAATTGATTTTATAAGATTTATTAAGGACACTATTGTCTGGTGAATTTTTTTTTTGTCAATGAATAACAAATTTTTTTAAGAATTGTTTTAATTTTTAAAAATTTTAATTGTCATAATTTATTATTATTATTTATTTATTTATTATTAATTTACAAAAAACTTTGAAAATTCTACATTAGTTTAATCTTGTTAGCTGATATTGTTATTAAGTGAAAAGTATATTTAATCAAAAATTGAAAAGCTTAATACAAAATCATTTTGCACAATGATTTTTAAAATAATTAAAAAAATTTTATTTATATAAAATATTATGTAATGTGCCTGTTTTTTGAAAGTGCTGACAACCATACAGACTATTATCAGAGAATAAAAGCGATGACTATAGTAAATTTAAAGTCAACATTTCTAAAATTAGATTATGGAGAATATTTTCCAATATGTTTAAGATTACTGAGTGTTTAAAAACTATATAAAAAAGGTGCTTATGTGTCATTTTCTTAAATTATGTTTTAACAGATAAAGTCTTTGTAGAACAAAAATAATCCTGTCAACACCTTATCAGCACTTGTCAGTGCTTGTCAATTACATAATAATGTTTGCTGTCAGTTAAAAATCTCTTCCACTGTTTGTTTTAAAATCCATTTTATGATATTTAATATTTAAAGTAAATAATATTTTTTTCAAATCAGATTAATTATACTTTAAATCCACTAATATTCATCATATAAAGTTTAAGAAAAGTATATTTTATTTTTGGAAAATTTTTTAATACAGAGAATTACGTTGCAATGAAATACAACTAAAATGAGGTGCCAATCAGCTATTTTAGAAAAAAATAAAACAAAATCATTTCCAGTCAATATAATTTCTGTTTGAAATACACCAAAGTATTTTGCTTACTGGAAATGGTAAATTTAATCTGTTAGCTCTCATTTAAGGTTAAAATAAAAGCTTCAAAAAAGCTTTTTCATTCATAAAAAAATCGTTTTAAACATTGGGTATAATGAATTAGTGGAGGTACCTATTAAAAATTATATAAAAATTGTGCTCATGAGATTTACTTAAATTATGTTTTACAGAGAATGTTTCCATAAAACAATGGCTATAATCGGTTAAAAATTGGTACCTTCACTAATTCGCTGAAAAAACAGTATAGTATGATGAAAAAAGGCCCCAAACTCAATAAAAACAAAGTTTTGTCATCAAAATGTAAATGTTGTTAATAAGAAGAAAGACCAAAATATTTTTCGTTTTATTAAAATTTTTAATCCTTTCTAAAATGTTTGAAATTTTGGTTAAAAGTGAGTGTGTGTTTTTTTGTTTATTTTTTGGTTATCAGTTAGTCAAAGTTTACTGTAGGTGTTTTAGCATCTTTTTTTTGGTTTGGAAATTCTTGCAAAAATCAAATTGTCAGATTTTAATGAAACTTTCAGGATTTATTCACAAATGAATTTCATTATTTAAAAAAATTTTTTTTTTTTTAGAAAATCTTGGTACTGTCATACTTTTTTTTTTTTTTACATATATTACTCCCCACTTAGTTAATTTGATGAAATTTCAAGAAATTTTAATTGCAAAATTTGTTTTATAAGTTCAAAGCAGGACTCCTTGGAGAATGTAAATAATCAAATTTTTTTTCAAACTGTTAGACATTTCCTTAAAATCTGCTCCGTTTTGTAAAACAATATAATAAAACTGTAACATTATTTACTTAGAAGTCCTTGTAATTATTTTTATAAATAAGATTTATTTAGGAAGTTTATTTTCTAGCATTTTTATGATTACTTCTACTTAAAAATTATATAAAAATATACACTTGCCTGTCATTTTCTTAAATTATGTTTTACTGATGAAGTCTCCTTAGAACAACCATAAACCTGTCACCACTTGTTAGTCATGTAAGCATGGCTATTGTTGGTTAAAAACACAGCTACTGTTTGTTTTAAAAATGTATTTCTGCATTATTTCAAACTTCTAATCAGATATTTTAGCAATAAATAAATAAATATTCCAATCAATCTAATTTCTATTTGAAATACAGCAGAATATTTTGCTTACTGGAAATAATAAATTTAATCCTTTAGCATTCAATTAAATCTAAAATGAAAGCTTCAAAAAAGAATTTTCATTTTCAAAAATTAATTTAAACCATAGTTATTGCAATTTTAGTGGATGTATCTATTTTTAAATCTTTTCAAATTCAGTTTCAATGGTGTAGCTCTTAGGAAATATTAATATTAAGTAAAACTATATTTACTAATCATATATCTTAAAGCTTCTTATGACCCATTAATTTTAAGACTTTTGGACTGTTTTTCTATGTGTATAAATGTGCCGAATTATATAGATACAGTCACCCAAAACACAACGTTACTAGAAAATAAGACCAATAACTATAGTAAATTTAGAACCAAAATTCTCTAAAATTCAGTAAAGCATTAGATTACAGAGAATATTTTCTTCAGTTTTGAAGATTACCAAGTACTTAAAATGTGCTTGCATTACATTCCTCAATTATTTAATTTAAAATTAAAGCCCAGCCCCCAATAATAATGTGTCTGTCTGAATTAACTGCCATCTCAGATATATACAATGAGTTTATTATTTCATAATGCCTCTTCTTTATTCACAGATATCAATAAGAGCTAATGATTACAATTTGAAAAGGTGCAAACACACGAAAAGGGAAAACACATTCCTGGAAAGTTTGTGGATATATCTTTTGAAAGAGTTCATAATTAAATAGTTACATACAAGTGTACAAAGAAAAAATTGCTTATTCTTTCAGAGTCTGGGCATCATCATTTTTTTCTAACTTCATATTTCAAAATACATTCACTTGAACACATACTGGAGATCAAGCTTTGTGAATTATTGAAGATCGGTTTTTTCAAAGACTTCAAATTTAGAGGAATAGTGTGGATAAGAATTTTCAGAGAATTCTACTTTAAAAAAACATGAGCATACAGATAAAACAGAAAAAAATTATTAACAAGTGTCCAGATCATTGCTTTCACATAGTTCAAAATTGAAACAAATATTTAAGAATACATATGGATCATAAACCTTCTTTTGGTGAAGTGTGTGAAATCCAATTTTTAGAGAGTTTGACCATAAAAGTGTCATGCAACAACATACAGGATAGAAATCATTTCCTTGTTAAGTATGTGAAGCAAGAAATTAAGTTTGAAAACGCACATACAAATACACACAAAAGAGAAACCATATTCTTGTGAAGTGTGTGAATCAGCATTTTCAAGTAGGTCTAAGAAACCACATGCGAATACACACTGGAGAGTAACCATTTTTTTGTGAAGTGTGTGGCTCAGCTTTTTCCCAAAAGTCTGGTTTAATAACACATGCGAATACACAGTGGAGAGAAACCATTATCTTGTGAAGAGTGTGGATCAGCATTTTCACATAAGTCCCATTTAACAAGCCACATGTGAATACACACTGGTGAGAAACCATTTTCTTGTGAAGTGTGTGGTACAAGAATTTTCAGAGAATTCTACTTTAAGAAGCACGAGAATACATGTAAAATAGAAAACATTTTCTTTACAAGTGTACAGATCATTGATTCACTGGGTTCAAAATTGAAAGAAATATTTGAAAATACACATAGATCATAAACCTTCCTTTGGTGAAGTGCGTAAACTCCAATTTTCAGAGAGTTTACAGCCTTATCGAAAATTGGTTCTTAATCAAAAAAATAAAACTTGCAATAAAACTTGCAATTGCTTTTATGAATGATATATATTAAAGAAAATATTGTCTGAAAAAATAAATGTCTTTCCATGAGAAATGAAATTTTACAAGATTTTTTTCATTTTATTACAATTTCAAATTAGATAATTTATGAAGTTTTAAAATCTTTTAAGTAAAACTATAATTACTAATCATATTGTAAAGCTTATTACAATCTGATGACCTCGAATATTTTAAAAAGAATTACAATTTGCTTTTGTATGTGTATATACATGCTGAATTTCTTAGTACAGATATGCAAAATTACACCTATCACATTATCATTAAAAGGACACATGTTTTAAGGGTTTTACCCCACCTTACGAGAAATAAACCCTACATATAAACTTTACCACTTGCTCCAGCATACTTAACTATGAACATATTTGACAGTCAATAAATCAACATGTCAGAAAAACATACCCTGTGGTTAAGAAATTCTTCTATAGAACATTTTATGTTATAAGTAATATTTGTTTTCAAATTAAATTAATTTAACTTTAACTTAAGATTTATTAAGGACACTATAGTCTGAAGAAAAATTCTTTTGTCAATGAATAACAAATTTTTTAAGAATTGTTTTAAGTTTTTTTTAATTTTAATTATCATAATTTATTATAGTAATTTTTTTAAAATCTTAAAATTCTGCATTAGTTTAATCTTATAAGCTGATATTGTTATTAAGTGAAAACTATATATTTAATCAAAAATTGAAAAGCTTTATACAAATCATTTTACACAATGATTTTTAAAATAATTAAAAAATTTTTATTTATATAAAATCTCATGTAATGCGTCTATTTTTGAAAGTCTTGACAACAATACATGATATTATCAGAAAGTAACAAGAATGACTATGCTAAATTTAAAATCAACATTCCTAAAATTAGATTATGGAAAATATTTTTCAACATTTTTACGATTACTGAGTATTTAAAAATTATATAAAAATGGCACTCACTTGTCATTTTCTTAAATTATGTTTTACTGATGAAGTCTCGCTAAAACAACAATGCACCTGTCATCACTTGTCAATCACATAAACATGGCTATTGTCAGTTAAAAACAGAGCTACTGTTTATTTTAAAAATGTATTTCTGCGTTATTTCAAACATATATTCAGATATTTTGCAAAAAAGAAACTAGATTCCAATCAATCTAATTTCTGTTTGAAATACAGCAGAGTATTTTGCTTACTGGAAATAGTAAATTTAATTCTTTAGCTTTCAATGAAAGCTTCCAGAAAGATTTTTCAATTTAAAACTTTGATTTAACCATATCATGATTTTAGTGGATGTACTTATTTTTAAGATTCAGTTTCAGTGGTGTAGCTCATAAGAAATATTGTTATTAAGTAAAACTATATTTACTAATCATATATTTTAAAGCTTATTACAATCTGATGACACCTTAAGTTTAAAAGAATTTTGAACTGTTTTTGTATGTGTATAAATGTGCTGAATTTTATAGATACAGTCATCCTTACACAACATTATTAGAAAATAAGAATGATGACTACAGTAAATTTAGAGCCAAAATATTTTCTTCAATTTTTAAGATTACCAAGTACTTAAAAGGTGCTTGCATTATAATCCTCATTTATTTGATTTAAGGTTACAGCCCAGCCCCTAATAATATGTCTGTTTATATTATCTACCATTTCAGATATATTTTTAATTTACATTATAAATGTAATAATATCAAATAATAAGTTTATTATTTCATAACACCTCTTCTTTATTCACAGATATCAATAACAGCTGATGATTACAATTTGAAAAAATGCAAACACATGTGAAAAGGGAAAACACATTCCTGGAATGTGTATGGATATACTTTTGGAAGAGTTCATAATTAAACAGTTATATACAAGTGTACAAAGAAAAAATTACTTATTCTTTCAGAGTCTGGGCACCATCATTTTTCTTCTAACTTCACATTTTAAAATACACTCACCTGAAGATATTCTGGAGAGCACCCTATGTGAATTGTTGTAGATCAGTTTTTTCAAAGACTTCAAATTTAGAGGAATAGTGTGAATAAGAATTTTCAGAGAATTCTACTTTAAAAAGCAAGAGAATACATGTAAAATAGAAAACATTTTCTTTACAAGTGTACAGATCATTGTTTTCACAGAGTTCAAAATTGAAAGAAATATTTGAAAATACACATGGATCGTAAACCTTCCTTTGGTGAAGTGCATAAACTCCAATTTTCAGAGAGTTTACACCTGAAAAGTGACATGCAATCACACACTAAAGTGAAAACATTTCCTTGTCAAATATGTGAAGCAAAATTTTCCAAGAAATTCACATTGAAAACACACATGCAATTACACACAAAAGAGAAACCATATTCTTGTGAAGTGTGTGGACTAGCATTTTCAAAAAGCAATCACTTACAAACCCACATGCGAACACACACCGGTGAGAAACCATTTTCTTGTGAAGTGTGTGGTACAGCTTTTTCAGCAACGACTAATTTAAGAAGCCACATGCGAATGCACACTGGAGAAAAACCATTTTCTTGTCAAGTGTGTGGATCAGCATTTTCCCAAAAGTCTGGTTTAACATGCCACATGCAAATACACACTGGAGAGAAACCATTTTCTTGTAAAGTGTGTGGATCAGGTTTTTCACGTAGCTCCCATTTAACAAGTCACATGCGAACACACACTGGAGAGAAACCATTTTCTTGTGAAGTGTGTGGTACAGCTTTTTCAGGTAGATCTACTTTAAGAAGCCACATGCGAATACATACTGGAGAGAAACCATTTTCTTGTGAAATGTGTGGCACAGCATTTTCCCAAAAGTCTGATTTAACATGCCACAGGCGGATACACACTGGAGAGAAACCATTTTCTTGTGAAGTGTGCGGATCAACATTTTCCCGTAGCTCCCATTTAAGAAATCACATGCGAATACACACTGGTGATAAACCTTTTTCTTGTGAAGTGTGTGGTACAGCGTTTTCAAGAAGGTCTACTTTAAAAAGCCACATGCGAATACACACAGGTGAGAAACCATTTTCTTGCCAAGTGTGTGGATCAGCGTTTTCAGATCGGTCTACTTTAAGAAGCCACACACGAATACACACTGGAGAAAAACCATTTTCTTGTCAATTGTGTGGCTCAGTGTTTTCCCAAAAGTCCTCTTTAACATGCCACCTGCGAATACACACTGGAGAGAAACCATTCTCTTGTGAAGTATGTGGATCAGCATTTTCAGAAAGCTCTCATTTACAAACTCACATGCGAATACACACTGGTGAGAAACCATTTCCTTGTGAAGTGTGTGGTAGAGCATTTTCAGATAGGTCTACTTTAAGAAGACACATTCGAATACACACTGGAGAGAAACCATTTTCTTGTCACGTGTGTGGCTCAGCATTTTCCAAAAAGTCCGGTTTGACCTGTCACAGGCGAATACACACTGGAGAG
Organism: Acanthosepion lycidas; assembly: GCA_963932145.1. Taxonomy (NCBI): domain Eukaryota; kingdom Metazoa; phylum Mollusca; class Cephalopoda; order Sepiida; family Sepiidae; genus Acanthosepion; species Acanthosepion lycidas. The sequence goes on along the minus strand of OZ010575.1, from coordinate 103,737,537 downwards.
AAACCATTTGCCTGTGAAATGTGTGGATCAGCATTTTCACATAGTTCCCACTTAACAAGTCATATGCGGATACACACAGGAGAGAAACCGTTTTCATGTGAAGTGTGTGGATCAGCATTTTCAGTGAATTCACGTTTAAAAAATCATATGCGAATACACACTGGTGAGAAACCATTTTGTTGTCATGTATGTGGATCTGCATTTTCTGTGAACTCCCAGTTAAAAAAACATATGCGAATCCACACAGGAGAGAAACCATATTTTTGTGAGGTTTGTTGATCAGCATTTTCATTAATTTTACATGTAAAAGTAAACATGCGTAAACACACTGGCAAGAAACCTTTACATGTGAAGTGTTTGGATCAGCATTTTCTGTGAAATCTGTTTTAAAAACTCACATGTGAATACACACTGGTGAGAAGTCATTTTTTTGGGAAGTGTGTCAATTAGCATTTTCAACAATGTCTACTTTAAGAAGCCACATGCAAAAACACACTGGTGAGAAACAATTTTTTCATCAGGTGTGTGGCTCAGCATTTACTGCAACCTCTAATTTGAAAATCCACATGCGAATATACACTGGTGAGAAATCATTTCCTTGTGAAGTGTGTGGATTAGCATTTTCCAGCAAATTCCATGTAATACACCGCGTACGAATGTATACAGGAGAGAAACCATTTTCTTGTGATGTGTGTGGATCAGCTGTTTCTGAGAAATCCCATGTAACTAGTCACATAAAAATTCACATTAGACAGAAAACTTTTTATTGTGAAGTTTATGGTTCTTTGTTTTCATCTAGTTCCACTTTAAAGAATCACATGCAAATCCACAAAATTAAACCAATCTTCTGACATCTGTGGATCTGCATTTACAGCAAATGGTAATATGAAAAGTCCATATGAACACATACATAGTGGAAAACATTTTGTGCCACAGTTAAAAAAAATCAACCGTCAAACATACATTAAAAGAGTACCCTACATTTACATGTTATGTTACTGTCCAATCATGTACATCAATAACATGGTATAATAATTAGATATTCAACAGGAATGTGTCTTCCTATTTACTGGTGTGTGAATCTCAAAATTGAGTCTTAAATTGAGATTAACCTTGAGATAAGTACTCTGATATATGTACAATTTTACCAGCAACAATTTTCTGTGCTCTTTTCTGAGTAGGAGAGAAGACTGAATAATTTTAAAATCAGAAAATTATTTAACAAATTTTCTGTTTCTTAAATTGTTAGCAGGCACATTGTTAACATATTGAAATCATATTTTGAATATTGCCTAATGAATAATTTTCTTATTAATAAATTATACAAGTACCAACTCTCCACAAAAATTGCTTTTTGTGTTTTATTTTTGATAAGGTTCATGATGAATTCTCAGTATGTTCACCATTGAATTTGAATATCTCTTTTGTTTTTTTTACATCTTCAGGGATTATTCTTTAATGGAAGTGTAAAACATTTTCTAGATGAATGTCACAGAAATTATAATGATGAATGCATCAAGCTGGCCTATATCTCTGTGGGGACACTTCTCTTCTGGGTGGTTGATTCAAACCAAATGTTTCTTTTCCTGGCTTTTTCATTCAGAGCAGTCTTTAAATGTTATTTTGGTGGCCACCCTGGTCCCTTCATGGACAACATATGTTTTTATTTTATCTGACATCTTTACTGATACCTTAATGGTCCTTTCCTCATTGGCAGGAAGAACAGGTAGTCTTGGTTTTGCTCAATCTTACTGAATTCCCTCTAGTTAAATTTGCATTTGATTCTCCTTGAAATTATTTTAAAATGCGATTTTTTTTTTTTTTTTTTTTTTTTTTAATGCATTTCATTTATAATTTTCTCCTCAACTCATCAATCCATCTTCCTGTGACTCTTTCTTTCTTTCTCTTTTTGTTTGATCTGCCTGCGGAGATCCCAGTATCACATATGTGTGTGTGTGTAAATTATTTTCAGACAGTGTATCTCTAAAAGAACAAATTAATCAAACAATGAGGAAAAACAATACTTAGCTGACGTTTTTCATCTCTGAGAAACTTTATCAAGACAAATATAGGATTTATTTTATAACGTGTTTATGTACAAAGGCAAGGATGTCATTAGTTTATCAAGTCTTTTAAATTTGAGAAAGTTCTTGAATATTCATCAGGTGGTTGAAAGGTCAGTCAAAACGTGGAGGACACAAAGTGTCATATTTCAAAGTATGGTAAGGCAAAATTAAGTGAGTAATATTTGAGAAATATTTTTAAATTGTAATCAGATTGTTATGGTTTTGGATGAGCATATATGCTGCATGTCTTTAAAAACAGGAGGTAATGGATTAAACCATTTTCTTTTGATTTTTTAACATTTGTGTAGTGATGGATGTTGGCTTGGGAAAGCAGTAATTCTTTCAGGAAAGTTGAGATTGGAAATAAACCGGGGTATAGATTTATATTTTGATAAGATTAAATAGTAGCATTCTCTTGAATTTTCCTTCTGATTGAATTACTTTCGCTTTTGATAAGTGTGGCACTTTTTAGATCAAAATTGTGTTTGAATTTATTTGTGTGCATGACTAGTGCATATAAACATGTATAACAAAATAAATCCTACATTTGCCTTGATAAAGTCCCTGAGATGATGATGAAAGGTGTTGGCTAAGAATACTTTTTTGTTTGTCTTTTATATATATATATATATATATATTAGATTTTCTTAACATGGTCACTGTGGTTGGAATTATATACTAGTCAATAAATTCTTCTTGCAGTTAATTGACATTTACTGTATTACTTTTTATTATTAAAGTAAAACACTGATATCAGATAATATTTGCATGCCAATATCCTTGGATACAATATATATGCAATCCAATTGTAAGCTCAATATATGTGATGCACCTGACCAAAATTCTGTATTTGTCAGAAGCACTGGCACATGACCAATCAATGAAATTACTCAATATTGAAAATCTCTACCTTTTTTCAGTGTTTGGTTTACATGAATTTAGATCAGTTTTTTGCCTCTCATGTTTCAGAAATTCACCATTTCCCTTATTCCAAATGATTGTTGAGGAATTGTTAAAAAATTACAAATAAATTTTAAATTTCCTACCACTCTTCATTGCAGATAATGTCATACAAGAATGTTCCTTTTTACAAAAATTGACACATTTATACACAAATAAAATAAATTCAAAATTATTTTTAAATTCTGGAGATCATTGATTTGTAGTGAGCTTTTCCATTTACAATTAGTAAATGCAGATTTAATATAATAATAATATCACTTGACCTTAATACCAAATTTTAAAAGTTTATAAATTGTTCTAATTAAAATTTTTTAAAATAAAAATAATTCTTGTAAAAACTAATTATTCAGCAAAATTGAACTTTTGTTCCTGCACTAAAACTTGTTTCCTTTGACACTGCTGTTATTTTAACTACCTTTCCTCCAACCCTCAAAAATGTTTGTTGCTTTAGAAAGCAATGATAAGAATTTTTATAAAACCCAAACATATGAAAGTGAGTTTATACATTCTCTTTGTTCATAAGAATTTACAACAAGAATATTAAACACTATTTATCAGACTGTTTATTTACAAGAATAATTTTATATTTACAACATTCTAAGAACGCAAGCACACTAATGCCATGCAATGTTTACCAGTTATCAAATATGAAAATAATTTTTTTATTCATAAATTTAAAAAAATTCTGAACAGGAGAACTTAAATGAACAGATAACAAAAAGTAACTGTAATTATACATTTTTTAAAACTTGCATTTTCTGTGCATTTATTTCATGTAACAATTCATTGATACTTTTAGAAAATTATGAATGAAAAAAACTTTACATAGTCATTTATAAAATGGTTAACATATTTTCAAAAGTTTGTAATTTTTTCAAATATTAGAATAAAAAGATTTCTTTTCATTTATTTCATTATAAAATGGTAAATAATAAGCTGTAAAAAAACAATCACTCATTTAATGAATATGTTTCTTTTTAGAAAAGCTTTGGGGAAATATTTTTGTTGAGTATGTTTCAAATCCACCTAACACCAAGAAAGTTTAGCGTCTTTGGTAAGATGATAAACTACATCCGACAACAAGGCCTCTGATCAGGAGGTTTTGAGGAGGGTGGGACTAACTCTTAGTTGCTGGTAACACCTGTTTAGGGTCCCAACTTTGGGCAAATAGTTAACCCCCAAACTGGGGTCAAAACACTATGAAAGTTTAAAAATAGGTTTTAATACCAGTGATAAGTTTTTGAGGAAAAAATATTACCAGCATTATATTTGAGGAAAAAGCATTATCAGCAATACATTTTTGTAAATAATTATTACCAGTAATACATTATTATCAGCAATACATTTTTGAAGGAAAAAAATATTACGAGCAATACATTTTTGGAAAAATATTAACAGTAATAAAAACCTTGTCAGCAGTAAATAACCCATTGAGGTTGATATGCTGTAAAACAAACCAAACCAAACAAAGTAAAGTTTTAGCTTCAAAGTGTTTATTAAGGGGTAAGACCAAAGTAGTTTTGTTTACTTAAATTTTTTAATCCTTTCTAACATCTTCGAAATTTTAGTTAAAAAGCTTGTTTTTCTTGCATCCGTGGAAGTGCTAAAGATTAGTAGAGGAAATTTTAGCGTTTTTTTTTACGGTAAAAAAAGATATTTGGAAATTCTTTCAAAAATGAATTGTCGGACTTTAATGAAACTATCAGGACGTATTCACAAATGAATTATGTCAATTTTTTTTTTTATAAAATCTTAGCAAGAATATGTTGTTTTTTTTTTTACATTCCTTTAGCCCCCACTTATTTTTATGAAATTTGAGATCTAAAATTTTCACATGCTCAATAAAAGCAGAACTCTTTCTATAATTGACTTGATCTCAATTTATGCTCTGAATCTTAAAATTAAAAATGCATTAAAATTTAAAACTATGACATTATCTAATTAGAAAGGTTTTTAATTGCTTTTATGGTTAAGTCATATTATGGACACTATAGAGACGTAAGAAAAAATATTTTTTGATGAATAACAAATTTTTTTACAAGAATTGTATTCATTTTTTTTTTTAATTTTTAATTTGAATAATTTATAGTCATAAATGGGAAAGCATAAATTACAAGTGAATGATATGAATTTAAAAGTGTAGAATTCTTGCAGCAATTAAAATAAATTAATAAATTTAATAATTCTAAAACCAATATGGAAGCATAAAGACAACTAAAATCCTAATTAACTGGAAATATTGCGACAAAGAAAACAAAAGTAACAAAAACAAATGTCCAGCCCTAAAACTATTATGTTTAAACTATAAAAGAAAAGACGATTTCCAATCTGTGTGCAGATACAAAAAAGAATAAAAGGAGTAGAAAATATATATCGTCATACTGAAAATACAGAAGTTTATTCGATAAGAATACTTGCAAAAAGTAGAGAGACAGTAAAATTGAATGGCATAACTTTTCCCATGCAGGTTGACACGGAAAGCGATGTTACCTTGATCCCAATGAATTTCTGTGGAAAAATGTGTAAATCCAAATTAAGTAAAAGTAATTTTAATTTAAAACAATTTGATGGATCTTTCATTATAACTAGGCTCATTTGGGGGTGGGTGGCAGTTTCGAGACAAGAAACCGTTTTCAGATTATTCCCATCACTCTTTTCTTGTAGAATACACAAAAAATCACGGACTCCTGGAAATAGACGTTTTAAAAGTGGATACGGCGAAATTAATAAACTGTGTAAAGTCAAAAGAACCTGACCTGAGATTACTGAAAGGATATTATAAACCGAGTATTCGCCTAAAAGAAAATAGTCAACCAATGTATTTGGTATCTCGAAAAATAACTTTTCACGTTCTATCCATAGTAGTTGCAAAACTAAAGAAAATAGGCAAGGCATATTGGAGAAAGTTACCCAAGGTGGTAGTGGCTGGACTTTACCAGTTGTTGCGATACGAAAAAACCCAATGGCGATTTAAGGACTTGCGGGGATTAAAAACTAGATGTGAATCATCAGATATTCTCTGATTCATTCCTCTTATCTAACATAGAAACTGCATGTCATGAATTAGCAGGAATTAAATACTTGTGAATATTGACCTAAAACGACATATAACCAAATAGAAATTGACGAAAAATGTAAAGATGTCACTACAATTATCTCAGGCTTACTAAGATAGACTCGTTTTCCATTTGGAGTTAAGACTTCAATAATATTTTTCAAAAAGCAATTGAAAAAGTTCTGTCGGAAGGGGTAAAAATATAATCATAAGACGATATAAGCGTAGGTGCTTACTGTAAGCAGGAATTTAAAAAATGAAGTTTTAAACACATTAAAAGATGCTGGTATGACGATAAATATCGATGAATTTGAGTTAAATTGCAACAAAATATCGTACTTGGGATACTAAATATCTAAAGTAGGAATTTCACCAAACAATTAACTGATAAATTATCGGAAGTCTCTAAAAAAAAAAAAAAAAATTAGAATCCTTTTCGGGATTGAGCAACTTTTATAGGAAATATCTACCGAGATATAGCGACCTAATATAACCATTTGCAGAATTACGGAAAAAGAATAGAAAATTTAAATGAACTCAAAGACAAAAGCTTAAAAAAAAAGGCACTAATTAAAAATCCGGTTGCAAAAATCTTTGATCAAAAAAAGAAGTGACATTGAGTACGGATGTAAGTAAACATGCTGTAACCGCAATTTGCTCTCAAGGAGGTCATCCAATAATGTACCTGTCGAAAAACTTAACGTCAGCTGAAGCTAACTACTCAAATATTGAGAAAGAGTCATTAGTAATAGTATGGAGCACAGAAAGAGCTCAATTTTTTTTTTTTGTTAGGACGAAAGTGTTTGTTAAAATCAGATCACAAACCATTAGAATTTATATTTAACCCCAGAAAGGAATTAACAAACGTCACATCTTCTAGAACTTTAAGGTGGGCTATAAAAATCATGCCTTTTGATTTCGACATCATATACATCAAAGGGAACACTATTCCACACGCTGATGCGCTATTTAGACTAAATGTTGATAGTAACTATTGGAAACGACTGAAAATTCAAAAGATAAAATACTGCACTGGGTTCAAACTGACGTGTTACACCTAAATCGCCTCAGAATGGAAACTATACAAGGTCCAGTGTTAAGCAGACTTTCAAACTGAATAAAAAGAAACACATGGGGCAATTGTTCAATGGCAGAAAGGCCCCAGAAAAATCAAAGAATAATTTAACTGTAGAGAAAGGTATAATATGCAATGGTGATATTACAGTACCCCCACAAAGTTTAAAAAGTACTAAAAGTTGTACTAAAAGTTGTACACGATGAGGTACATTGTGGTATAACAGCGACACAAATGAGATTAAAATTACAAGGATGGTGGCCAGGATATTCTCGAGATGTAGAAGACTACGTAAAAAGGCGCTCAAAATGTGCTGAAATTAAAAAAAAAAAAAAAACTGTCGGCAAAATAAAATTCACTCGTGGCCTAAAGGTAAAAAATCATGGGCTCAGATATACATGGATCATGCACACATTAAAGGCATAGGACTATTTTTAATTTTAGTGGACTCATTTTCAGGAGTGCTCGAAGTAATTAAGGTTGCTGACAGAATATCCTCCACTGTAAACTAAATATTAAGAACAATATTTTCAAGATATGTGGTGCCTAAAACTTTGGTCTCAGGTAACGCGCCAGTATTTTGCGAGGAAAGTTTGTGATGGTGGCTAAAGCATCATTGGATGTTCCCAGTACCACCACCTCACTATAAACTATCGAATGAAATCACAGAAAGAATGGTTCAGACTGAAAATGAGACTAAAGGCATTTTCCCCCCATCTAATGATAATGTAGAGAGTTACTTACCAAGCTTACTATTAAGCTATTAGGTTGGTGCAAAAATAATGACGTAATAATGTCGTTTTTTTTACGTTAAAGATACGTCAAAAAACGACATTATTACGTCATTATTTTTGCACCAACCTAATATAAGACAATTTCACATCCCGGCAGACGTACAAAATCCCTCCACATTAATGAGTAGACAGATTAGCGCTCCCATAACAATGTCATTTTCAACAAGTGAAAATATATGGTATAAAAAAAGACAAAGAATCTAATCGAGAGAAGGCGAACATTGTAGTGCAGAAAGGACACAGCACAGCAATACTAACAAGAAATGGACAAAACGCACTGGCCCATGCGGATTAATTCAGAAGCAGAATGGAACCCGAGGATATAGAAATGAACGAAGAATCTGAAAGTAAAGAACATAAGGGGGGGGGGTTAATGAATCCAGTAATGAAACTGAACAGTCTATGAATGTTAATGAAATGAAATCTAACGAGGAGTCAGTCGGAAGAGGAAAATGAACTCAGCCATTGGTCTCCTATGAGAAGAAATTAAGATACGCACCAAGAAAGTCAGTTTAGATTCCCAAGAATAATTAGAAGATCAACGAAGGGTATAAGTCCATTTCGGTTCTGGGAGGTGTAGTATTGTATGTAAATGGGGTACTGCTATAAAAGCAGTACACCATATCGAATGCTAGTCAAGCTACTATCTGTTGACCTGATAACGTCTATTCCGGAGAGTACTGTACTTTATGACAGTATTTATAACGTTAAAACTCCGACTTATATTAATCCATTTACTGGTAGCTACTCTGCAATAGATTTATCCATATGTGATCAATCAATCCATATAAATTTTTCTTGGGAGATTCTGGTGAACACATGCAGTAGTGATCACTCCAGTAGTTCTGCAAAATTCACAACATAATGATAAAAATCCTCTCCGTTGGAAATTAGCGGAGCATGGTGAACTTGTATTATACGGCACCACATGTCATACAACAAACTGAATTCTAATAGGCTGATGTAATGTGAACAAAAAATGTGAATGGCCGCTTAGAAAATTGCCGATAGCACTAACGAGTTGCCTATGTAAAACTATGAAGAGAATAATCAACAACTGGTTGACTTAGTACCTGGAAACTAACGGCCTAATCAGTGACTACTACCAATGTGCTTTTAGGAAAGAAAAGTGCATTGGGTCACGTAGTACGCTTCAAAACCTTTGAAAGAGAATCCTTCATTAAGAAAGAACATCTCACGGTAGTCTTTTTTGACTTAGAAATTTTAAAATTCCTGCAAGAGCCGGATGTTTCAAATCTGTATAGGAAGTACGCTATCGGAACTGAAAGATCAAAAACGGTGGTGGTGGTGTGGGGGGGAAGGGTCCACAAGGAAGTATTCTTTCGATGACGCTTTTTTTTTTTGCGTAAAAATTAACTCCATAGTTCGAACCCTACGCCCAGGAGTGAGGTGCTCTCCAGATGTCGATGATTTTTTTAATTATGTACAGCTCTCAATATATGAATACCATTTGAAAACTCCAGTAAAATGTCTCAGTAAAATACACTAATGGGCCACTGAAAATGGGTTTACATTTTCCAAAACGAAAACCACATTCCTACATTTCTTCAAATTAAGAAAATTGCACGGTGATCCATGCTTAAATTTAGACGGAGCAGAGAGAAAATACGTGGAATTTGATTACAGTGGTTCCAAAAGGAAATGGACATACAGATAGATGATCAGACTTACTTTTTTTTCGACTGCTAAGAATATTTCTTTGAGTTGTGTGAATATTCCGTTGAATGGTATGTAGTCGTCGCTGACTGATGTGTTGTCATGGTAACGAGAAAATTCTGCTCGGATGTTTACAGATCCAGCTGCCTGTCATCGACGTGTTATCCCCGTCAAGCTGCTGATTGGGTCTTTGCTGTGTGTGTTTTTATTGCCTCCGAAATCGGTATATATATAGTTATCTTGATTGGCTCCAAACGAAAGCGTTTCGGTTTCAGGTCATTTGGAGTTTAAACGTACAGATTTAGTCGGAAACATAGCACGTGACTGTACTGTCCAATCAAATTCCAGAAACCACTTATTTAATTTTGGATCCTATCTTTTTAAATGATTTGTACAAAAGTTTTTGTTTTAGTGATCCTATTTATGTGGGCGTTTCTTATTTGTATTTCACCTATTGGCTGTAAAATATAGGATTTTATGTCCTATAAGCCAAAGGCAGCAAGACTTCTAACTTCATACTTTGATGTTTTGTACTTTCTATCATAATAAATATTAATTTTGTAAAAAAAATTAAAATTTGTCAACCTCAGAAAGAGGTAAAAAGTGAAATTTTCACTTGTGGCCCTGTATATTTGTATGACATTTGTACAACATTACAATGCTTAAGATATTCTATCATCAGTTATACAACATTAATGGAAATACAATAATGTGTTTTCTGGCCTTCAGCAATCACCAAATGTACCAAGAGAAGATTACTGCTAATCACTCTTTGATTGGGGGTAAAATTAACAGAAGTAATTAATTTATCAAAGTGGTGGTTCAAATGTTTTGCATACCAGTGTATAGTATAGTCATAAATGAAATATGTATGAGATGCACTTGACCAAAATTCTGTATTTGTCAGAAGCACTGGCATTGCACTCATCAAAGAAATTACTGAATAATGCAAACCAGTATCTTTATTTATTTGTCTGCTGTGCATGAATTGGGATCAGCATTTAGTGTTTCAAGTTTCAATAAAGCAAAGCGTGGAAGAACATTGTTAACACTAACAGCCTCTTTTTTTTTTTTTTCTTTTTTTTACTGATGTTACTTGTCTCAACTTATTGCAGTTACTGTGCAAGAGAACTATATTGTGTGTGCAGTAATCAAGACAAGTATATATTCCACTTGTAGATATTCTGCAGTAAATGTATGCAAACAACACCAGTAATGGCTGCTGTGGTGTGAATGCATCTCAAATTTACTGTCGATAACTCCAAAACAGTAGATTTTATCAAATTTATCAAGTCATTTTCCAGTGAAGCATGTACATTTAAACCTAAATGTAAGTATTTGGGAAATTTTTATTGCAAACTGAGCATAAGTCCTAATCTGCAAATTAACCAATTTTTTTTTTTTTATATATATGAAAACAATTCTTGTAAAATTTCATTCGTTGAAAATTTTTTTTTTTTTTCTTCAGTCAACAGAATAAAAAAACTATGAGCGTTTCTAATTAAAATGTCTCAGTTTTCGATTGCATTTTTTATTTTATAATTCAGAGCTGATTTTCTGTAAGTGGGAGTCCTGCTGGTTGACAAATAATAACTTATTTGAAATAAGTAGATAAAATGGAAGATTTCAAAATATTCTCGAAGGACATGTTGTACGAGTTGATTCCATTCGAGGAATTTAAATTTTAATGAAGAAAAATAAGTAAATAAATATTACTAAGAAGTATTTCTCTTGTTCTTGTTTTGTATGAATTATCTCCCTTTGACTAACGGTCTTCTTACTCTTGTGTCATCATTTTTTTTGCATCAATCGAAAACGATGAACATTGTTCTCCATAAACATTTAACTGGAAAACATCTAATTTATTCAAAAATGATATATAGTTTCAACATATATTATCAAATCCTGCATTATCTTAAGGAAATCAAATCATAAAGCGAAAGAAAGCAGTAAGTATTAATTGCTTTTTTTAGCTATTTTTTAATTTTAACTGACCCAAAATTACGATAAAAAAACAAAAAACCTTCTATTTAAAATAAATGTACAAAAAAACATAGTTATTTACAGTTGGTGAATCCTTCATTCGAAACAATTTCAGTTTTTTTCTTTCTTTTTTTTTTAATAAATTCTTTTGTTTTTAAATAAATTTCATCTTTTTATTTCCGTTTCACACATAATTCTATTATTTAAAAAAAAAATTCTGTCATTTGTTAAATTGACTTTCGAAGTAAGACATTCTGGTTAATGAATTCTGTTGGGGAGATTTTTGTCAAATTTTTCTTTTTCTTTAAATAAAAATGTGAATGTTTATTTATTGTCAAGAAATTATTCAATGCTGGACATGAACCGGTGTTAGCACTATTATAGTCCCTATTATTAAAATAGGTACCCCCCCCCACCCCGAGAGTTCGCTAAAAAAAGAGCATAGCATATTGAAAAGACGCCAAACTTGACGAAAACGAAATCTTATCGTTTAAATGTTTGTGTTATTATTAAGAGGAAAAACCAAAGTATTTTTAAATTATTTTTAAAAAGTTTTCCTTCTTTTTAAAACATTCTAAATTTTGATTAAAAAAAAAAACCTCGTTTCTCATTTCGCGGAACTAGTAAAACACAAATTTTTAGCACGTTTTTTTTTTTGTATCACAGATATGAATTTGGAAAATCTTGCAAAAATAAAAATAATTGTCAGATGTTATTCACAAATGATGGAAAACAATATAAATATGTTGTTTTTTTTTTAAGTCATGGCAAAAATATTTTTTTATATTTATTACCCCCATAACTAATTTTATGAAAACTCTAGAAATTCAACATTGTTCAGTTTAGTGATTATATTAGTTAAAAGCACAAGTCTTTGAGGAAAGCAAATCATGTAATTTTTTTTTTTTAATTGGACACTATCTGAAAATCAGCTCTGAATTGTAACATACAAAACTCAATAAAATAAAGATATTATTTAATTTCAAATGGTTTTATTTGCTTTCATGAATATGAATAATATTTTCTGAAAGCAAAAACTTTTTTGCTGAAAAATGAATTTTTAATACAATTATTTGTTATTTCATAAATGACATTATAAGAATCTTGAAATTTCTTTTTCATCATGCTATGCTCTTTTATTAGTGATCTCATGGAGGTACCTATATTAAAAGCATATTTCACTTGAAAGCAAAATATAAAATTTGATTGTTTTACTGATTATTTTATTCCCTTACATTATTTATGGTTCAAATGATTGATTGTCATAAACATTATTATTCTATAACTAATTATATTCCAACTCAGGATAACTATATTCCAGTTATTCAAAAGAAAAAATACAGGTACTTGGCATTAATTCGCTGAGAAAAACAGCATACTATGATGAAAAAATGCCCCTAATTTGACGAAAAGTAAGTTTGACCGTCAAAATCTTTGTTATTTATTAAAAGGAATGACCAAAGTGCTTTTTAAATAATCCATTTTTTAATCCTTTTTAGAACATTCAAAATTTTGATTAGAAATTTTGTTTTGTGTTGGTGGATGGATGAGGAATTATTATAGAAAATTTTAACATCTTTTTTGCAGTGAAAGATACATTGATTTGGAAATTCTAACAAAAATTAAATAACTTGAATTTTAATGAAACTTTGAGCACATTCACAAATGAATGAAATTATTTTATTAAATTTTTGTAAAAAATATATAAATTTTTTTTACATGTGTTTCACACCATTTAATTTCAGGAAAATTCAAGAAAGTCAACATGATAATTTTTTTGTGACTGTATGAATTAAAAGGGGAACTTCTTGGAGAATTTAAATCATCAAATTTTTTTTGTAAAATTGAATACCCAGTTACTGAAAATCTGCGCTGAATTATGAAATAAAAAGTGCAATAAAACTATTTAATTTGAAAAGCTTTCAATTGCCTTTATGGATAAAATATATTAAGAACAATATTGAGAAAAAAGATTTCAATGAATAATGAATTTTTACAAGAATTGTTTTCATTTGTTTTACAATTTTAATTAGAATAATTTATAAAGTTTTTAAATCTTTTAGAATTCAGTTTCAATGGTGCAATTGTTAGGGAATATTGTTATTAAGTAAAATTATATTTACTAATCATAAATCAAAAAGCTTATTAAAATCTGAGGTCACCTATTATTTTAAAAGGAATTTTAAATTGTTTTTGTATAAACCTGCTGATTTTTGAAAATAATGACATTATCAGAAAATAAGAGCGATAGAGCCAAAAAGTAAGTAAAATTCAATAAAACATTAGATTACATAGAATCTTTTCTTAAATTTTAAGATTACTTAAAAATTATATATAAAATGCACTCACATTCAATTGTTAGATTAATATCAATCTGTCATTAAGCTGGCAAACACGTCAACAGCTTGAATAAATAGCTACTGCTGTGTTAAAAAAATGTATTTTTACAATATTTTAAGTTTAAAGTAAATAATATTTGTTTCAAATCAGATTAATTACACTTCAAATCAACTAATATTTTGGAAGATTTTTTTTTAATAGCAAGAATTACATTAAAATGAGAAAATGCTAAACACAGTGCTAAATTAAATAATTTCAAAATGAAATCTTGCAATCAATTTAAATTCATATTGAAATTCAGCAAAGTATTTTGGTTCGTGAAAATATTAAATTTAATCTATTACTGTGACACTAAAACTGAAATAAAAGCTTCAAGAAAATTCATTTTAAACCTTAGGTATCACGAATCTGTGAAGGTACCTACATAAAAATAGGTACCTCCAAAGAAATGTGATACATAATGAATTTTTAAAAATGAAAAATCTTTTGCGTGTCATTTCAGTCAGTTATGTGCCATGCGTGATAAATGCTTAGGCGATCATGTATCTTTTGATACATGACTGACGAGGCAGATTTTTCCCGCAGTAGGTTGCTATTTCTTTCTGCGATAGACCAGTTGCCATCCAAGGCTATAGAACCTGGTCTGTCCTGCTATTTACCCATAGGTGGGGTGGGGGAAGAATATTCATACCTTTCCCAAGGGTATTAGTTCGTAAGTGAATGGATGCGACTGGAATTCGAACTCAACTCTCTGATTCCTCAGTCTGAGCCACTACATTTCTTAAAAAGAAAATCATGATAATTCCAAAAGTTTTAATTCCTGATTCTTACACATCTGTAAAAAAATTATTGGATTTCTCTAAAATTGCTGTAATTCATTAGCATTTTCTTTTATTTAATCAAAGATTTTCTTATTATATGAATGCATGATAAAACGTTATTGGGCCAACCCACTTCCAAAAATCTGACTATTAAAATTTAAAATTATATTAAAATTTGTTACTTTGTCGAAGGCTTCTTATGGAATTGTTATTATGTGCTGATCTGTTTTAATTGCTATCATAAAGTTTCTTCATGTCTTTTTGCTCTTTTTAATATTTCAAAGAATTCCATCCTGACCAATGAGATAGTTCTATTACAGTTCTTCCTTAATTATCCATACCTCTATTTTCTGAAATTTGATTGTTCATACATGTAATGAAAAGAAAAATTATCAGTTATGCAAAGTAAATCCGTACTAATATTTTATGACAAATAATATATGAGTTTATTACTTTCTTTATAATGTCTTTCCTTTATTCACAGATATCAATAACAAACACATTCCAAAGGAAAAAACTTTTCTGGAAGAGTTCATAATTAAACAGTTACATACAAGTGTCAAAAGAAAGAATTGCTAATTCTTTAAGAGTCTTTGTATCAACATACTGGAGAGCAACCCTTGTAAATTGTTGCCAATCAGTTTTTTTCATAGATTTCAAACTTAAGTATTAATAGTGTGGATCAGAATTTTCAGAGAATTCTACTTTAAAAACCACCTGAGAGTACATATACAATAGAAAACATTTTCTTGACAAGTGTGCAGATCATTGTTTTCACACAGTTCAGAATTGAACAAGCACATGAGAATACATGGAAAAACAACCTTACTCTGGTGAAGTTTGTGAACCTCATCTTTTAGAGAGTTCACTTGTGAAAAGTGGTATGCAAATGCACACTAGAGAGAAACCATTTTCTTGTCAGGTATGTGGAGCAAAGTTTTCCCAGAATTCTAATTTAAAAATCCACTTTCGAATACATACAGGTGAGAAACCATTTTCTTGTGAAGTATGTGGAGCAAAATTTTCCCAGAATACCAATCTAAAAATCCACTTGCGAAGACATACAGGAGAGAAACCATTTTCTTGTGAAGTTTGTGGCACAGCATTTTCAGTGAGTTCTAGTTTAAAAACACACATGCGAACACACACTGGTGAGAAGCCATTTTCTTGTCAAGTATGTGAAGTAGCATTTTCCCAAAGATCCCATTTAAAACGGCACATGCAAATACACACTGATGAGGTCCAAGAGTTTGAATCCGCTTTTTCAGTGAATTCTAGTTTAAAAAATCACATGCAAATACACACTGGTGAGAAATCCTTTTCTTGTGAAGTGTGTGGATCAGCATTTTCAGAAAGATCTCGTTTAAAAACTCACAGACGAATACACACAAGTGAAAAACCATTTTCTTGTTATGTGTGTGGATCATCATTTTCAGTGAATTCTTATCTAAAAAATCATATGCGAATACACACTGGAGAGAAACCATTTTCTTGTGAAGTATGTGGATCAGCATTTTTAGGGAACTCTAGTTTAAAAAACCACATGCGAATACACACTGGTGAAAAACCATTTCTTTGTCAGGTGTGTGGATCAGCATTTTCAGTCAGTTCTAGTTTAAAAGCACACATGCGAATACACACTGGTGAGAAGCCATTTCCTTGTCAAGTCTGTGGATTATCATTTTCTCAAAGATCCCATTTAACACGCCATTTAACACGAATACATGCTGGAGAGAAAGACATGTGTAAATCAGCATTTTTAGTGAATTCTAGTTTAAAAAAATACATGCGAATGCACACTAGTGAGAAGCCATTTTCTTGTGAAGTATGTGGATCAGCATTCTCAGAGGGCTCTAGTTTAAAAACCCACATGCGAATACACACTGGTGAGAAACCATTTCCTTGTCAAGTATGTGGATCAGCATTTTCAGTGAGTTCAACTTTAAAAAAACACATGCGAATACACACTGGTGAGAAGCCATTTATTTGTCAAGTGTGTGACTCTGCGTTTTCCCAAGAATCCCATTTAACACGCCACATGCGAATACACACTGGAGAGAAACCATATTCTTGTCAGTTGTGTAGATCAGCATTTTCCACAAGTTCCACTTTAAAGAAGCACATGCGAATCCACACAAGTGAAAACTAAGTTCTTAAATCTGTGTATCAACATTTATAGCAAGTGGTAATTGGAAAAGTTCATATGAAAACATTGAAGGGAAACCATTATATGTTAGCTGACATTAGTTCCAGCTGGAATATCAGCATTCAAACAAACCTTAGACGTGTCCCTTTCATTATATGAAACATGCAATATCCTTGATAAATGAGTACAGCCTTCCAGTTTTTTTTATACCTTTTTAATTTTATTTTATAATAGAATTTTATTGTTTCTAGTAGATCATTAGACAAAACATCAGTTATCACCAACCTGTACAACATTGAAACTTGTTTGCAAAAATATGAATATGTTGCCATCCAATAATGAGTGCTCTCTTACAAACAATTTTATTCCATTCTATATATTATTAATCCTCTATTTCTGAAATAGAAATTGAATATGAATATAGTACACAATGTGAAAAATAATACTTATAAATAACAGATAAGTACTTTGAAGTTGTCATTAGTGGCCAGTCCTCCTGTAATCCAAGCAGTCATCTGCCAAGGCTTTCTTCTCAGTTCAACTCTCTTTCTACTTCACATAAATGATCTGCTTAAGTGTATACTTCAATATTTTGGGATATTTTTGCTGATGATACAATGGTAGATGTGTGCCCCTTCAAAAAACTACTATGTGGCCTTATTTTCTACTCTTTCCCCTCTTTTCCACAACTACATTCCTTAGTTCCACAAGTTGTAACCTTCACAAATGACCCACCATGCCACATACATTGTAGTGAATCACCCTCATTCCCTTCATTTTCCATTGGGATGATGTAAGTTACCCTTGAAAAAGCCCATTCCCATGAACTGCTAGTTTGTGAAACCAACTCCCAAGAGAATGCTTCACCTATCACTACAATCTTAACCTGTTCAAGTCTAGGTTTAACCACTATCTTCCCTACATGTCCTCATATACTGTACCTTTTACTCTCTAACCCTGTATCTTGAGTGGCTCTTGGGGCTTGTACAGGATTAACATTCTTGTAAAAAATATATCCCAACATTTATTTTGTTAAGAGCTACGCATGTTAAAGTATTCTCTTCAAATATGAAAGAACGTGTTATTTCTTTTTACAAACAAAAACAGCTCTAAGAGTGAAGTCAAGCAAAATAACTGATGCCAAAATTGTAAAAATGCTTGCATGTATTGTGGCAACTAACATGTCCATGCAAGTGATACTAAAGTCTATTTATAAACAATCTTACACTTGAATAAAAGAATAAAAGGCAGTGTAAATGTAGATATAAAATAATTCTTTATAGGCATGTATTCATTTTTGGAAAGCAGTATATATTTTTTACTGCAGTTTCAATATAACTAATGTACAATTGGGTAATGTCTAACTAGAAATAAGAAAATCTTACTCTAATTGGTTTCAAAGAAAATGAACCTTTCAATAAAAAGTGGCTTGAGTGTAATCATTTGTGTTTGTGACTGTATTGATCAAAAGTTTTCAGTGAGTTTGAGTTGAGAAATATATTTCTGAACAGATACTGAAGCGAGAGCTTCATAAGTCTGTACATCATCATTTTCATAGGATTCAAATTTCAAATACATACTTTTCTGCACACTTTAAATAAAGTACATTTCAGTATTGTCAAGGATTCAAATTTAAAAGATGATCAACAAGCATATTGTTAAGCAATGTATAGAGTATCCTTCAAAATGATCCCTTATTTAAAAAAGAAAAGTAAAACAGAAAGAAACATGGGATCACACACAAGAGTGGAATTAAATTCAATGGATGAGCTTTAACAACACAACTGAAAATCCTACTTGCAAAGGGTATTATATTCCGATGGAAATTAATAAATCTATATACTTTACATGAAGAAAAAATATGGAGAGTTTTTTTAATATATGTAAATTTGTCTTTGTAATTTTTTTGTTTATTCACTTTTCATGAATTTATCAAAGTATTTTCTGGCCATGTACAAGTATGGATTGGCAAGCTGAATTTCACACAAATTCCTTAATTTATTCCAAATTCTATCAGTTTATTAAGGTGTTACTGTGGACAGCCACATAGAAAAGGTAGATGTAGTTTAAAAAAAAAACCGAATGTCTAAATGATTTTTTTCCCTTGACACTGCTATTATTTTAACTACATTCACTCCTCAACAATGTTTATTTTTTAAAAAAAAGCCATGATTATAATTTTAATAAAACTTAAACTTATGAAAGTGAATTTATACATTTTCTTTGTTCTTGAGAATTTACAACAAAAATATTAAACACTATTTATTTATTAGATTGTTGGAATGGTTGACAGAATGTTGGCTAATTGCCAATCGATTTGAACTTTTATAAAATGGTAAATAATAAAGATTTCCTCATAGTTCGTTCATATGTCTTAACAATTTAGTAAATGTTTATAAATTTATGAATAAAAAATTGTTTTCATATTTATTTATTTATTAATTGGTAAATGATAAATATTGTATTGCATTAATTTTAATATGATTCTATTAGTTTTAGAATGTTGTAAATATAAAAGTATTCTTGTAAATAAATAGTGTTTAATATTTTTGTTGGAAATTCTCAAGAAAAAATGTATAAATTCACTTTTGTCATATGTTTAGGTTTTATTACAATTCCAATCATTACTTTTTAAAACAATAAACATTGCTGAGGAGTGAAGGTAGTTAAAATGATAGCAGTGTCAAGTGAAAAACTGTCCTGTTTGCACTTCATTTTTTGTGGGCATGACAGTCCAAAATTACTGGACTGTCTTTGTGAAAGTGTTAAGGATGTAAAATATTTTATTTTCTAAGTTGGAAAATGAAAGTCATGGAGTTTTTTTCAGAATTGAAGCATTGGGACAATCAGAAAAATTTTTTTAAAGGGAAGACAAAAACAAAATGTTTCAAAGGTTTGCATTTAGACATGAGAGGTTGGTACACTACTGACTATGGTGGTTTAGTGAAAGAAAAAGCAATCCCTATTTGAATGGTCAGTAGAAGTCTAGAATCAAGGCCATAAAATGAGCCATAATTCACAAGTTAAAATTTTTATGTATCGTTTATTTTTAATATATTTTTAAAATACATGTTTTTAATTATATATTCAGATATGTATATATAAATAAAAGAAAGAACAGTAAAAAAAAAAATTGATACCTGATAATATACATACTTATAGTTGAAGTGAAAATAACTCTACATACTGTAAGGGATTCTAATACATTTACTTGTTCTTAAAAGAAATATAGTATATTAAAAATTAATAGTGAAAATATTTTTCAAATTGTAGTTAAATAAAACGTATTCTAACCTGAACAACCCTGCCCCCCCCAAAAAAAATCTTTAACTATACAAATAGAAAAAATGCAGTAAGAATTTTTGCCGTTAACAATAATATTTTTTTTACAATCCAGACGACATGCATTTAACGGATGTCAGATTTCATTGAAGAATACATCCCTACCTCCTACCAAAACATAGCTAATAACGGATACATCAAAATGTAGACATATAGAACACGCAAACACCCCTGTCTAGTAGAAGTGAATTAATCTGTAACCTTGGAAACGTGAATTATGATTTTAGCTGTGTCTTTAAAACCCAGTAATTTTAAGAGTTACTATAAAATTTGCTTGAGGATGAAATGGAACTAATGTCTTTAATTTAATTACAAACTTAAATTCGGACCTTCCATTTTTGAAACATGGTTAGAACTGTGTAGCGGAAAAACCATATTTTAAATCAATTAATTTATATATTCAGATATATATTCCTATTCATGCAGATGCTTGTTCCTTCTTTTTGAGAAAATTCTTTAGATGAAGCCAGCTATTCTCTATTGTTTGAGTATGAAGTAAAGATTCATGTAAATTAACAAAATCCTTTTCATGAATTATATTAACTTTGTGATTGTACCTCAGATCATTTAGCCCATTATAAGCAGACCAACTATTACAAATGACTGTAGACCTTGTTTAATATTTCTTTGGAAGCCTGCTTCTAGAATGCTTCATGATCTATCAGGAACAAATTCTACAAAGTAATTAAATTCTTCAGAATCTTTCAATTCCTCCAAAGAACCACTGTTGATGAAGCACTCAGCCAAGGTTATATTTTCTTTTTATAAATCAATGTTTCATGAATCTTCACTATTTTTTCTGGACCTCCAATTTTATCACCATTGTTTCTTGTTTTTCACTGAAATAGCAGCAGACATCCCTACAAATTCTAAAAAAAGTCAACTGCTGTTTGATTTGAGTAACTGCCACTTAAAATCAACCACTCAGGATATTTATTAGCCCATAAATGTATCAACAAAATTACATTCATTTTTGTGCATCCAAATTATGGCCACAATTCTAGACTTTTACTGATTGATCTACTTCTAAGTCATGTTTAGAATTTGTGTAGTTCTCCTTGTCTTCATCATTTCATCATTTTATCATTGTCATTGGCATGATTTGGGATTTCTTCTTTTAGCTGCACATTGCAATTGCTTAGGTTCCATGTGTAATAGCTGTACCTCCCTGTATTGTTGCCTTGTTCTTCCAGTCTTATTTGTGATATGTATCAGTGGTGGCACCTGTGGAGCAGAGGTGATTAGAAATCTGTGAATCTGTAATTGTTATGTTATTTTATCATTTTTCTTCTGTAGGCTTGTATGACACTTAGTGGAAAGAGTGATTTTATTTTCATACTGCTGCAAGAGTATAAAGAAAAAAAAGTTGGCTGGAAAAACATTTGTTAGATACTTCTAGATTTTGCTCCATTGCATCTGTTTTTATTTTGTCTATTGGACATCATGGGATATTTTTCTGCACCCAGTGGTGTTTTACTCCTGATTATTCTGATATTGCGGTTTCTTTTTTAAATTGGATAGTTTTCTATATTTTCATAGGTTGTTGTAGCAAGAAATACAAAGAAGTGAGTAGCTGACCCAAACAGTAACAGTGGAGGAAGATTAAAAACTTTTGCTACTTTGAAATCAGGTATAGCTGATCATGTTTGGATAGAAATATGTAATCACCAACTTCTGTGGAATGAAGTCAAGATAATAAGCAAATATAATATCTTTGTATGCAACTAATTTTACTTTATACAATTTTGTCTTGTTTAATTAATTTGAAGTACAAACTTATAAACAAAACAATAAGCAAGTAAATAAAAAAGTGAACAAATAACCTACTGTAATGGTTAGTGTGTGGGGGTTTGTAGAATGATGTTCAAGTCAATGTTGGTTCATGCAAAAGCAGGAAAATTTAATGACAACCACCTATTAGAATAAAAAAAATGTTTTGCTTAAATGTGTCCAAGTTGGATCACAACCGTTGGTTCTCTGGACAACCAAAAAGAGGTTGTATATGAAATTTCTATTCATTCTTGTGCTGATCCTTATGCAAGGAGACCAAATTTTCTCAGCTTCATTTCTACATTTGAGGTTTACCTGTCTGCTTGTTGTTTAAACTATGCTTCCCCATTCTCTGTTAAGTATTTATGTAATTCTAATTTACTGCACAGAGCACTGGATGGTTAAGACAACTGCAAAATCACCACATGTGATAAACAATGTGAACCTCCTCAGTAGGCCTATTATAACATTGAGTAAATTCTGGGCACGTCTGATTAAGAAAGAAAGGCACTCAAAAAGAATTCTACTACCTGAGTCAAGTTATTCATACAGTTCCGAAACATAAGTACTGTTTAAAGGCTCCAAATATTCAGTTCTAGAAATCTATGGTCTTGTAGATTCAATTGTTGTTTAAAGCATTTACACCCTGACAGTTTTGAGATCAATCTGAAAAATCATATATTTTGGTTCAGTGGAAAAAAAACAAACAAGTGATACAAAGATGAATGAAGACGGTGAGTATTGCGGATATGAAATATCCATGAAATATGGAATGAACAATCTGTGTAAGAAATAAAGTGTTCACTTCAAAATTTCAAAATGGATGCTGAGTTCAAAGACAGACATCTGAAGAAGGTTGGCGGATACAACAGCACAAATGTTGTGGGTGTGATAAATGTGAGGAGTATTATAACTGAATAGCAAGACATATAATAAGGATAATTTCTCACATAAAAAATACTGAAAAGGTAATTACTACCCAGGAACTATCACTATATTAGTCTTTCTTAACATTTGGATAAAAGGAAAGGCTTGGTGCAGTTCACCAAAAAAAAAAAGAAAATTTCAAAATTTACTTTAAATAACTGAGTCAGTTATTTAAAGTAAATTTTGAAATTTCTTTTTATTTGCAAAAAGAGTGGTAACTATAGCAAATTCAAGGCCAGAGTGCTAAGGTTAAGGTGCAACTGAAATAAAGAAGTCATCTTTAATACTTATTCATATTTAAAGTAAAAATAAACAAATGAAAAACCTTAATACTTATTTGAAATTTTTTTTGTGGAAATTTATATGACTGTCTTTTCTATCAATTGATTGTTGGATAAATCTGAACTTTAATGTCATGGTGGTAAATTCGATTTTGGTTTAATAATTGGATTAATAATAATCATGGAGCACCTGTTGCAGGGTGAAGGCTGAGCCTCGATAGGGAATTCTGGGCCACCAATTTGGTGGCTGCTTATAGTGTGCTGAATGGTGTATGTTAGTCTGTAATGTCACCACAATGTGAAGTGTTTTGGGACCCTAAAAAGCAAAAGGTAGTAAACGACTACCAGGATATCTGTACGATGGGACTTGGAAATATTGGTTTTATAGAATTGATAATTAAGGAAGATTACAGGAATATATCTTGGTAATAGTGTCTTGTTACTAGTGAAGTGAGTTGTCTGGCTCTGATGCATTAGCCATGAATTAAAGTGAATCACTTTTATTGTGTTCATGGGGAAAAGTAATAAGAAAGAATACTAGAGGATATGACTGTAATGCCAAAAGTGCATTGAGACTAAATGTTCGGGTGTGAAGATTCTAGGAGGAGATGAATAGAGATTATAGTGACAGGTAAATTTTAGTGAAAGAAACTCATGTTAACATTGTAGTGCATTTTAGGAATTTCATAGAAATACAAAATTAAATTGGAGCTTCAGAAAGAATTTCTCATTTTTTTAAAGTTCATTTTGGCCTTATTACAGAATAGTAGAACAGACGATCAGTGTTTGGGATTTGGGATCAGATGCCAGGAATGTTCAAAAGAGTTCATGCTAATGATCTAAACCTAGCCAAGGTAGGTGGTTGGGAAAGTTCCAAACCAAAAGATATAAGAAGGAAGATGAGAAAAGTAACACTGTAAAGCCAGAGGATGATAGGCAGGTGATTGATAAGGAGGATGAGGTTTCAGTGCTGCTGTGGGTGCTATCATATAAGGGCCCCTGTGCATGTGTGGTACTGGCAGTCATTGTAGAAACTAAATTCTCAGGTTGTTGTAACCCAAAATATTAGGAACAACAAAATATAACAAAACACAGTTAAATATATTTTAAAACACAACAATATTCGTTTTTATTCTTACTGACCAGGATATGGCAGGACTGAGTTGGATTTACTGTTTACAGGTGGTGTATTGTCCAGAAGCCATGTTGTTGTTTGACCCTATCCTTTCTCTGTGATGTCAATGTCACAACTGTAGCTTACTTTAACTTATAGAACTTGATGTGTATTAGGAAGAAAATAGTCTAAAGAAGATTAAGAGAAATAAGGAAATATAATATGAAAACATTGAGAGAAAGGTAATTAATGTGTCTGAGGCTGACCACTGAATTCCAAGAATTCAATATTTTCATTCAGCAATATTTTCAATTAATGACAATCATTGATAAAGTATACCAGTCCCTAATAACCTTGTTAGAACAATTGGACAGAATTATGGGAATCCATAGTAAAGAAATTTCCTGAGGTAGCATTAAAGAAAATGCCAAAGTTATTAAAGCCTGTGGAGAAAATTAATTTTGAGCAGTTCAAAGAAATATATAATGGGAGAGAAGAGCTCAGTTTGGGAAGATAATTCTGAAATCATAATAGACTTGTCAGCAATGTTGGGAACATTAGTATAGCTGTAGCAGTGATAAATCAGCACTACTGGTGCTGAGAAGGCATAGGAAGAGGGGGATCAAACAAAGTGTACCGGCAGGTGTGAACGAAGGCAAGAGAGGGACGGCATTCAGTGTTCTTTATCAAGGCAGGTCAAATTTGTCCGAGAGAGATTCAATAAACAAATTGAAAATGGAATCACCACGTACTAAATAGAAATTAAAGCTTGCTGGCAGAAAATTAAAGCACACTCTCTGAAAGAAAGACTGAATAAGAAAGATAAACTATGAAAATGAAAAAAAAGAAAAATGGATACAAATGAACTAAATTGTAAGGGGTGGTGTGAGCCCTAATTAAAGAAAAATATATAAACAAAATGGGCACAGATCTCTGGGTGCATGATATCAGAAGTAAGACTATTTTTTTTTTATTTCTACTGAATGATTAGTATAAACTTATGACGGAATTAAGTTGTAAGGGGTAATGCAAACCCCTATTAAAAATTAAAGATATATATATATATATATATATATATATATATATGTGTGTGTGTGTATAAAAGAAATGGACTGAGATATCCAGGTGCATGATAACAGAAAAAGAAAGACATTTTTTTTATTCTTACTGCATATTTAATGAAAATTTTTTGCTAAAAGGAGAAGGTGGAGCTTGGGTTTCAGTTACAAGTAAATGACAAAGGGGTAAGGGAGTGATGTGATACTGGGACATCAAGGGTTAATCAAACAAGAAAGGAAAAGGAGACAGTCTACCAACTGGATAATAATTGTTGAAATTCGCAGGAAGATGTATTGAAAAGTTAAGAAGGAAATTAAAATGAAATTCACTGAAAAGTCATGTTTCAAAATAATAAATGAATTCCCAAACAGTTCCAAAGAGAATCAAACACAAATTTAACTAGATGGAATTCAATAAGATTGAGTAAAGCCAAGACTACACAATCTTCCCTACCTCCCACTAATCAGAAAGAGACAATGTATCTGCCAAGATGTCAAATAAAAAATATGTTATCGATAAAGAAACCTGGGTTGTCACCAAAATATTTAAAGGTCATTCTGGACAAAGAGGCAAGAATCGACCACCCAGAAGAAAAGTGTCCCTACAAAGATAGAGATTAACCTGATGGGTTCATTCATTTTAATTTCTGTAACATTAATTCAGATTCCTTTGGATACAAGTGATAAAGAAAAATTAATTACTAGCCCTGGAGTGACCATAGGTGATCTGGTCAGTTGAGAAACAACCAGCATGAGACAAGCTGATAAAGATTAATAATGAAAATCCCTTTTTGCTTACGCATTCTGAAAGTTTGGATTTGTCACAGAGATGGTATGCCGGCCCTTGCAGTGGGCTGAGGTTAGATGCTGAGAAGAAAGAGATTAACATTGCCTATGTTGTGCAAGATGTGACATGAAGGGGGTTGGAGTCAAGGAGTGGCTTGATTCTTCTGACCACTCTCAAAAGTGGGTTGAACAATCCCCTAAATTTTAAAAATCACTTGAATTAACATATTTTGAGAATATGGAATTTTATAAAAGGTTTGAGGCTAAGGGTGGAGGGCAACCGATCCAGACTCTGGATGCAGGACTCCATGATAATGTTTGGACAACTAGAGGAGTCCCCACATTATGGCTATTGGAATCCACATCATTCACCAAGACTTTCTGGCTAAGACCTTGTGCCAACCCTGAAGACCAGAACTTAGAAATTTAAATTACTACTAATGCAAGCTGCAAACTCCAAAAGGGGATCCCAGTGTCATTTGATTATAACAGTAAGAGGGAAGGGTTAAAAAAACTGTATACGACAAATTATGAATAAGCCAGGTCATTGTTATATTTTTAACCCAAGTTAATTCTTTATTCCAATGAATTCTTTTTTGTATAGCTCTTCCCTGTTGACCTTTCCTTTAATTCAGTTCAATTACTTCACTATCAATTTTCTCACACTTTGAAATAAAAAAAATATGTGGCAGAAGAATGAAGGAGACAGACACCAGCTAGATTGAGTGGAATCATACACATCAACATGGTGACCAATCAGTAACGTGTTAATGAACGAGTCAACTAGATGGTAACCACAGTGATCTGAATACCAATGTTGGGGGCTGGGTTGCATGTAACTCGTGATGGCCAGACCCAGCTAAAATTGATACAATCATCAAGTTTCAACCACCCACTTCAGTGGAAGGACATCAACTCTGTGGAACTATGAATTACTTGGCAGGATTTCTGCTGCAACTCTCCTGTCATGGGACCAATCTGACAACTGACATGTTCCATGGACATGGTCTTGTATACATGACACAGCATTTGCAGAAATGAAGCAACTTATGAAAAAAGCACCAGTACTCAGTTTTCTACAACCCAAATGCACCACCTGTGATGCAAGCTCAGAAGGGCTTGGTGTAGCCCTACTACAGCAAGGAAAATCTGTTGCATATGCAAGCAGAGCCCTCACCATGATAGAGCAGAGATATGCACAAATTGAAAAAGAAATACTTGCAATAGTATTCTCATTAGAGAAATTTCACCAATACACCTATGGTAGAACAACAGAGATTCACACTATTTACATTATTCAGACTATTGTCCTCATCATTGTTGTCATATTTATCACGTTTCGGCCATTGTACACTCTGGCTTTCATCAGGTGGTTGGAATGTTGAACTGAACCCTTTATTTTGCTAGCTGCAGTAGACTGTTCTAGTTCCACATGCCATGCCTAATGGATGTCAGTTATCAGCTATCTCCTGTTAATTCACGTTAAGGACACTTGGCACAGTGGATAAAGTCATTGGTTAGATCCAATGACAGGACCTAAAGAGTTGTGAGTTCAATAGCTGGTTAAGGCAGTGGAGAACTTGGAGAGGTGATTTAACAGGAGATAACTGACATCCATTAGACATGGAACTAGAATAGTCTACTGCAGTGAGTGAAATAAAGGGTTCAGTTCAACATTCCAACCACCTGAAGAAGGCCGGAGCATATGGTAAATATGTCAACAAAGATGAGGACAATAGTCCGAATAATGTAAATAGTGTACATAATACCTCATCTCAGAAATATAGACAGAAACAGATTCACACCAACCAGAAAGCAGTAAAGTAAAGAAACCCCTTGCTAGAGCACCAAAACATTTGCAGGGAATGTTACTACGGATCCAAAAATACAACATCAACATAGTATATATCTAGGGAAAGCACATGCTATTAGGTTGGTGCAAAAATAATGTCGTTTTCTCACATGTGAGAAAACGACATTATTTTTGCACCAACCTAATATCATGGTCATATCTGGCAGATAAGAAGAACTGTCAAACAGATTTCAAGCACGTGAATATGGTCAGCTTCCATCCAATCAGTGATGAAAGACTTATGCAGATCTGCAGAGAATAGACCAAGAGGAAGTATGTAATCAGCTGAAGAAAACCATATTACAGTCAGTGGGAACTGTCTGATAAAGCAAATCTTCTAGCTACACTACACCCATATTTCCATCTATGTGATAAGATGTCTACTCAAGATGGCCTCATGTTTAAAGGTGTCTGGGTACTCCTCCCTCTCAGTTTGCAGAGTAAGATTAAATGTGCACTTCACTCACTGATATTTTTCTGGCCAGGCATGCCATCAGACATAGGGGAGTATATATCTACATGTGAAAGTAAAAATTGCTGCAAGTTCTCAACAGAACAACCTAAGGAGGCACTAATATCACACACCATGCCTGATTGTCCATGGCAAAAGGTTGGTGTTGACGTATTTGAATTTGACAGTGTCGGGTATCTTGTAACTGTCAATTATTTTTTTAAACTTCTTGGAAATTGATTGACTTGAGGAAACTACAACCACAACTGCAAATTGAAGGCACATTTTGCAAGATATGGGATTCTATGTCAGTTGATTTCTGACGTAGGACCCCAGTTTATTTCTTCACCCTTCAAGAACCTCTCTGAAAAATGGGATTTTGAACATCTCATGGTGAGCCCCAAAATCAACAGACAAATGGCAAAATCAAATATGCAGTTAAGAGTGCAAAACAGCCCATGAGAAAAAAAAAGTCACCCACACATACTAGTTTCTGGCACAGTCTGATGTCAGAAACACCCCCAACTCAAGGAATGGGAAGCAGTCCTCAGCAGCTACTAAATCGCCACATATGTACACTTCTCCCTATGAGGAGCAATTTGTTAAACCTTAGAATGGTGATCCTTAAACCAAGTGACAAAACTCTGCTGGAACACAGGCAGAAGGTTCAGGCAAAATATTATGACCATCATACACATGATTTACCTGTGCTGACTGAAGCTGATGTTATACAAATGTGCCCATACAAGAAAGGTGATTGATTGGATGAACATTCATACAAAGTCCCGACAGCAAGTGGAAGTTATTGGTGAAACAGATATCATCTGCACAAATTTTCTGAACCAGGAGAGCATGTGAGAAATGGTCAGCCACCAGCAACCTCTACAGACACTCTAAGTTTGCCACATGACATGACAAAAACACTTATGAATAATGTTGAGCCAGTAAGAGATCCAAGATGATAAATTAATCATATTATGAAAATTTCAAAGTAGATTTGCTTATTGTCTGGTTCACACACCTCCTCAGTTTTCCTCTACCTCTGTTCAAGAAAACTGCTTAAAATGGTGTATCTTCTGATACATGGCACTGCAAACATACAACACAACACACACCTAAGTTTTTCACTGACCAGCCAATGATCACCTTAGATAGCTTTTCAATTCTCAGTCTTGTTGGTGTGCACTGCAAGCTGGGAAAAAGCATGTTGTATGCTCACAAGGTAATATTTTTTCCAAAAATGTATTGCTGGTAATATTTTGTTTGTAATAATTTTTCCTCAACAATGTATTGCTGTTAATAATTTTTCCTTCATAAAAGTATTGCTGATAAAAAATTTTTCTTGAAAATGTATTTCTAGTAATAATTTTCCCTCAAAAATGTAATGCTGGTATTAATATCTATTTTTACACTTCCACAGCGATTTTGTCTCCTGTTTAGGGGTTGACTATATTTACATACCTGGGATCATAACAGGTACTTCCACCCTGGGCCAGAGTGGACCTGGGAACACCAGCAATTAAGAGGTGGTTCCATGCTCCTCAAAACCTCCTGATCAGAGACCTTGCTGTCGGATTTAGCAGATGTAGTTTATTGTCATACCCAGGACAAGAATGCAAAACAGTTACATTCTCACGCAAGAGAATGTGTAAGAAGACAAGTGGGAGAAAGAAACAATGCAAGATGCACCACAAAGATGGTAAAATTTGGTGGTGGACACATCATGATTTTGGCTTGCATCAAAAGTAATGGTAAAAGAAAATTAGTAAAGTTGGTGGAAACCTAAACAAAAAACTATATTACTTTACTATGGACTAATTTTCTGCCAGACTAATAGGGACTTTTTTAGCATGATGATATCTCTTGCCATGTATCACGTGTAAAAAAAAACTTTCTTGTGTATGAAGCTGTTCAAGTTTTGGAAAACTGGCCAGTAATGATCTCAATATAATTGAACCATTGTGGTGGGAACTGAAGAAACAAGTGCTCCAACAAAAACCAGAAAATCTTCAAGCTCTTTGAGATTATTGCAGAATGGGAAAAAATTCCCAATGAGAAAATATGGACCTTGTTCCATTCAATGCTACATTGAATTTAGTCAATTATTTGAGCCAAAGACAGCAACACTAATTACTAACTTCATACTTTGAAGTTTTTTACTTTCTATTATAATAAAGATCAATTTTGTAAAAAAATTTCTTTGTTAAATTCAGAAAGAGATGAACATTGAAATTTTTATTGGTGGCCCAGTATGGCCTTTTTTCAACATCACTATGCTTAAGATACACTATCATCCACTATACATAATTTACCAATGTGGTCCAAAAGTTTTTTTGTGTCTGTGTCTGTGTACAGTATAGTTATAAGCCAAATATAAAATATGCTTATAACCAAAATTCTGTATTTGTCAGAATCATTGGCTCTGCATTTAGCAAAGAAATTTCTCACTACTGCAAATCAGTATCTTTATTCTTTGTCTGCTATACAGGAAGGAAAGTAGCTTTGATGCTAGGGAAAGATGTCTGAGAGAGGATTTCATTGGTGATGCAGTTCTCCCAGTTGATGCATAAGATTCTTTGCTGGAAGTGCTTCAGATCTTTGATGTTGTGATGATACAAAGTCTATGTCTCACAAGCATATGGAAGAGTGGAGAGTACCCTGTGTCCAGAATACGTCCCACTTGACTCCCACATATCCTGTTTGGAGAACTTGCCAGTGGCAAGAGGCTATGCAGAGACCCAAAACAACAGAATTTTAAAAGTTTATAAATTATTCTATTTAAAATTTAAAAAAAATGAAAACAGTTCTTGTAAAAATCCATTGAAAATTTTTTTTCTTTAGACAATATTATCCGTATTATAATCTTATTCCTAAAAGCAATTAAAGCTTTTCTAATTAAATAATGTTTTAGTTTTATTGCATTTTTTTATTTTATGATACCGAGTAGATTTTTGGTAACTGTGGGTACTGTTTTAGCAAAAAGATTTCATGATTTAAATTCTGCAAGGACTTCACATTATTAATATAAATATTAAAAATTGAAAATATTTTAACTGTTCTAATATTTTGATCAATTTTAGGTACTTTGTCTTATTTATGAAGATGCTTGTGGAGGAAATGTTAGAAAATTACCAGTAAATTTAAAATTTACTATAAGTAAATACCTTATTGCACAGATGACGTTGTCTATGGATGTCTGTATTTAAAAAAATCAACACGTTTATACACAATTAAAATAAATTAAAATTTATTTTAAAAATACTGGAGATTCTTGAATTGCAGTCATCATTATTAGTAAATATAGTTTTTAATTTAATAACAATATTACTTCACCATTACAAATTAATACAGGATTGTAAAGGATTTAAAATTTTATAAATTATCCTAACAGAAATAAAAACAATTCTTGTAAAAATGCATTATTCATCAAAACAAATTTTTTCTTTAGACAATAATGTCCATAATATATCTTATTCATAAAAGCAAGATGTAAAGAAAACATGTGTTTATTTCCTGCTAGATGAAGGTCCAGCTACAATAGAATGTTGGACTTGGATTAAGTCCATCTGAAGATAAGGAAGACAAACAAACAAGACCAATATATATAAACAAATATATATATTAAACAAAACATTTACAAAGCACATAGACAGTTAACATTGTGTTTGTGTTAAATGTTTGTGTGTGTGCATGAACATTCGTATTTTGGTGAATGTATGTATGTATGTGTATGTTCGTAATGTTCTTTAATGTCTGACCGCAAGGTCAAGACGATAATTCTCTGGGATTACATTTTGCAGCAAGAATAGAGAAGAAAGAGAAGAAGAGACAAACTCGTGTTTGCTTTTTATAGATAATGTAATCACGTGACAGGCTCACAGTGCCTTGGCAGAAAACTTGACTTAGTCACGCATTGGAAAAATATATTGTGCGTGGGTGGATTGCAATGCCCACTTGTGTGTTTATTGACCAATTAGAAACTGATATTTCCTGAAAAATATTTACTAAACCAAGAAGGCTCTTGGGATCCGATTCTCCTAAAAGTGCACGAAATCGACTACATGAAAATATAGCAATTATAAAATTGTCGCATAGCTGCAATTTATAAATTTTCTATTACAAAGTAGTGTTTTTTATTATCCAATAAATGCCTGTTGATGTATAATTTGAATTTGCGTAAGTATGTATGAATGTGTGTGATGATGTGGTAGGTAAAAAATAAAATCTTTACAAAATTTTGTGAAAAAGAAAGGCTTAAGAAATAATTAATTTGTGAATAAGTTGTGAAAGTTTAATTTTAATTTTCCTATAATAATAGTCATTAAATATGAATAAAAATACCCACAACTAAAATTAATTATTATAGCATTAGTTAAAAAACAAGTCATTACTTCTGCTGTTTTAAAAATGTGTGTTCATTTTGGTTCCCAGAATTATAATCTGACCTCATCACTGACCAGTTGAGTTGTTGTGAAACATTCATCTATATCAGTTGCAAGTGAAACTCAAGTTGATATTTTTAACTTATCTGAAGCTCCATAAGACTTGGATACACAGTGAGGAGCAAACTCACCACTTTATTATCCGGATCACTTCGGAAGTGGTGTGCTTGTGAAATTCTCTGCCTCCGGGCAGAGAGGATTCCCAGACAGGGATATGTCGAAGGGCAGAGTCTCGTCCCGGGAGACAACAACCCGACCCCGTTTTTACGGTCTCTACGGGGAATGTTTTTAGCCGAGCGTACGGTCTCGGATACCCCACAATAAACTTGGCCTTGTGCTGCATCCTACATCGTGGAGCGCTTCGTGAATAATGGCCTGTGTGAATTGTAAATAAATTATTTCATGGTAAGTTCGACTTTATTTTTCACACATGTAAAGTAAAACGAAGATATAACATCAACATTTAAGCAAACGATTTCATTCGATGAATTTGAATTTTACTGAAGAAAAAAAAAGTAAATAAATTAAATATTACTAAGAAAAAGAAGTCATATTTCTCTTGGTCTTGTTTTGTATGAATTATCTCCCTTTGACTTACGGTCTCGCGTTATCATTTTTGTATCAATCGAAAACGATGACCATTGTTCTACATAAAGAAAGATTTAAGTAGAAAACAGTTTATTCAAAATGATATAGTTTCTCCATTTTTATCAAATCCTGCATTATCTTAAGGAAGTCAAATCATAAAGCAAAAGAAAACAGTAAGTATTAAATAATTAGTTTTTACACCAATTTTATTTATGTTCAGATTTTTTTTAATTCACCCAGAATTACGAAAAAAAAATTAAAAATTGGGAAAAAATAATAATATTATATTGGATGTATAAAACAAAGTCATTTACAATTTGGTGAATCTTTCATTCGAAACTATTTCAGTTTTTTTCTTTTTTTTAGATAAATCTTTTGTTTTTAATTTACTTTTATTTTCATTTCAGTTCACACATCGTTGTGGACCTTTCCTTTTTAGTTTTTACCATTACCTACTTTTGTTTTTTTAAAATTCTGTCATTTGTTAAATTGGCTTTCGAAGTAGGACATTCTGGCTAGTAAATGCTGTTGCAGGGATTTTTGTCAAATTTTTCTTTGTCTACTTAAATAAAAATGTTAATGTTTATTGTCAAGAAATTATTCACTGCTGGACAGGAACCGGTGTTACTACGATTATAGTCCCTAAAAGCATTTTTCGTTTGAAAGGAAATGAAAATATATAATAATTTGTTTGTTTTTTTATTGATTATTCTAATCTCCGTATTATTTATGGTTCAGTTGATTATCATAAACATTATTATTTTAGGATAACTATATTCTAGTAATCCAAAAGAAAAATACAAATAGGTACCTCCACTTGCACTAATTCGCCGAAAAAAGTTTATAATGAAAAAATGCCCCCAACTTGACTAAGTTTGACCGTCAGAATCTTTTATTGTTATTATTAAGAGTCAAGGCCAAAGTATTTCTTAAACATTCAATTTTTTTAATCCTCTTTTAAACATTTGAAATTTTGATTAAAAATCTTGTTTTTCTTGTGATGGACATCTTTGAGATTAGCATAGCAAATTTTAGCATTTTCTTTTTTTTGCAGTGAAAGACACATTGATTTGGAAATTCTTGCAAAAATTAAATAAGTCTGAATTTAATGAAACTTATTCACAAATGAATTAAATTGTTTTGTAATTGTTTTTATTTATAGAAAACCTTCATATATATATATATTTTTTTTTTTTTTACATGTGCCTCACACCACTCAATTTTATGAAAAATTAAGAAATTCAATGTCATAATTTTTAGTGACTATATGAATTAAAAGCGGAACTTCTTGGAGAAATTAAATCATCAATTTGTTTCTGTAAAATTGTAAATTCCTTACCGAAAATCTGCCCTGAATTGTGAAATAAAAAACGCAAGAAAACTAAAACATTGTTTACTTAGAAAAGCTTTCAGTTGCTTTAAGGGCAATTTTTTCAATGAATAATGAATTTTTACAAAAATTGTTTTCATTTGTTTTACAATTTTAATTAGAATACTTTATAAAGTATCATTAAAATTCAGTTTAAATGGTGTAATTGTTAGGGAATATTGTTATTAAGTAACACTATATTTACTAATGATAAATTGAAAAGTTTATTACAATATGAGGTCACCCACTATTTCAAAAAGAATTTTAAATTGATTTTGTATATGTATAAATGTGCTGTTTTTGTAGATACAGAAGTTCATGATATCAGAAATAAGAGTAATATCTATAGAAAATTTAAAGCCAAAAAGTATCTAAAATTCAATAAAACATTAAAGAGAATATTTTCTTAAATTTTTAAGAATACTGAGTACTTAAAAATTATATATAAATGACATTCACATTTATTTGTTTGAAATCAGATTAATTAAACTTTAAATCAGCTAATATTCCTCAAGTAAAATTTCAGAAAAGTATATTTTATTTTTGAAAGATTTTTTTATAAAGAGAATTACATTGCAATGGTAGAAGGCTAAAAAGGGTGCTAAAATCAGTGCTGATTCACAAATTTAAAATGAATTATCCTTCCAATCAATTTACATTAGTTTTGAAATACAGCAAATTAAATTTAATTTATTGGCTTGAAATTAAATCTAAAATAAAAGCTTCAAGAAAGATTTTCATTTTTAAAAATTAATATCACACCTTAGGGATTACAAAACTGTGGAAGTACCTACTTTACATGCATCAATTTGATCATGTCTAACTACCATGTGCACACAAAATGTCTTTGGGCAAATGTCTACTTTCAAAGCTGCTGCTTCAAAGTCACCAATTCCTAAGTAACATCTGCAAGCTTAGTAATTATATTGTCTTCAAGTAGATCATGTAGTTTCAGATACTGGAATTCCCATTTCTGACCAAGTATAAAATATTTATTTCAATGTCCACAATTCTTAAGTGATATCTGTAAACTCAGCAATTACATTGTCTTCAAGTAAATCATATAGCTTCATATCCTGGATTTCCCATTTCTGACAAGGTATACAATATATAACACATTTGAACTCGGTTCATTGATTTAGAATCAGCTATTTGCTCAGATTTTTTACAAATAACTGAGTATCTCCTCTTGCTTCAGATGAATAAAATTTAGACAAAAGTTTCAATTTTTATATGTATTCAATTTCAGTTTATATAATTTTAATAATTACAAATAATATATAAGTTTATTACTTATAATATCTTTTCTTTATTCACAGATATCAATAACAGATGAGGACAATAATTTGAAAAGACACAAACACATGCCAAAAGAAAATCCCATTTCTGGAAGGTGTGTGGATAAGCATTTTGGAAGTGTTCATAATCAAACAGTTACATACAAGTGGCAAAAGAAAGAATTGCTCATACTTTCAAAGCGTTTGCATCAACATTTTTTTCTAAAGTCACATTTCACAGTACACTCACCTAAAGACATACTGGAGAACAACCCTTGTAAATTGTTGCCAATCAGTTTTTTTTTCATAGATTACTTAAATTTAAATAGTGTGGATCAGAATTTTCAGAGAATTCTACTTTAAAAAACACCTGAGAGTACATATAGGATAGAAAACACTTTCTTGACAAGTGTGCAGATCATTGTTTTCACACAGTTCAGAATTGAACAAGCACATGAGAATACATGGAAAAACAACCTTACTCTGGTGAAGTTTGTGAACCTCATCTTTTAGAGAGTTCACTTGTGAAAAGTGGTATGCAAATGCACACTAGAGAGAAACCATTTTCTTGTCAGGTATGTGGAGCAAAGTTTTCCCAGAATTCCAATTTAAAGATTCACTTGCGAATACATACAGGTGAGAAACCATTTTCTTGTCAAGTATGTGGGGCAAAATTTTCCCAGAATACCAATCTAAAAATCCACTTGCGAAGACATACAGGAGAGAAACCATTTTCTTGCGAAGTCTGTGGGTCAGCATTTTCAATGAGTTCTAGTTTAAAAACACACATGCGAACACACACTGGTGAGAAGCCATTTTCTTGTCAAGTGTGTGAATCAGCATTTTCCCAAAGATCACATTTAAAACGCCACATGCGAATACACACTGGTGAGGTCCAAGAGTTTGAATCAGCTTTTTCAGTGAATTCTAGTTTAAAAAATCACATGCAAATACACACTGGTGAAAGACCATTTTCTTGTGAAGTGTGTGGGTCAGCATTTTCAGAGAAATCTCGTTTAAAAACACACATGCGAATACACACTAGTGAAAAACCATTTTCTTGTCATGTGTGTGGATCATCATTTTCAGTGAATTCTTATCTAAAAAATCACATGCGAATACACACTGGAGAGAAACCATTTTCTTGTGAAGTGTGTGGATCAGCATTTTTACAGAACTCTAGTTTAAAAAACCACATGCGAATACACACTGGTGAAAAACCATTTCATTGTCAGGTGTGTGGAACAGCCTTTTCAGTAAGTTCGAGTTTAAAAGTACATATGCGAATACACACTGGTGAGAAGCCATTTCCTTGTCAAGTCTGTGGATTATCATTTTCTCAAAGAACTCATTTAACACGCCATTTAACCCGAATACACGCTGGAGAGAAAGAAATGTATGAATCAGCATTTTCAGTGAATTCTAGTTTAAAAAATAAGATGCAGATACACACTAGTAAGAAGCCATTTTCTTGTGAAGTATGTGGATCAACATTCACAGAGGGCTCTAGTTTAAAAACCCACATGCGAATACACACTGGTGAGAAACCATTTCCTTGTCAAGTATGTGGATCAGCGTTTTCAGTGAGTTCTACTTTAAAAAAACACATGCGAGTACACACTGGTGAGAAGCCATTTATTTGTCAAGTGTGTGACTCTGCGTTTTCCCAAGAATCCCATTTAACACGCCACATGCGAATACATACTGGAGAGAAACCATATTCTTGTCAGTTGTGTGGATCAGCATTTTCCACAAGTTCCACTTTAAAGAAGCACATGCGAATCCACACAAGTGAAAACTAATTTCTTAAATCTGTGTATCAACATTTATAGCAAGTGGTAATTGGAAAAGTTCATATGAACACATTGAAGGGAAACCATTATATGTTAGCTGATATTAGTTCCAGCCAGAATATCAGCATTCAAACAAACCTTAGACGTGTCCCTTTCATTATATGAAACATGCAATATCCTTGATAAATGAGTACAGCCTTCCAGTTTTTTTTATACCTTTTTAATTTTATTTTATAATAGAATTTTATTGTTTCTAGTAGATCATTAGACAAAACATCAGTTATCACCAACCTGTACAACAATAAAACTTGTTTGCAAAAATATGAATATGTTGCCATCCAATAATGAGTGCTCTCTTACAAACAATTTTATTCCATTCTATATATTATTAATACTCTATTTCTGAAATAGAAATTGAATATGAATATAGTACACAATGTGAAAAATAATACTTATAAATAACAGGTAGGTACCTTGAGGTCATCATTAGTGGCCAGTCCTCCTGTGATCCAATCAGGCATCTGCCAAGGCTCTCTTCTCAGTTCAACTCTCTGCTTTATATCAATGATCTGCTTAAGTGTATACTTCAGTCTTTTGTGGATATCTATGCTGATGATACAATGGTATACGGGTGCACCTTCAAAATTCTACATGGGCCACAAATGGTGTACTGCTGCCATATATGAGTATGAGCTGCCCAACCTTCATTTTCCATTCTTGATAGAATTAAAAAAGAGTCTACATGGCTATAATTGCCATCGTCCAGTTTGAATGCATGAGAGAACTGACAAACTGTGTGAATTATGTTGAAGGATATTTTATTCCATCAGATACAACCAATTCCCAAGAGAATGCTTCCCCAGTATCTACAGTCTTAATCTGTTCAAGTCTAGGGTTAACCATTATTTTCTCCACATGTCCTCATATACTGTGTCTCTTACTATGTAACCCTCTACTTTGAGTGGCTCTTGGGCTTTGTACAGATTAACATTATTGTAAAAAAAATATTCCAACATTTAGTTTGGTAAGAGCTTCAGATGCGAAAGAACATGTCATTTCATTTTACAAAGAAATAGCTCCAAGAATGAAGTCAAGTGAAAAAACTTGCCCAAATTGTAAAAATGCTTGCATGTATTGTGGCAACTAACATGTCCATGCAAGTGATACTAAAGTCTATTTATGAACAGGCTTGCACCCGAATAAAAGAATAAAATGCAGTCACGCTAAATGTAAATGTAAAATAATTCTTTATAGACATTTACTCATTTTGGAAATATTTTTTACTGCAGTTTGGATATTTCAGAGGGTTATGTTAGAAAGCCCCAAGCCTTGAACAGGTTAAGATTGTAGTGATCAGGGAAACATCGTGCTGGGAGTCAATTCCACAAGCCTGTGGTGGTTCATGGAAAGAAGCTGCTCAAATGGAACTTACTTCTCACTGATGGAATACAGAGGGGATGTGGGTGGGTTTGCTTCTATGTAAGTGGCATGTTCTTAGCATTGGATCATATGTATGAGTTCTTCGCAATGGATCGTATGTATGAGTTCCACTTGAGGTTGTGAGCTTGATGCCCAACAGTCTTTCAAGGCATGGTACTTCTCCAAGAGAACCTCTGTTCATCCTGAATGATGAGTTATTATAAACAATAACTAACAATAGACAATTTGGTGACGTCTAATTAGAAATGAGAAAATCTTACTCTTATTGATTTCAAAGAAAATGCACCTTTCAATGAAAAGTGGCTTGAGTGTAATCATTTGTGGTTGATACTATATTGATCAGTTTTCAATAAGTTCAAGTTTGAAAATAGACTTCTGAAGAGAGAGCTTCATAAGTCTGGAGATTGGAAATTTTGCGCATTTTTAAATAGAGTAGGTTTCGATATTGTTAAAGGTTCATATTTAAAAAATCATCAACAAGCATATTGTTAAGCAATGTATAGAGTATCCTTCAAAATGATCACTTATTAAAAAAAAGAAAAAACAATCACACAAGAGTGGAATTCAATTCAGTGGATGAACTTAACATAAAAAAAATCCTACTTGAGAAAGGTATTGTTATATTCTCATGTAAATTAGCAAAACCTTTCTACTTTATATGAAGAAAAAATATCGAGAGTATTTTTAAGATATGTAAATTTGTCATTGTAATTTTTTTTCTTTCATTCACTTTTCATGAATTTATCACAGTATTTTCTGGCCATGTCCAAGTATTAATGGCAAGCTGAATTTTATCCAAATTTCTTACTTTGTTCCGAATTCTATCAGTTTATTAATGTGATACTGTAAATACTCACATAGAAAAGGTAGATATTGTTTAAAAAAAGGCATGTCTAAAAGATGTTTTATTCACTTGACATTGCTATTATTTTAACTACCTTCACTCCTCAGCCAATGTTTATTGTTTAAAAAAAAATGATGATTATAATTTTAATAAAACCTAAGCTTATGAAACATTTTCTTTGTTCTTGAGAATTTATAAGAAAAATATTAAACAGGGATATCAGTTATGTGTCATGCATGATACATGCTTATCTATCTTTCAATACATAACTGATGAATCAGATTTTTTCCCATAGTATGTTACCATTTATTTCTGTGGTAGACCAGTTGCCATCCAAGACTATAGAACACAGTCTGTCCTGTTATTTACTTATAGGTGAGGGGAGAAGAGGAGGATTCATATATTTCCCAAGGGTATTAGCATGTAAGTAAATATAATGGATTTGACTGGAATTCAACATCAGCTCTCCAGTTGGAAAATGAAAGCATTTATTCACAAGAAGTATTGGGACAATCAGGAAAAAGTTTTAAAAGGAAGACAAAAACAAAATGTTTCAATGGTTTTCATTTAGTCATAAGAGGTTTGGTACACTACTGTGGTTGTTTAGTACAAGAAAAAGCAACCCCCTATTTGAATGATTGGTAAAAGTCCATAAAACAATAATTCACAAGTTAAAATTTTTATATAATGTTTAATGCTTTTAATATATTTTCAAATACATTTAAAATACATGTATATATATTCAGATATGTCTTCCCATCCCTGTGGATGCTTGTTTGTTCCTTTTTGTTTGAGAAAATGCTTTAAACAAAATCATCTATTCTCTAATGTTTGAATATGAACTAATGTTTCATGTAAATCAACATAATTATTTTCTTGAATTTATAACATTGTGATTGTACTCCAGATCATTTTGACCATTATAAGC
Source organism: Acanthosepion lycidas (assembly GCA_963932145.1). NCBI lineage: Eukaryota > Metazoa > Mollusca > Cephalopoda > Sepiida > Sepiidae > Acanthosepion > Acanthosepion lycidas. The sequence goes on along the minus strand of OZ010575.1, from coordinate 103,696,355 downwards.
AGACCAATCATTGTAGAATCTTGTTCAATATGTCTTTGGAAGCCAGCTTCTAGAATGCTTCATGATCTATGAGGAACAAATTCTACAAAGTAATTAAATTCTTCAAAATTTCTTTCAATTCCGCCAAAGAACCACTGTTGATGAAGCATTCAGCCATGGTTACATTTTCTTTTTACAATCAATGTTTCACAAATATCCTCTATTTTGTCTGGATCTCCAATTTTTGTTCACTGAAATAGCAGCAGACATCCCTACAAATTCTAAATCAGTTAATTGCTGTTTGCTTTGAGTAACTGTCACTTAAAATCAACCACTCAGGATATTTATTAGCCCATAAGTGTATCAACAAAATTACATTCATTTTTGCGCATCAGAATTATGACCCCAATTCTTGACTTTTACTGATTGATCTACTTCTAAGATGTGTTCAGAAGTTGTGTAGTCCTCCTTGTTTTTATCTTCTGTAGAATGAGACATTTTATAGTTGTCATTGGCAACATTTGGCATTTGTTCTTTGAGCTACACATTGCAATTGCTTAGGTCACATGTATAATTGCTGTATTTGTCAGAAGCACTGGCACAGCATGCATCAAAGAAACTTCTCACTGCTGCAAATCAGTATCTTTATTCTTTGCTATACATGAAGCATGATAGCCTCAATGTTGTGGAGAGATGTCTCATTGTTTGGAGCTCATTTTGCTTGAAACATTCCAGACTTTTGATGTCACAAAAGGAGTACCATGTGACCAGTATGCAACCACTCGACTCTCATGTATTATCCTGTTTGGAGTACTCGTCAGAAGCAAGAGAATATGTTGAGGCCCAAAATGACACAGGCCAGCACTGACATGAGACCTGAGAGATCAGCTGGAAATTGACCCTCTTGGTGTAGGACATTCCGAGGGAATGAGACTTTTGGATCCAACCATGAACATGAAGAGAGTAGGGTCCAACTTATCCGGCTGCATTCACTCATATTCCTCTGTGGCCCTGCTCAAAACTCTTCAAGAATAGACTTGGCCTTCACAGCCATCTCTGCCACAGCCTCCAGAGGGTAGAAAGAAAAATGAGAGAGGATGACGATATATATTGTGTCGGGAGAGCCTGACTAGCCCAGCTGTGTCCACCAACCACAATCCTTTGTGGCTCCTGCTCATAATTCTTCAAGAGGAGACTGAGCATTCACAGTCATCTCTGCCATTGCCTCCAGAGGAGATAAAAGGAATAAGGAGAGAAGATGACTATGTGAGTGCATGCTGACTGTACACGAATTGGGATCAATTTTTCACATTTCAGAATTTTACCACTTCAATTATTATTGATTTGATTTAAGATTCTACTTGTCTTATTGACATGCTAATCTCTATCTATAAAAGGCAGGATGTGTCTGTGTGTGTGTGTGTAACGAATGCACGGCTGAAATTTTCAACAGATTTGCACCAAAATTTACATGCACATGCAGGAATGCCAAGACTGACTTTGCATTTCCCAACTCCCATCGATAGTGGATATAATCGACTTTTTCATGCTTCTACAGCTGAGGAAATGTTAAAAAATTACAGATAAATTTAAAATTTACTATAAGTAAATACCTTATTGCACAGATGATGATGTCTATGGATGTCTGTATTTTAAAAAAAATTTACACATTTATACACAAATAAAATAAACTAAAAGTTATTTGAAAAATACTGGAGATTGTTGAATTGCAGTGAACATGTTCATTTATTTTTAGTAAATATAGTTTTAATAACAATATCACTTCACCATTACAAATTAATACAGAATTGTAAAGGATTTAAAATTTTATAAATTATCCTGAAAGAAATGAAAACAATTCTTGTAAAAATTCATTAGACAATAGTATCTATAATATATCTCATTCAAAAAAGCAATTAAAAACTATTGTAATTAAATAATGTTTTAGTTTTATTGCATTTTTTTATTTTATGATACAAAGTAGAGATTTTTGTAACTGTGGGTACTATTTTACCAAAAAGCTTTGATGATTTAAATTCTTTAAAGACTTCACATTGTTAATATAAAGTGCTACAAAAAAGAAATTCTTGAAATTTCATAAAATTAAATATGTGGTTGGTAAAAGATAAAAAAAATTCTTTACTAAATTTTGTAAAGAAAGGTTTTAGAAATAGTTTAATTCATTTGTGAATAAGTTAAGAAAGTTTAATTTTGAAATCCAATCATTATCTTATTTTTGTAAGAATTTCTAAAATGTGTTTTTACCACAAAAACGAAGTTCAAATTTCCTAATAAAAATAGTTATTTAAATAAAAATGCTCACAGTTAAAATGAATTATCCTAACATCAGTTGATGATATAAAAACAAATCCTAATTACTTATCCTAAGTTAAAAATATAGACTTATTTCATTTCCCAGAATTATTATCTGACTGCATCACTGACCAGTTGAGTTGTTGGGAAACATTCATCTATGTCAGCTGCAAGTGAAACTCTAGGTTACTTATTTGAAGCACCACAAGACTGTGGAGCTTCAGATACACAGTGAGGAGCAAACTTAGTACTGTAAAGTGCCATAGGTGATACATGACTGACGAGTCAGATTTTTTTCCTTCTGCAGTAGGTTGCCATTTTTTTTTCAGTGGAAGACAGAGTTGGCATCCAATTTTACATAGCTGTAGGGAGATGATGAGGATTTATACGTAAGTGCTAATACCCTTGGGAAATGTAATGGATTTGACTGGAATTCGAACTCGGCTTACCGAATCCTCAATCCGAGCCGCTACATTTCACCTGTAACAATATTGTAATAATGGCTCGTGTGACTATCGTAATAAATTATTTCATTGTAAGTTCGATTTTACTTTTCACACCTGTAAAGATATAACAGCATTTATAAGTTAACGATTCCATTCGATGAAGTTGAATTTTATTGAAGCTTAGAAAACTAAGTAAATAAATTATGACCAAGAAAAGAAGTCATATATTTCTCTTGTTCATATTTTGTATGAATTATCTCCCTTTGTTTTACGGTCTCGCGTTATGATTTTTGCATCAATTGAAAACAACGACCAGTGTATTACGAAAAAAAAATAACTGGAAAACATAGTTTATCAAAAATTATCTAGTTTCCCCATTTTTCTCAAATCCTGCATTCTCTTCTTAAGAAAATCAAGTCATAAAGCGAAAGAAAGCTGTAAGTATTTAAATTGCTTTTTGTAGTAGTAGTACAAAACAAAACAAATACATCATATGTTCAGATTTTTTAAAAAAACTCCGGAACAATGAAAGAAAGTAAACATATATTTTTTTAATAATGGGATAATAACCTTCTATTGAATATACAAAATTATTTGCAGTTTGGCGAATTTTTCATTCGAAATTATTTTAATCTTCTTTTCGATTCATTTGGTTTTCTTTTTTAATTTCATCTTTTATTTTCACACATCACTGTGACTCTCGTCTACAACTACATTCTCCTTTGTTAAATTGATTTTCGAATTAAGTTACAAAGTTTATGAAAAGTAAAAGACATTCTGATTAAATATTAAACATAAAGGTAAATTTGTTTTCAACGAACGCGCGCTAAATATCTTTTTTTTTTTTTTTTTTTTAAATTTTCCCAAATCCTCATAATTCCGTGTAAAATATACGGGAAAATTTTAAGAGCCTATTTAGCGCGCGGCGGGCGTTAAAAAGCAAATTTACTTATTAAATTCTGTCGGGAAGGTTTTTGTCTTTTTCTTTTTTTTTCTTTCTTTCTCTATTTAGATGAAAATTTTAATGTTTATTTTAGTGTCAAAAAATTATTAACTGCTGGACATGAACCGGTGTTACCTCAGTTATAGTCCCTAATATTAAAAGCATTTTTACGATTGAATGCAAAATATAAAATTTGATTGTTTTACTGATTATCCTAATCCCCCGCATTATTTATGGTTCAATTGATTGATCATCATAATCATTATTATTTTATAACTAATTATGTTCCAATTTAGAATAAATATATTCTAGTCATTCAAAAGAAAAAACACAGAATTATAAAGTAAGAATTTGACGAGAAAAATAATAAAATTTATTGCCCAGCACAGTCAGTGAGTTCTCCATCAGCCTTTAATAGAGATGTCACCCCTATTGACTGGAATAAGATCACCCAGTGGAGTTCTCTAAAAGTCAATATTTTTTCTCTCTCACCAGTGTTGTGAATTTTGAAATTTTTCTTTGTCACTGAGGATTAACCCCTACTAAGGATTTTTGCCAGAGTATTAAGTGGAAGAGAAGAAAGATGACTTACTTAATTCAAACTGCATCTAGATACAAATTTTTGTTTGTGCCATTAAGATTTCTTGAAAAGAAAACCATGATGATAATCTCAAATGTTTTAATTCCTGTAAAAATTAACTGGATTTCACTAAAACTTGCTATACTTACTCCATGTGGTTGTCTTGTCTGGTTTTCTGCATGTTGAGAGTTTTCTCCTGATTGAGAAAAAAATTGGTGTTATATAGTTCTCCAATTCCCAGACCCATACTGACTATTGGCTAATACCTGCCAGGTATCGTTCATATACAAATAGTCAGTGCCGCCTACTGTATGTAAAAGGTCTTCTCTCAACAGCCAATTGTGGAAGAGGATGTAACGCCTGGTGCTTCCTGCACCACATGCAATCAACTCTGAGTCTCTTATTGGGTTGACCTGATTCTATGTTACAATTCATTAGCATTTTCTTTTATTTAATCAAAGATTTTCACATTATATGAGTCAATGTTGAAAAGTTTTGTTTTTTTTTTTTTGTTTTTTAAGGCCTCTTGTTTGGGTTGTGAAATTTTCACCACCCTCCTAATAATATTTTGATAAATTGTTTCTTTATTTTGAAAACTCACCTTTTCATTTTAAGTTTTTGACATGTGGCTATTGTTATCATACACTGATTTGCTTGTCATCGGTTTGTTGACAAACCTGAACTTTTGAGCCTTCAAAATAACATAGTGTCAAAAGAATGGTTTTTCCCATGACACCACTTTTATTTTAATCACTACTTGGTAATGTTTATTGTTTTAAAAGGCAATGATGATTAGAATTGTAAAAAAAAACCCCTTAATATGATGAAAGTGAATTTATACATTCTTTTTTGTTCTTGAGAATTTACAACAAAAATATTAAATCCTATTTATTTATTAGATTGCTTATTTACAAGAATAATTTTATATTTACAACATTCCAAAATAATACAACTGTATTCAGATTAATGCAATTATAAAGAAATATTTATGAAAACAATTTTTTATTCATAAATTTACAAACATTTACTAAATTATTAAAATATGTGTACCATTTTATAAACTTAGAATCAGTTGGTACTTGGTGAATGTTTTGCCAACCATTCCAATAAACAATATAATAGTGTAAATCAACAATCTAATAAATAAATAAATAGCGTTTATTATTTTTATTTCAGTTCTAAAGAACAAAGAAAGTTTAGATTTTATTAGAATTCTAATCATTGCTTTTTTTATTAATTTTACTTTGCTAAAAGGGCACACACAGGATGCCACAGAGAGAACAACAGCCAATGGTATGTGCAATTCTATATGTAAATTGAGGAACACATAATGACATAAGATATTGTGAAGTTGAAAAGCTCGATTGGGGTTTTTGGTTTAATGAAGGCACTGTGTTCTTTTTTTGTATTAACATTTGGCAATCAGTAATTTCGTGACCGAGTTCAATTCCATCAAAATCAGTCTTGTATCCTGCAGCAGCTACTTTGCATTTTTCTACTGTGTCTTTGTTCGTCAATGAGACTTTCAATACCCAAGAGGAATCCAAATTGCTCATATAACTGATTTAGCCTTGTAAATTGATCTTTCAGTCTTGTATTCAATCTGTCCTGTACTGTCTTCAAGGTAACTTCCATTTCTTCCCTAACATTTAGAGGCTCCTCTCCAGCCACTCTCTTTTTATGATGCATCCTTCTCTGTTGACCAATGTCAATACCCAATTCTAAGCATTTTTTTCTTTTGCAATTGAATTTTTACAGAGAGAACTCTGTCCACTTATAACAGATTGTTGTAGACTTTGTATGTCATTTTGAGGTTCATTTACGTTCATTCTAGGGCACTGAAGTCTCTTCTGTACTCACTCGATGAAAGTCAGTATGTCATCCCAGAACAGCAGCATAGAACACTGAAAGTTTGTATCTTGTGCAGCAAGCAGCTGGCATTGCTTCTTAGCTTCTTGTATCGACTGATGCTGAAGTGTCACTTGCCATATCCTTCAAAAATTTAAAAATGTCACTCAATTTCATTTTTACAACTTGAACAGCATCACACCTAGCTTTCCATCTTGAATCAGAGGGCTGCTTTACAGCCATCCCTGTCACCTTCAAGTTCTCTCACCTCATTGTTGAGCTGGAGAGAAAAATTGTACAGTGAATCAAGAACTCCAAGAAAAGTTTTATCAAACACCCATTCTTATGCTGCATGCTCTCCTAGGATATTTAGGGAATGGTTGTCACAATTCACAAAAATTTCTTTCTGTTTTCTCTTTGATATTCATTTCTGGACACTGGGCATCTTCCTAACCATTGTTGCAGTATTGTCATATGTCTGTCCCTGACAGTCGTTCAAATCAAGACCATCTTATTCCAGTTTTGAGCTAGTGTCAAACATAATCCCATAGTAACTGTTTCTTTTGAATCTCTGCAAGATATATTGATGTAATTCATTGCCCAGTAGCTCAGTGAACTCCTTCTGTATCTTGCCAGACAAAAATGTTGCAGAATGTGGATGTGACATCACATAATCCAAGGGATGCTGCAACAAAGGGTTGCACTTGCTAAATAGCTTAACGAGTGCAAGAAAATTACTGAGATTATTACTGGATGCAATGACTTCTCGGTGTCCATGAAATGCCAGATGTTGAGTCACCAAAAACTTGATACTATCCACAAAACACCTGAGTAGATTATTCCACAATTGCTTCTGTTCCTTCATATACGTCAGTATTAATCTGTCAATTGTAGACCTTTTTGATATGTGTCTCTCAGTCTTTCCATGCAAGAAATGTTGCATGGTGATGAGTGCCCTGTTCATGTTCTGGCATTCCTTTGTTGCATTTTTTCCATTTTTCAAGTCCACAAGATTTTTTAAGTATGATGCTTTGGTTTACTGGGGCTGTTGAAAACAATAAACTGCATCGTTTTTAATAGAGTACAACAACCAATCGTATACCCATCCTGTAGTTTTGTTTAAAAGCAGTAATTCATGAAGCTGTATTTGACATCCACGTTTTGTGCTAGTTTCACTTCTCGTTGCTTCTTCAACACGTCGGCTCTAAATAACTTCCCAATTTTTTGTAACTTTGAAAGGGAAATCTTTGTTCTGAAAAGCTTTAGTGCCCATCTTCACCATTTGTATGTGTAGATCATCAGAAATGTATGGTTCATCACAATTTACATACAGATTTAAGTAACCTACATCTTTCTTTGTTAATACTGCATATTTAGTTTCAACATATTGTGCATATTCATCAAACTGGCAATGAAACAAAGATGAAGGCTGATTGAAAGCATCCAATAAAACCATCTACTTTGTCTCAATCTATCATAACAACAGCCAAATACATATATATGTTACAATAAAGCATTTTTCCCTGTATTCTCAATGGGGGTGCATGGTTTTCTGTGATAAACTTTGTTATGGGGTCCACCCCTCTTTCATATAAGTGGACTCTACCAAGTGTACCTGGACTGCTGCCGTTAAATACCCAGAGTTACAGTCAGTAGTCGGCAGTCAGATCAAGTGAGGTAACCTCTGGTAGAAGTCAGTTACAAGCACGTAGACTCTAAGGAAGTCCTACGTCGAGACTGTATATATCTATCTGTATTTGCTACTAACCACGTTCCTGGACTTACTAACAGTATTACTCTTTGAATGATTGTGTAAATACATTTTATTTCTTATATTTAATTATTGCGTTTGTCATTCCTTGGAGACCGAATTCATCTTGGAATCCACAACAAACTTCAAAGACCTTCATTGAGTTTTTCTGCATAGTATAATCATATAATAATAATATTATTGCAGTGAAGGCTACAAAAAACACCCTGCAAAGTTTTTGCCATCACTAACAACAACCAAAATTGTGCCATAAAACTCATCAAAATGCAAAACCCATCAAAACCTTGTATATGAGAATATATGGCATGTTATATCCAGCCCTGAGTTTCAATAAAATCATTATGTCTAAATCTTTTATATATTGAAATGCTATGATTTACCAATTGAGATGAGGAGAAAAATTGCCATTATTATCATTTTACAAAGAAATGCTGGGTTTACCATCCCAGGAATACATCTTAAAACATTAATATGGATTAATTTTCAGTTTGACTTCAACCAAGTGAAAACAGAATTAAACAACACTTTTTGTTGTTTCTTTAACACATTTCATGTTTTGGCCAGCATGCACTCCACACTGTGCAATGATCAAAGAACTAGTAGGTGTGCCATTTTCCAAAATAATTCATGACATGCTGTTAATAAGATAAGCATCTGCAGGCAGCCACAAAAAGGATATTAAATAAAAAGGAGGAAATTTTATGTCTTCTTTCACCATATTTGAATTGCCAACATTTTCGCCAATAAATATTTTAAAAGTTAACCTAACCTAACTTGGTCTTAATTTTTTTTAATAGATCGGGTCTAGTTAATTCAGTAAGAATTTCACATATGTCTCTTTTTATAAAAAAAAATATTGAAAGTGGAACGTCTTGCTTGCAATTCACTCCCAGTCCCAGCAATAAATTTGCCAATCACCGAGCAATTTTGTGCCCCATGCTGGTGTGCCCCGGGTCAGATGCCCCCTCCACCATGTTCCACTACAGGGTGCCATGAGGTATTGAGAGAATATTAGGGAGAGAGCCTAGAACATTAGGTGACTCAGGGTATTGAGGGAATGTTATGTAACAAGCCTAGAACAGGTGTCGGCAACCTTTTGGATAGAGAAGGCCAGACAGCTATGCAGTTCCTCATAGGAGGGCCATGTTATTAAATATAGTATTAATAAATATTTTCAAACTCAAACCACTCTATCCAGAAAGCTATCTTGGTGAGGGGGTTTAAAGAAAAACAAGAAATCTATTTTAAACAAATTTAATTTCAGCTGCCAGAATAACGGAAAAACAAGTAACGCATTTAACAACAAAAATGCAAATTCTTTACTCCAAATGAAATACAGTTAGAAATGGCAAATTATTTAATGAGACATTTGTTTCTGCTTATTGTTCGATAACTTCTCCATATCAGGTGAAATATTTGTTGATGATAGTAGCAAAACATCATCCAGGTGGATGTCATGCAACCTTATTCTTAAATGACTTTTAGTATATTTCCTTTTTGATAAAAGTTGTTCACAAGCATATGTTCTTCCAAATAATGATGTAATCATTTTTACATTATTCAAGATGTTTTTATATTTTCTCCCTGGCAATACATATTTCTTGTAGAATTCAGCAGTAGGTTATAACTGAAATTTCAATTTAAAAAAAATTGTTGCATTGTAAGTCAATTAACTCCTTCTTCTGCCACTTGCTCCACATCTGTTTCGTAAAGAGTAAATAGATTTCTATATTGTCAGGAGTTGGCAAAACAGGAAGAAAAATTGCTTCCCAAATTCTGAATAGAGCTCACAAAGATATCTGGTATAATATCTATCTTGTGACTTTGGAGATTTAGAAAATGAGAGTGGTTTCCTTTCTGAAGTTGTGATTCCCGCAGTAGATTTTTTTCTTTCAAAAGCAGTAATTCAACCAAATACCTCAGATACAGGCTTATTTTGTCCTTGAAGCTCAAGATTCAAAGTGTTCATATGAGTCGTAATGTCCACTAAAAAATCTAACTTTACAATCCACTGTGTATCCTGAAAGTAAAAATTATCTTGATCTTTGCTTTCTAAAATCAAAGCAATCTCTTCTATCAATACATTTTTCCATTGTCTAAGCTATTCAACACTTGAAAAATATGTAAGGTCGCCATACTTTGCCTCAATTTGTTTTAGAAATTATTGAAACTGGCAGTGATTTTGGCCTATTGACAGTATAAAATTCACTGTTTTAATGACCACTGCCTTGATGTACTTAAAATTAAGTGGCTTTGCACATAATACTTCCTGATGAATAATGCAATGAAGTTTTATTAGTTTTTGATCAATACTGATGTGCTTTTAAAGCAATGTAACAAACCTCTTTTTCCTGCCAATCATTGCTGGTGCTCCATCTGTGGTTACTCCAGTAAGCTTTGGAGATATTCTGTGTCAAATCTGACCATCACCGGCACAAATTTTTTTCAAACTTGGTACGCTTATAGAGCTTCATGATTGAATGGTATGTATTTTACATCTCTAGGTCAAATGATTCCCGAGATATGACCCTTTGACCCTTGCCAAAAAGGTGAATTTTGGAAAATAGTCACAAAGTTTAAATATCAATATCTCAGTTGTTTTTTCACCTACGAAGCTAAATTATATATTATTTTAAAGTACTTGGATGGATCTATTTAGTTAAGAATCGTTTTTTTAAATATTTACTTCAATATATCAGTTTTTCAGATCAAAACTTAATTTTTTAAATATATATATATATATATATATATATATATATATATATATATATATATATATAACTGAAAATTTGATTGTTTTAGTGTACCATGCTAAATGTCAACAAAAATGTGTTAGCCATTAACATCATTTGTTGCATATTTTCATATTATTTTGTGTTATCAAAATTCATGACCTTTTTTTAAATAATTATTTTTTTATGTAACTTTTTCATATAAAAATATATTTGTTGTTTAATGAATATGTAAACAAAACCAAAAATAAGGTCAAATTTGGTCAACATTTGACCACAAATAACACAAATTCTGTTGATTTTATGATTGTATGTGAATATTAATCAATATTCAAATAGTTTTCTAAAGTTATACAACTTGATTATATTGGGAGATATGAAAATATTAGCATTTAGTGGATGCACAAATCCGTCATTTTGAATTTGGCTCAATTCAGTAAAATCCTTGTAACTCAGGCCACAGTCAAAAGTACACCACAAAATTTTGTACTTATCTTGCCATAAAGGAGACAAATTTGTTGTCAAATTTTTTTTTTTAAATTATAGATACGCTTTTTTTTTTTTTTTTTTTTTTTTTTGAGAAATTAAAGGTCAAGGTCAAATTATCTTATTAAACAAAAAAAAATAAGTAGATCACCTTTTAGATCTCTCCAAGTACTTTAAAATGGTATATAATTTAGCTTTGTAGGTGAAAAACAACTAAAATATTGATATTTAAACTTTGTGACTATTTTCCAAAATACACCTTTTTGGCAAGGTTATATCTCGGGAACCCTTTGACCAAGAGAGGTGAAATAGGAACTATTCAATTTCTATCATGAAGCTCTATAATTGTTCCAAATTTGAAAATAATCTGTGTTGGTGATGGTCAGACCCTTGTTGGTTTGATTCTTTGATAAATCAAGATTCATTTCAGTTATCCATTTTATCGTGCTTTCAAAAATATCTGCTCCAGTGCTAGTGTTCTTCATAGGAATAACTGTACAAATTCTTCCACAATATCAAATGTTGGTGTTACGCTCCCTAACAAATACTATAACTTGACAAGTATCCTTTATGCCTGTGGTTTCATCGATAACAATGGAATAATACTCCAGATTTTTGAAAATGCCCTCTAAGCCAATTCTGACATCTGCTGCCAGCTCTTCAATTTGTCTTGTGACTGTACTTACCAATAAACTAATTGCAGAAAATAATTGCATTTTTTATGGACAAACAACATCATTACCTTCAACAATAATTTTTTGAAGAACTTTCCATCGGTAAAAGGTATCATTCTTTCTGCAATTAGTTTTGACACCTTGTAGCTAACATGAGTGTTGGACCAAAAAAATTATGCGACTTGGGGTGTTGAACGAATATTAGGTAGAGTGCATAGAGCATTAGGTGGCTAGGAGTATAGAGAGCCTAGAACAGATGTGGGCAACTCTTGGCATGCGTGCCAAACATGGCACACTGATGACTTTTTTCTGGCACGAGAAAATTATTCATTAGATTCCTTTTTTTTTTTTACTTTTATTCTTTCTCCTCTTTCACGTATATCATTATCTCATGTATTTTTATTTTTTGCCCTTTACAAATTGTGCAGAATGACACGATCATCAGCTAAGAAACGATGTCATTCAAATAAAAGAGATATTAGAGAATTAAAGAATACTGGATTGGAAAATTTGGCATGATGAAGAAAGACAATAAAGCCTTATACATTTTCTGTTCCCAAACAATTGTTTGTAGGACTTCTTCTGTAGAGACATTTTGAATGTGTTCATAAGTGCTTAAGCAATAAAACTGAGGAGGAGCAAAGAGAATTAATTTCTCGTGAAACGAACAAGACAAAAAATAGGCTGACACTTTTCGAATTTTACTTCATGTAGGCCCAGTTCCAGCTTAGTTGCTGCTAGTTTTGAGGTTTCAAAAGTTATTGGCCGACATGGAAAGCCACTCAGTGATGAGGAATATATTAAAGAAGCTTGGCTAGAATATGAACCTTCCCTTTTTGAAAATTTTTCAGAACAGGAAAAGATTATTTAGTGCATTAAAGATTTGTCTGTGGGTAGGGAAACAGTTAAGGATATGATACTTAAGTTGGAAAGGAATACAGCTGAACAATTGACAAAAGATTTGTCTTCATGCAAGTTTTTTTTTTTATTTGTGTTTATGAAAGTATGGACATTACATCATCAACTAGGCTAGCCATATTTTCTTGATTTTGTAGGGGTGATGAAGTATGTGACAAGATGGTTTCCCTTGTAACACTACCTGAGCATACTACCGGGGTAGAAATATTTAAAGCAGTTGTGAATAAATTATCTACTCGACAAATTCACATTTCAAAAGTAGCATCTGTCACAACAGATGGTGCTCCCAGCATGACTGATGAAAAGGTAGGATTTGTAAATCTGTTTGCAAGAGATGTTGGTCATCCACTGATAGGTTTTCATTGCATCATACATAAAGAGGTTTTGTGTGCAAAAGCTGGCCTAAAAGAACTTCAGGAAGTGATACAAACAGCAAGTTTGTTTCTGCTAGGGCTTTAAATAAGACAATTTCAAATTTTACTGAATGAGGTAGAATCTGAATGGATTGGAAATGTACAACAATGTCTATTGGCTTAGCTGAGGTTTGGTTCTGAAATGATTTGCTGAATGCTTACATGAGATAAAAGCTCTTTTTGAATGACTAACAAGTGTCTTACCAAGAATTGTATGACATCATGTGGGTTTGTAAACTGATGTTTTTTGCAGATTTTTGTGAGAATTTAAATGACTTGAATATTAAGTTACAGAACTCTAGTAAGACACTTGATGTTATGTTTGGTCACATAAAGACTTTTCAAATGAAACTAGAACTTTTTAAGAGGGATCGAGATAATGAGAGATTTAGATACTTCCCAAACCTAAAGAGGTACATCAATGATCTCCCAAAACATGGTGAACAGACAGCTAATGTCTTCAAAAGCTGTTTGTAAACATTGTCGAATCAAATGTTGAGCAGTTCTTTACAAGATTAGATAAATTCAGAGAACTGGAAGAGACAGCAAAATTCAATAAGTTTCTAAACAGTATCAAACTGGATGAACTAAACTTGCAAATGTTTTCATGGATAGACCTGGATAATTTTGAAATGCAGTTGATTGAATTTCAGAGTAGCTCAATTTGTTGACCTTAGAGTTGACTTGGAAAATATTGAAAAGGAGCAAGTTGGGAGTATCAGAAAGAAATGCAGAAAATGAAGTTGGAAATCCATTCCAGAAAATTTTGTCAGTTTAAAAAACCTTCCAACAGCATTACTATCCATGTTTTCATCTACATATAATTGTGAATCTTTGTTCTGAGTGATGAACTTTGTTAAGTCTTGTAACAGGAGTAGCCTGACAGATGAATCTAGTAGTGTATGCATATCTCTGAAGGTTACCTGATATAAAATCTGTTATCAGTGATGCAGCAGCAGAAGTCCCACTGATAATATATAAAAAGAGTTAACAAGTTTACTGTCTCTAGTTTTATCTGATGTTTTCTTTTGAAAGTGACAAAGTCTGTTTAAATGTAATTTTGAAGGTATATATATATATATATATATATATATGGGATTTAAAATAAGCAAAAGATTATTTTTAACAGTTTGTGTAAACTTTTTGCATTGATGTTAATAATAGTTAATAGTGTCTTTAAATCGTGCATGTATGTATGGCAGCTACATTTATACTTGCAATAAAAAATATCACAAAAATCTTTTTCGTAAAAACCTGTCATAATTTTTTAATTCAGTCCGTTTTACATTATTTACATGATTTCTTACAATAGTGTGTCTTCACTGTTCTGGGGTGATTTTTTTTTATCAATTAAAAAAAGTTCTTCACATACTTAAGAGATATCAAATATTATGTCCTCAATTTTTGTTGGCACATGAAAAAATTTTGTCAGAGATTTGGCCACCGGTTTTGGCGCACACTCCCAAAAAGGTTGCCCACCCCTGGCCTAGAACATTAGGGTGTCTCAGAATATCAGGCAGAGAGTCTAAAACATTAGGTGATGGAATAAAAATTGCAAATGGAAGAAATAATTACCAAATTGGAACTTGGTGGAACAAAAAGTTAAAAATATAAACTAGAATGTACAAAATGCTTAGGAGAATAGTAGTGGTTGAATTTGAACTCAAAATAAACACAATAAGATTTAGTTATTTCAATACAATTGAATTTTTCCCATTCCATCTTTTATACCCAAGGAAGTTGCATTGAGAAGATTATTCTATAAAATCTAGACAAAGTTAGAAAATGTTATTTTAGCACCTTATATAGCAGACTTACATTGAAATCTTAACAAAATGCCTTATCCTTAGCAGAGCTCCTGCCTTGAATCTATATGAGGCCCCCTACATCTCAATTTCCATATAAAATACAGATTTTATTGTAACCTACTTATGTACAATGATGGATTATATGCAATAAAGGTGAACAATTCAACTAAAAAAATTGAAAATTAATACAATGTATTTAAATACAAATTAGGAATATATCATCATAGTACGCTATTTACTGTTGTCCTCATTTTTGTTGCCATATTTATCACAACGTTTCAGCTGTTGTACACTCTGGTTTTTTTCAGGTGGTTGGAATGTCGAACTGAAAAAAGTTTAAAAAATATTAATCAGAACCTATAAAATGCTTAGGAGAATAGCATCGGTGGGGTTTGAGCCCAGAATAGACTGAGTAAGATTTAGTAACTTCAGCACAATTGTCTTTTCTCCTGACCCACCTTTCATACCCAAGGAAGTTGCGGTGGAAAATGTTTACCAAAAATCTATAAAATCCATGCAGGATTTTCAGAGTGAGTTGACCCAAAGTTTGCATAATTTCTCCTGGCAAAAAAGCTTTGTCATTTCATCTTTTACTTCTCTTCTGAGGTCAAGAAATACCAACTCAAAGACATAATCATTTAATATAACAATTATCCCTTAATATCTCAAGATTTTGGTGGAAAATTCAAACAAGAGCAATTGTAACATTTATGGACAGCCTATTAAATTATTGGTGGTGGTTTTGTTTTTCTGTTGATAATCTGTCTTTCAAGGAAGCTTCCAGGAAACCAAAACCAGCCATTGCTAAATTGTAAAAAAAAGCACTTCAAGAGGTACATTTTGATGGATATAAAATGAGTCATATGGTAGTTTGACATGAGCGAGTAGACAAGCTTCATATAAAATAGGCTACTTTCATATATCAATCTTGAAACTAAATCCATACCAAAATGGTTATTGTCTTCAAAGCTGCTAATTCAAAGTCCCCAGTTCCTAAGTAGCATCTACAAGCTTAGCAATTACATTGTCTTAAAGTAGATCATGTAGTTTCAAATCCTGGAATTCCCATATCTGAACAGGTATGAAATATTTATTTCAAAGTCCCTGGTTCCTAAGTAACATCTTTAAGCTTAGTAATTATATTGTCTTGAATATAGTTTCAGGTCCTGGCATTCTCATTTCTGACCAGTTATAAAATTTTTATATCAAAGTCCCAAATTCCTAGATAGCATTTTCAAGCTTAGCAATTACATTTTCTTAAAGTAAATCATGTTGTTTCAGATCCTGGAATTCTCATTTCTGATCAGGTATAAAATATTTATTTCAAAGTCCCTGGTTCCTAAGTAACATCTTTAAGCTTAGTAATTATATTGTCTTGAATATAGTTTCAGGTCCTGGCATTCTCATTTCTGACCAGTTATAAAATTTTTATATCAAAGTCCCAAATTCCTAGATAGCATTTTCAAGCTTCGCAATTACATTTTATTAAAGTAAATCATGTTGTTTCAGATCCTGGAATTCTCATTTCTGATCAGGTATAAAATATTTATTTCAAAGTCCCTGGTTCCTAAGTAACATCTTTAAGCCTAGTAATTACATTGTCTTGAATATAGTTTCAGGTCCTGGAATTCTCATTTCTGATCAGGTATAAGCAGGACTGAGGGGAAACTGCGAGTAACATATGTAATGAGTTTTTTAAATGGATGAGAGAGAAGGGAGTGGGAGAGATGGTGAAAAGACAAAGCTTACTCAGGATGATAATGATAGGAAGTACAAGAGAGCCATGATCACCGACATCATGAGAGGACACAGCATAGAGAAGAAGTCTAGCCACCACTTTTTCCAGTGTTGACAATATATGATCATATCTTTGTTTGACATGAGTTATTGCCTTATGTGCATCAGTGAAAGAACACAAACTACATCTGATAGTTGGACACGGTGAGTAGACAAAATTGATATAAGATAGACTACTTTCGTATATCATTTCTTGAGACTAAATCCATACCAAATGCTTGTTGTCTTTTGGAAAGTTTCACATTTCAAAGCTGCCACTTCAAAGTCTTCTTGCTTCAGATAAATAAAATTTAGGAAGAAGTAACAGTTTTTGTATTTATAGTTATTCTATTTCAGTTAATTCAAATAATTGCAAATAATATGAGTTTATCATTTTATAATATTTTTCTTTATTCACAGGTATCATTAACAGCTGAGGATTACAATTTGAAGAGACACAAACACATGTCAAAGAGAAAAACATTCCTGGAAAGTGCATGGATATGCATTTTAAAATAGTTCATAATTAAATAGTTACTTTGTGTACAAAGAAAAACTTCCTTATTTTTGCAGTGTCTTTGCATTAGCGTTTTGTCTAAATTCCCATTTCAAAGTACACTCACGTAAAGACATAATGGAGAGCAATCTTTAGGAATTTGTTCAGATCAGTTTTTTTTTTCACATATGAATAGTATGGATCAGTATTTTCAGAGAATTTTACTTTAAAAGACACCTGAGAGTACATGTAAGAAAGAAAACATTTTCTTGACAAGTGTGCAGATCATTCTTTTCACACAGTTCAAAATTGAAAAAATATATGAGAATACATGGAAGACAAACCTTACTCTGATGAAGATAGTGAAACTCCATTTTCAGAGAGTTCATATCTGAAAAGTGACATGCAAACACACACTAGAGAGAAACGATTTTCTTGTGAAGTGTGTGGATCAGCATTTTCAGAGCGGTCTCATTTAAAAACTCACATGCGAATACATACTGGTGAGAAACCATTTTCTTGTCAAGTGTGTGGATCATCATTTTCCATTAGTTCTTCTTTACAAACCCACATGCGAATACATACTGGTGAGAAACCATTTTCTTGTCAAGTGTGTGGATCAGAATTTTCAGTGAGTTCTAGTTTAAAAACCCACATGCGAATACATACTGGTGAGAAACCATTTCCTTGTCAAGTGTGTGGATCAGAATTTTCTGTCAGTTCTAGTTTAAAAAAACACATGCGAATACACACTGGTGAGAAGCCATATTCTTGTCAGGTTTGTGGATCAGCATTTTCACAGAGAACTCATTTGAAAAAGCACATGCGAATACACACAGGAGAAAAACCGTTTTCTTGCCAGGTTTGTGGATCAGCATTTTCACAGAGATCTTATTTAGAAAAG
This sequence comes from Acanthosepion lycidas, assembly GCA_963932145.1. Taxonomy (NCBI): domain Eukaryota; kingdom Metazoa; phylum Mollusca; class Cephalopoda; order Sepiida; family Sepiidae; genus Acanthosepion; species Acanthosepion lycidas. Next base: position 103,678,268 of record OZ010575.1, on the reverse strand, counting down.
CATATGCGTATACACACAGGAGAGAAACCATTTTCTTGTCAGGTTTGTAGATCAGCATTTTCACAGGGATCTCATTTGAAAAAGCACATGCGATTGCACACAGGAGAGAAACCATTTTCTTGTCAAATTTGTGGATCAGCATTTTCACAGAAGTCTTATTTGAAAAACCACATGCAAATACACACAGGAGAAAAACCATTTCCTTGTCAGGTTTGTGGATCAGGATTTTCACAGAAATCTCATTTGAAAAAGCACATGCAAATACACACAGGAGAGAAACCATTTTCTTGTCAGGTTTGTGGATCAGCATTTTCACAGCGGTCTTACTTGAAAAACCACATGCAAATACATACAGGAGAAAAATCATTTTCTTGTCAAGTATGTGAATCATCATTTTCAGTGAGTTCTAATTTAAAAAAACATATGCGTATACACACAGGAGAAAGACCATTTTCTTGTGAAGTTTGTGGATCAGCATTTTCAGTGAGTTCTAGTTTAAAAACCCACATGCGCATACATACTGGCGAGAAACCATTTACTTGTCAAGTATGTGGGTCTGAGTTTTCAGTGAGTTCTAATTTAAAAAAACACATGCGAACACATACTGGTGAGAAGCCATTTTCTTGTCAAGTGTGTGAATCTGCATTTTCCCAAGAATCCCATTTAACACGCCACATGCGAATACACACTGGAGAGAAACCATATTCTTGTCAATTGTGTGGATCAGCATTTTCCACTAGTTCAACTTTAAACAAGCATATGCTAATCCACACAAAGGAAAAACCATTGTCTGTGGATCAACATTTATAGCAAATGATAATTGGAAAAGTCCATATGAACATGCTGAAGGGAAACTGTAAATTGATATTTTTTTAAAGTTCCAGTCAAAAAAATCAACCTTCAAGCACATTAAATTATATAAAACATGCAGTATCCCTCATAAATGAGTACACCTTTCTACTATTTTATAATCTTGTTTCTAAACCGAGCATAGCATGATTTTATTGTTTCTAACAGAACGTTAATTAAAACATCAGTTATTATGACCAACCTGTACAGCATTGAAACAAAAATATGAATATATTGCTATCCAAAATGCTCCCTTAGAAACAAATGTTTTTCATTCTATATATTAAGTATGTTTCTAAAACTATTAATGATCTTTTTCTGAAATGGGAATTGAATATGAATAGGTTACGTAATTTAAATATTAATCCTTATAAATAATGGGTAGGTACTTTGACATCATTGTTAGTGGCCAGTCCTCCTATGATCCAATCAGCCATCTGCCAAGGCTCTCTTTTCATTTCAAATCTCTTTCTACTTTTGATCAGTGATCTGCTTATGTTTATACTTTAATCATTTGTGGATATCTATTCTGTTCATACAATGGTATATGGGTGTACCTTAAAAATTCTAGAGCCTGGAATCATACTTAGCTCTAACAGACTAACTGGTAAAAATGAATAGTACAAAAACCAAACTAGTGACATTCCATCATCACCGACTGGCCCCTGAGTTTTTGACTATCATAATGAACAGGTTTTCTCTCTGAGTACTTACTAGGACAAACTCACCCCTGACCTCTAGATGCTGGGAAATTGATTGATTGCCTGTATCACTCTAATAAGTACCTGACTCCTCCTGTTATCCATTACTTTTATGAGAGCAAAATCAGGCCAAAAATGGAGTACTGCTGACATATATGGTTATGACATGCCTTATTTTCCACCCTAGGGATGAAACATCACAAGCCTATTGCTACTCTGTTGCTATTTCCTTGGAAAGTGTTTCAACAAACCACATTCCTTAGTTCCACCAGTTCCACATTCACAGCAGCTTAGACAGATTGTGCCATGTACATTGTAGTGAACAACCCGCATTCTCTTCATATTCCATTGGTGAGATGTAAGTTACACTCAAGCAGCTTCTTCAATCTTGAATGTTTCTGTTCTGTAGCCAGCAGATTGTTTCTGTTGAAGTCTGGACTTTTAAGTGGCATCCATTTATCCAAAAGGCATCTTCGAAATAAAGAAATGTGTCAAGAATGAAGACTGAGACTCGGAAGATAAGTTAATCCATATTTTATTTGGCAAAATACAAGCAGGGTTCACATCACATGTGCTGCTGGTATTCTCGAATATGGCTGACTGTCGTAATTCGGAAAACGGGCTGTAAACGAATATGGTGTCATAAAGGAGTGTCGCAGTCCATCTCTTATTTACGACAAAATGGATTAGGTTTTTTTAAAACTAAGCAACAACAAACTGACATTGATCATTTCTAACTGTTGGTCTCTATTAATAGTCATGCTTGGGATTGTTTGGTCAGTTCTGTTCCACCTTTGGCAAAAGAGGGTCTTGTGTAGTATGTGGAGGTATGTGATACTATCCCATCATATGTAGGTGAATATGTCTCAATGTATGTTATGTTACTGTTCAGTCATGTAAATCAATAAAATGGTATAAAAATTAGATATTTAACAGGAATGTGTTTTCCTATTCATAAGTGTGTGTATTGCAAAATTGAACCTTAAACTGATATTAACCTTAAGATATGTACTCTAGAACATGTGGACAATTTTACCAGTGACAATCTTTGCTCTCCTTTGAGCATAAGAGAGCACTGAATAATTCTAAAATTAACAAATTTTCTGTTTGTAATTTTACAAACAGAAAATTTGCCTTGCATTTTGTTAACATTAAAATCATATTTTGAATATTATCTAATGAATAAGTACCAAGTCTGAACAAAATACTTTTTGTATTTTATTTTGTTAAGGTTCATGATGAATTCTCAGTATCTTCACCATTGAAGTTGAATATCTTTTTTCATAACATCTTCAGGGATTTTTCTTTTAGGGAAGTGTAAAAACTTTTCTCAAACCCCCTCAGAATTTCAAAATTTAAATGTGTTTGCGATATTTGAAAGTTGGGATGGCACTGACAAAAAGAAAGAAAAGACAACATGCATCACTTCACAATCAATCAACCTCAAACTTGCTCAATTGCTATCAGACTACAGATTGACTGGGAGTAAACCAGTAATTGGGTGATAATCAGTTCTTGGCATTTCAAGGAATTGTGACACTATTTACGACGCTAGAAAGAAAGAAGAAAAAAGAAAGGCGAGAATTAAATTTAGGTGATAAGAAGCAATCACAAAAAGGACACTAAGCGGTGTTATTTTTCTGACAAGGAAAAGTGGTAAGATTTTTATTTCCATTGTTGAGAAAGTAAAACACAGAATTTAATCTGATTTATGTTACGGGGTGGCGAGTAAGATATATCCAATCTGCCCATGGCAATGGTAAAGATTTTTTCAAGTTGGACAAGAGACCCCCACAGAATTCTAAAGAGATAAAAATAAAAATTAATTAAGCACGCACTGTCCGAGAAAAAAAAAAGTGTCCGCTGACCACCATGAAGGAAAGGTTAAGCCTTTGTCTATATGCAGAATATCATTGAGAGGAGCATCTGTTTATCATCAGGGCTGGCTATGATAGCAAAACTATTTTATCCGATCAGTAATTGGCACCAAGAATGCAAATACATCCAAATGGCCACCCACTTGATGCTGGCGAAAATCTGATTGATGAATTCCAGGTGATTCGGTTAAGATAAGAGTCTAGGGTGTGAGGTCTCCTCGAAGAAAGGAAAGAAAAGAAGAAAAAAAAAGGAAGATAATTTTTTTTTTTCTTTGAGCAAGATTTTTTAAACCGAGGCTAGTCTAGCCACACCCATGCTGCTGAGCGCCCATTGGCTGAATGGTGGCATGAGCGTTAGGCGGAGGTAATTATGTGAAGAAGGAGGGGAGGCCTGTTGCGCCCCCCTGAAGGGATAGGTGTGAGATGGCACTGTGAGAGAGAAGGGAAACCCGTTGACACCCTCTGAGGGCATGGTGAGATACCAATATGAGAACAGAAGAAGGTGGGAAGACGAAAGACTTCCAAAAATGGAAAATAATAAAATTTTCCTGACCGAAAACAAAGAAGTGGATTGTGGGTTTAGAATTATCAAGGAACCTCAAGCCCATCCTGGTTTTGGTCGGTGTCCATATAAGCAGAGTCGCAGCGAGTGAAAACCAGTTCAAGTTCGCAGTTGGGGTTGGAGACAGACAGGCAAGCAGTTGCAGTGAGCTGAGAGCTCTGAAGACCCGCCTCGCAGAAGCTGACTAAGATTCACGCAATTCTGAACTCAACTTCTAGCCAAGAACAATTTATTTTTGAAGAACGACTTAGACTCACACCACCAAAACAAGTTTTATGAATATCGCCTGAAGATACACCAAGAACCAGTTTCTTAAGGAACAAACAACTTAAGATGTTTAGACTCGCCTAACAAACACAAAGTGTCACGAATCCATATAGCGGGTTGGGAAGAAGACGCAGTCCTGTATTCAGCAACCATATATAAAATATTGTTATCCTTTTTTAACACATTTGAACTTTATTTTATTTTCTTTTACATATACTTGTGCAGTGTTTCCCTTGATCGAACTTGGCTTGCATTACGGCCCGGCGACTGATTGATTTCATCTGCCTAAGATCAATTCACAACGTGGGTAGGTTAGACTGGAAATCAAAACAGTTACTTTGGTAACCAGACGTTGGAGGTGAGCTGGGAACGACAAGGCTGATACCGAATCTAACCAGATTCCCATCCAAATCACCAAAAGGTTAGAACGTCACATTTGGTGCCGCGACCAATACCAAGCCAGTAGGTCATCACAGGACAGGATAGCACGATGGACGCGGCTAGGCAGACATCACATTTGGTGCAGCGACACCGGGGGGACGTCACAGAATCATGAAAAGCATCTGCAACAAAAAGTACTTCTGAAATTTCATGCACATGAAATGATTGCTAAAAATTAGAGGCAAAAGAAGGAAAAAGTGTCACGCTGCTGCTGAGAAACAGATAATCACTAACTCGGTCATCAAGCATCATTGTCCTGTGAAGTCTATTAAAAATGTACAAGCAGTATTTTGGAAGCAGTGAAAGATCAACTTAGATATCTGAAGGTACTCTTAGGTATCAAAATCAATACCAGTGCAAGTCGATCTCAGCTGGAAGCTGCTCTTTACAACTACTTGATGACAAGAAAATCAATTGATTCATCTCCATCTCTAAAACAAAGAAAAGAAGCAAGATTCTGAGTATTTAAACAACTCTTGCACTTGAAACAAAGAATCACAACCTTAGGTGACCTTCAGATATGAGCGCCAAGGCCAATGGGTTGCAGTATATTATAACTCCAACTTTTACATTGGCCAAGTCATTGATATTGCATCTCCATTCAATGCTGTAGTAAATATTTGAGCTCCAGCAAAAAGCAGAAATGATTATTTCTGATGGCTGATGGAATCAACATTTGTCTTCAGATAGGACTTTGATGTAATGCAAGTTTCAAGTGATGGTCGGATATGAAGTGTTCCAGAAATATCAACCATATCAGAGGCTTATAAGGAAATTCAGCCAGGAAATCACCATTAGTAGAGGAATTGCAGGACAACCATTTATAATGTTCAGAAAGTTGTTTTTCTATCAGATTAAAATTGAAGTAGTTGAAAATTGTATAATTTCATATTTTCCTATTCTTCTATTATAAAAGTCTCTGGTGAGAAGCTGAGATAAAAAGTCTAAATAGCTGTGATTGTATTTACATTTATATTCTTGTGTTGATCCTGATGTACAGAGACCAAATTCTGTTAGTGTGCATGAATGGGGATCAACATTTCATCTTTTAGGTTTCAGAATTTTACCATTTCAATTACTATTGATTTGCTTTATGATTCTACTTCTTCACGTCTTGAAGTTCTAAATCTGAAGATATTATCAAAACTGTTTGGAGCTCTTTTGGCTCAAACCGTTCCAGACGTTTGATGTCACAGATGGGTGTAGAGGACCATGTGACCAGTATGCGACCACTCAACTCTCGTGTATCATCTTGTTTGGAGTACTTGCCAGCAGCAAGAGACTATGTGGAGGCCCAGAATGACTCAGTTCTGTTGAAGATATCCCTGACACCGCTGCAAATCAGCCTTCTTGGTGTAGGACATTTTGGGGAACTGATACTTTCGAATACAACCATGAACATGAAGAGAGTAGGGTCCAACTTGCCCAACTGTGTTCACTCATACTTCTCTGTGGCTCCTGCTCAAAACTCTTTTCAAGAGTAGACTTGGCCTTCACAGCCATCTCTGCCACAGCCTCCAGAGAGGGAGAAAGGGAATCTGGAGAGAGGATGACAATATATATATTGTGTCAGGAGAGCCTGACTAGCTCAGCTGTGTCCACCAACCACATTCCTTTCTGACTCCTGTTCATAACTCTTCAAGAGGAGACTGAGCCTTCACAGTCATCTCTGCCACTGCCTTTCGAGGAGATAAAAGGAATAAGGAGAGAGGATGACTATCCCAATGCTTGGATGTGAGTGGGTGCTGACTGTACATGAATTGGGATCATTTTTTCAGGTTTAAGAATGTTACCATTTCAATTATTATTGATTTGATTTAAGATTCTACTTCTTGTCTTATTGAAGTGCTAATCCTGAAGATATTATTGAAACTATACTGTGTTGAGTAATTGATGAGATTGTAATGAAAATCAATAATATTCTAATCTATATCAGATTAAATCTACTCATTCTATAAAATACATTTGAAACATAAAACTAGGTAACTCAAAAAAAAAAAACAAGCATTACCTGAAGTTTAATATGCACCTTGAAAAAAAAATTATTGAATCTTTTATTCAGCTATGAGTCCTGTTCATCTCTCAGATGATCTCCTTGTCCCCCCACCCCAGCACATAAGAGAATATTCCTTCATGATATGAAAAATTATCTTCAGAGGAAAATTCTGCCAAGTGGGTCTCTTCTGAATACAATTGTTAATGTTGGCCTTGCCTTTTGGTTGTTCTTTAGTGCCACCAGGTGGCAGCTTCTATAACATGCTGGCAGCCATATTGTAAATATTCCATTTGTTCGGTTGTCAATATTCAAACTAAGAGGAAGAGGACCTTGTGGCAGATGCAATTGACTCGTTAATGATTAACGAGTGGTAGCCAAGTGCAGATAATCGGCAACAAAAATTAAGTGAATTTCCTTTTCTATTTCCTGTTACTTTTATAGTTTTGTGACTCTAAGACTTAGAATTATCCATTCCTACATAAATTAAAATACGTGTTCTTCCAAATGGCCTCCTAGACTAGACAATGAATCTGCTTATGAACAATGGAAGAAAAGCCTACATATTTGGAGTAGGTTGACAGACCTTCAAAAACCAAAACAGGCTTTGGCCATTTATCTTTTAAATGGAAAGGCCAGAGCTGCCTCTTCTGAGATAGTAAAGATTTGGAAACAGAGACAGGTATGGGCACTATCATCCAAAAACTGGATGAATTATTTCTATCAGATAAAGGGAGACAGCAATTTGTTGACTTTAATAATTTTTACAATTTGTGTATAGCAGCAGAAACAGAAATAAAGGATGTTTGGATTGATTTTGACCACACCTACTTTAAGTTTACACAGGAAAACATGGTTCTTCCAGACGCAGTAATGGCATTTATACTCCTTTCACCTGTAAATCTTCCTGAGTAGGATGCACACTTAATAATATTGGCATTGAAGGAAGTTTCTTTCAAAAATATGAAAGAGACCATTAAACATATTTTTGGACATTCATTTACTCCTTCAAATATTGATAAATGCATCCCACAGCCTGAGATATAAATAGAAAATCAGAAAACCCTTTTTACAGATATATTCAGACATATATACTCATGCCATCCACAATGGTCGCACTTCAACCAGGCAACTTCCTATACAGTCACATGGCCGTAAATTAAATTCTGTGGGTTGCAGCAGGCAGGTTTCAAGATGTGTCATATGCAACTTAAAATTTCATTAGGCACGTGAATGCCTTCATGCATATGAGAAAAGTGATCATGGTCTGCAAAGGAATACATCGGAAAATATTCTGTTGTTCTTGTTTGTTGGTTATACTAATAGTACAAGGTTGCAGTCCCTGGTGAACGATGCGAAGGGTTGTGCTCTTTTGAACATAAAATGTTCGACCACTGTCTATGGTAAAGGTTGGCTTCAAGAATATTTGGATTTATTAAGCGATTATGAACAGTCTTTAATTCTGGAACAAACCTCTGCTTGTACATTTTCGTTTGCAGATTCCACTGTAGCACCAACACCAAAGAAATTTTGATTGCAAATATGAGGTTAGAAATAACTACTGATGATGTCAGAAGTGAAATACCTTTACAAAAGCAAAATTCAATGCAACATGATTTTGAATTTTCAAAATGACACCCTGACTGCTGGAAAAAGAATAATTATGCTGCAACCTGCCACACCTCGGGCAATTATTTGTTACTTTTCTATAGACATAATGGCGTTATTGTTAAGATGATAAATAAAATTATTGCAGATACTCACAGTGATTTGGATGTTACAATGGTGATGTCAATTTCTGCTTGCAATGCACTTGTCAACAATTCTGGTTTTCCCCTAATCAGTTGGTTTTTTGTTTTAATCCATCTGTTCCAGATATCCTCCATAATAATCTTCCCATATTGAAACCTGTCACTATATATCTATATCTATATATAGTGAGGAAAAATTGGAATGCATTGCACCTGGCTAGGCAGGAATTTGTAATGTTTGAATCTACTAAATGGATAAGAAGAGCACTAAGGAGTAATATCTGGGATACTAATATAAAAGATTTAAGAACTGGAGATCAAGTATTCTACAAAAGTAATGATAACCAAGAATTGCATGGGCCAGGTATTGGGATTGGACTTGATGGGGGAAACTAATGTTAGTTCATTATGACAGTACATACACTTGTCGTTTGGTTATAGATTCAAATGCTGGTCATGATTTCCATTCAGACACTAGTGGCATTTTAAATTGCAATGAACAACAAAATAATTCTCTGCAAACTCTTTACACTCTCTCTTCTTACCCTCCAGAGCACTATAATGATGATGACGATATCCTTCAACCTGTTCCCGAGGAGCAAGAGGCTGACATTTCAACAGGGTCCAGATGTCCTCCACAAGAGAAGGTTGCTGCATTTGAACCCAGGAAGGGCAGTGTGTCTCTTCTCAAACCAGGAGATGACAGAGTGCAAGTTGGCTGATGACGAAGAATCACAGTGGAAGAGGATGAAAGTGGTTAGCAAAGCTGGTAAATCCACCAGAAAAAAATTAGCACATTATGAATGTAGCATTTGAAGAAGGGGAAGCTTTCTGGCTGGATTTTGAAAATAGGGTTTCAGAATGGAGGAAAAGGCAAGATGGTTGTTCAGATGGGCAATCTGTACGGTTGTCCTCTGTGACCAAAATGTACAGAAGGCCAAGGAAGAAGAGATACAGAGCTGGAGAATCAATGGAGTTTCTGTACAGGTTCCTGATTGGGGACAGTATAGAATATCTACAAGATTGGTATATAGTGAAAAAGAGACATCAAAAGCCCTGTTATCAAAGCAAGATTGGTCACTTGGGGATTTCAGGATAAAGGAGCCAAAACTGTCCATATTCCCCCACCTGTTCCATTGAAGATTTGTGTATTGATTTGGCCATCATATCATACTCAAGATGGACTTGCAACTCTATGGACATGAAAAACTGCCTTTTTACAAAGTAATGATTTTGAAAGGAATGTTTGCCTTGAGACCCCTCCCAACACTCCTGAAGCTAATGTACCCAGTAATTGTCTCTGGAAACTCTGCAAGTGTGTCTATGGTCTTAATGATGCTTCCAGATCATTCTATTTGACTGTCAGAGGTGCCCTAGTGGAACTGGGGGCTACCATGTCTAAATATGACCAAACAGTGTTGATTTGATATTACAGCAAACAATTGTATGGCATTATCTCCACCCATGTTGATGATTTTTTGTTGGGATGGGACTGCTTTTTTTCAGGTTGAAGTAATTGATTGGATCTGAAAGAAACTTGTAGTGAAATCTCAAGCAAAATCCACCTTCAAATCTTTTGGGAATGGAAATATCTCAAAAGAGTAAATTAGTGAGAATTAGTCAGGATGACTATATTGTGTCTCTACAATCCATACACATCCAAAATAAAGATAATGAAGAGGAACTTTCACAGTCTGAGTATAATAATATCAAGAGGCTTATTGGTCAATTAAATTGATTGGCCACCTAGACCAGACCAGATTTGTGCTTTGATGTATGTGACTCCAGTTCTTTGCTCTAAGAAAGGAAAATTGATAGTATTAGTCAAGTAAATAAATCTTTTTGTAAAAAAAAGCAAAATAGCAGAAATCTCAGCTTGTCTATACAAGATCTGATAAATTTAAGACAGCTAAAAATAGTTGCCTACAGTAATGCTTCCTTTGCTAATCTAAGTAATGGAGATTCCCAGGGAGAGTATATAATGTTTCTTGTCAGTGGTAACAACAACTACATGCCTATTTCCTGGTAGTGAAGACATATAAAGAGAGTTGTGAAGGGCACACAAGTTGCCGAGACACTGGTAATCGTTGACATGACTGATACATGTATATACTACATGAAATTCCTACTCAAATTGTTGGGTTTTGAGGATATTGTGATTAACATCCCTGTTGTATGTAAAACAGATAATTGAGATGTTTGCAAATTGGCCCATTCTAACACTCAGATTTTGGATAAAAGACTTATAATCGAGATGGCTATCTTGCGTGAAAAGTTGATTAATAAAGAATTTGTTTGATGTTAAATGGGTTCCCACAAGTCACTAGACAGCTGACTCACTTACCAGGCAAGGTGTTCCCCCACCCAAGATTCTTGGACATATTATGGAACCCAAAGAATATTTGAAATAGGTCTTATAAAATTCCTTTGTTGCCTGTTTTATTATGTACTAGCAGCATGGCCCAGCGTTGCCTGTGCTTGATTAAAAAATCGTACAACTCATACAGCAATCGCTATCACTTGACTTCAAATATTTTTGCCCTTCCTTGCCTTTAAAGATGTGCTCTTTGCTATGCTGATGTTGCTACATGCCTTACTTCTTGCCTATCTCACACTGTGAATTTTTTCTAAGCTCTATACTAAACATTAAATCTGTTATGAAAAAAGAACTAAACAAAATTAACACAAAACGATCAGCTTTAAAAAAGGACTCGTAACTGGAAAAAATGAATGAAAAAAGAATGTTAACAAAAAATACTTTTTCACACACAACCCAGTTCTGTGGAATCAGAATCAACGTTGAGTTTAAGCAAGCGAATGAGCCAATTGGAGTAAAGTGCCATACAGATTTAAATTTTTCCCACTTGTGATGAATGTGGCTATCGATTTTTTTTGCATGCTAGTTAACATTCGTGTCAGTCAGCTGTTGGCTCTCACGCTGGCCAATAAAATCTTCCTGCCTATTTGTGGCAGCCAGCTATTGGCTCTCATTCTGGCCAGTACAAATTGGCCGCAAACTACATGAAGACTGCCGTAGAAGCATGAAAAAATCGATTATATCCACTATCGATGGGAGTTGGGAAATGCAAAATCGGTCTTGGCCTTCCCACTAACTTGGAACATGTGCATGTAAATTTTGGTGCAAATCTGTTGAAAATTGCGGCCATGCATTCATCACACACACACACACACATCCTGCCTTTTATAAATAGAGATTCTGTAGGCCTCTGAAGAAATGGGGAAGTGTTAATGATGTAGTTATTGCTCTTGCCTTTTGGTTGTTGTTTAGTGCCACCAGGTGGTGGCTTCTATAAAATGCTGGAAGCCATATTGAAAATGTTCCATTTGTTCAGTTGTCCGTATTCAGACTAACAGGAGGATTACCTTGTGGCAGATGCAATTGATTCATTGAGGATTAACAAGAGCCTGTTTATTCAGGAGCAAGTGGCAATGAACCCCACTGAATCACCCAGGAAGACCTGAATGAACTTACTCATGATTTGTGCCTATCTAAGCAGCAGTCATAGTTCCTGGCATCCTACGTTAAGCAGTCATGCAGGTATAAGGATCAAAAGTTTCAGGACACAAAACACTATTGCAGAACTTCTTATCTTAAATGAATTGAGAGCATGGAAGCATTTAAGTTAGTCTGCCATGGCTTTCTCTGTAACACACAGGTACCAGATTACCAAGAGTGTATTGAGAAGTTGTTACAGTCTTAGGAGGATATGGGATGCCAAATATCACTCAAAATTCACTTTTCTACTCCCATATTTAACTTCTTCCCTCTGAACCTCAGAGCAGTGAATGATGAAAATGGAGAAAAGTTCCAGCAAGATATTAATAAGACTGAAAAAAACTACCAAGGCAAGTGGAGCTCCAGCATAATAGGAGACTACTACTGGATGCTCCTGTCGTCATACCGGGTGCAAAATACAGGAGATTAACCAAAATAAATTCCCATCTGACTGTCTGCTGAACTATGATGTGTGTGGATCGTATTATCCAAGTAATTTACTTCTGTCTATACCCTGTAACTATGCTGTTTTTGTAATAGATAAAATAAACACATATTTGAATTTATATGTGTTATGGTCCGGTTCCTTGTACCACGGTGATAGTCCAAGGTACAACCAATAAAGATGAACTCAAACACAGGCATGGAATAACACAGATATATTACAAACAGGAATATATACAGAGAAGTAGAAGTGTTAGTATGAACAATCCGGTTTAGTAGAGAGAACAATGTATGTCTTGCAGTAATTGTCTGAACACGACTCTGTTTCGGACTGCCTCTGATTCGACTTGAATTACTGACTGACTGACTCCCTGCCTACTCCTGAGGCGCAGTATTTAAGTACTAGCAGTAGAGCCCAGCGTTGCCTGGCGATGTAACAGTAAGAGATAGATCAAGTATCGACCATCATAAAGACTGAAAAATAAAATTGACAAAGATTATTGTTTAAGGTTGATAGACACGCATGTCTTAATTAGTTTTTTTTTTTTTTTACAAATTGGTCAAACCCAAACTCAAACAAAAACATTGTTTTCAATCGTTATGGCTATGAGTCTACCGATTGAATAGAATTTTATTATAAACAGTTGTCTTGTAAATGGAATTTTTAAAGCATTCTGAATGTAAAAATAAAGAAAAAAGTATGCAAGACAATAAGATACACTACCTGCCCCCCCCCCAAAAAAAAGTGAAGTCGCGTATTAATTTCGTTAAGGGAGTAAATAGACCAAAATTGTATAAATGCGCGAAATGGTTCAGCAGCGAATGTCTCTCAATAAGCCGGTAAGGGATGACAAGAAGAGCAAGAAGAAGTCCAATTATTTCTGGTCGTTAACAAATATAATTCACAAAAGTCAAAAAAGAAAAGAAACTTAAAAAATAAATAACAAAATTAGGCCTAAATTATTTTCTTAACTAAAAAAATTAAATTACTTGATGTATGACACGGACTAAAAAGTAACTAAAAATACATAGCAAAATTGAAAATATTTAAACGAAATAATAAAAAAAACAAACTTACTTTTTAAATCTTGAAGGGATGATTTCCAAACAAGCCTGTTGAAGCGTAGGGTCGATGAAACACGCCAGCTGAAGACCTTTCAAGGGGCTTTCCCCTAGGGGAAGACAAGCCTTGAAACACGTGACCTTTTTTTTTGAAAGATTTGATTTTTCTTACTGTGGGAAATTTGTCCCGATTTTCCCACATGATATGGTAAGGTTAAAAGGTGACGGCATCGATAAAAAAATCAACAACGGCATGAAAATTTTGAGGTTAGAAAGTATATTTTACTTTTGAAAGATTTTTTTTAATAAAAATAAACATTTCGTTGGTTGACACTGACAGCATTCGTCGGTATGGACGATTAGTAGACCGTGTGTTTAGTTTTTTTCTTTTTTCTTAAGTTAAAACTCATTCAAATCAATTTAAATTCTGTTGGAAATGCATAAAAGGGTTTTGCCTATTGGAAATATTAAATTTAATCTATTAACTAACTTGAAATTGATTCTAAAATAAAAGCTTCCATGAAATATTTTCCATTTTCAAAAAATGCAGTTTTAAAACCTGAGGTATCGTTTTTCTAGGAAGGTACCTCATTGACTATCGTACTATTTTCACAGTAAGTCCAAAATTGCTCCCGACAGCTGCAGAGAAAAAAATATAATATAATTTCATCAATCTAGCATTTATAACTCAATAAGTTTTAACTTTATTGAAGAAAAAAAATAAGTATGTTTTCTCGTTGTTCATATTTTGTATAAATTGTCTCCCTTTGACTTACGGTCTTTTGTTTTTATCATCATTTTTTTTTGTATGAATCGCGAACATCCATTGTTCTACAGGATTAAAGATTTTAAATAGAAAACATTACTTTTTTAAAATTATATAGTTTCTCCGTTTTTCTTAAATGGTGAATTATCTCAGGGAAATCAAAAAATAAAGCCAAAGAAAGTAGTAGTAAGTATAATTTAACTGCTTCGTTCATCACACTATAAAAAATAGCTATGTACCAGACTTTGAATATTTTCTTTTTTCAGACTCATCAAGAATTAGGAGAAAATATTTTAAAAATTGGGAATTGAATATAGAAAGTTATTTGCAGTTTGGCGAATCGCTCATTTGAAACATTTTTTTTATTTTTAAAGATTATTAATTCATTTGTTTTCTTTTGTTAAATTGATTTTTGAAGTAAGACATTCTGTCGGGGAGATTTTTATCAAATTTTTCTTTCTCTGTTTATATATGAAAATTTTAATGTTTATTGTCAAGAAATTATTCACGACTGGAGATGAAGCGGTGTTACTTCAATTATAGTCCCTAATATTAAAATAAAGCATTGTTCGATGGAATGCAAACATTAAAATTTGATTGTTTTTTACTTTTTTAACTGTACACTTTTTATTCCTAATCCCTACAGTATGATTCTAAATTGATTATCATAAAAATTATATTCCAACTTAGAATAACTATATAGTCATTCAAAAGAAAAACTATATAAAAAATGAAATATAAATGATTTGTAGACAATATACCAGGTAAAGTTTGTTTTCTTCGTTTTTTTGTTTGTCTGCGGGATTTACATTTCTTAAAAAAATCATGATGACCATGACAAAGACTATAGCTCTTCATTCTTACATATCCGTAAAAAATAAATGTAGGATTTTTCAATAACCGTAATTAATTCATTAGCATTTGTTGTATTTTAGTTAAAGATTTTAAAGTCCCTAATTCCTATAGCATTTAAGCTTCCTTAGCAGTTATTTATTACAATTATTGTCTTTAAAAAATAGATAATTCAATTGTAGTTTCATGAAATTCCCATATCTGACCAGGTAAAATATTTCACACAACATTTAAACTCGGTACCTCTACTTATTAATTCACTTTAAAAAAAAACAAAAAAAACATATAATTATGAAAAATGCCCAAACATGATAAAACAAAGTTTTGTTGTCAAAATGTTTGTTAGGAAAGACCAACGCATTTTTTGACTGTTTATATTTTTTTTTTAATCCTTTTCAGAACGTTCAAAGTATTGGTCAATTTTTTTTTTTCCCATCATCATCATCATACGAACGATTAGTACTGGAAATTTTAGTATCATTTTTATGGTGAAAAACACATTGATTTGGAAGTTCTTGCAAAAATTAAATAATTGTTGCATTTTAATGAAACTTTCAGGATTTATTAACAAATGATTCAATGAATGAAATTATTTTAGAATTTTTTTTTAGAAAATCTTTGTAAATTTTTCTTTTTTTTTTTTTTTTTTACATCTGTTACCCCCTCCCCAGTTGTTTCATGTTATCAAATTTCGAAAAATAAATTTATCACCCCATAATATTTATATTAGCTAAAAGCAGAACTCCTTAGAGAATTTCATCAATTGTTTTGTAAAACAGAAACACCAGTTACTGAAAATCTGCTCTAGTTCATAAAATAAAATATGCAATTTAACTAAGACATTATTTAATTGGGAAAGCATTGAATTGCTTTTATGAATAAGATATATTGTCTTTTAGAAAACAAAAATTTTGATGAATAATTAATTTTTAATTAGAATAAGTATATTTGAAAAATTCTGTATTACTTTGGCCTCTTAAGTGATATTATGAAGTAAAAACTATATTTATTTATCAGAAATGGAAAAGCTTTCTACAAATCATCAAACACCAATATTTTTAAAAGAATTTTGAATATTTTTGCATGTGCATAAACATACAGATTTTTGCAGGTACAAGTATCCATACATAACATTATAAGAAAATAAAAGCAATAACTATAGTAAATTTAAAGTAGAAGTATCTGAAATTCACTAAGACGTTTGATTACAGAGAATAATTTCTTACATTTTTAAGATTACTGGGTGGTTCAAAATTATATAAAAAGGGTGCTCATTTTATATTTTCCAAGGAAATTTTACAGATATAGCCACTGTAAAAAAACATTGGATAAATTTCCATCTGTTATTCAAGCTGTCAACACCAAATGTAAACAGAAACTGCCCTGTTAAAATATACATTTTTGCCATATTTTAAAAATGGAGTAATATTTGTTTCAAATCAGATTAACTATATTTTAAATTAGCTAATATTTCTTAAATAAAGTTTAAGGAATATATATTTTATTTTTTTCGATGATTTTTGATAAAGAGAATTACATTACAATAAATGCAGCTTAAAAATGGCACCATAACCAGATTTTTGAACCAAAATACCCACAAAACACTTTCCGATCAATTTAAATTAATTTTGAAATACAATTGGAAATATTAAATTTAATCTATTGATTTGAAATTAAAACTAAAATAAAAGCTTTTTCCTTTAAAAAAATTCATTTTAAACTTGGGTATTTTGCTTTTTCTGTGTGTTACCTAAATTTATGTAATATGAAGTGTTGAACATAAAGAAAATTCTTGTTGTATCTTTGAAAAAACAATTTGATAAAACTGAAACAAACCTTTTGAAAAGTGGTGCCTGTATCATTTACTAAAATGTTATTTTCTTTCAGAGGTACCTAATTTAAATGTATCGGTTAAATGTTGGAGCATAAATAATTGTCTTCTCAAAGTAGATCTATCTGAAAATGCTGTACCACACACTTCACACTTACTAATAGTGATAAATAAAATTTAGACATAGATAGTAATTTTTTTGCTTATATTATCTGCCATTTTAATTATTTTAATTGTAATGATTTCAAATAATATATGACTTTATTATTTCATAACACCTTCTTTATTCACAGATATCAATAACAGCTGAGGATTACATTTGAAAAGACACAAACATATTTGAAAAGAAATATTTGAAAAGACGCAAACACAGAAGAAAACATATTCTTGCAATGTTTGTGGGTATACATTTTGAAAGAGTTCAAAGAATAAATTGCTCATTCTTTCAGAGACTGTACATCAACACTTTTTCTAAATTCACATTTCAAAGTGCACACACCTAAAAAAATATGGGAGAGCAACCTATGTGAATTTTGCACATATATTTTTCACAGATTTGAAACTCAAATGTGAATAGTGTGGATCTGAATTTCCAGAGAATCTTACTTTGAAAACATTAAAAATATATATATCAGATAGAAAATATGTTCTTGACAACTGTTCAGATCATTGTTTTTCACACAATTCAAAAGTGAAAAAAAAAAACATTTGGGAATACATATGGATCAGAATCCTTATTCAGAGAATTCTGACCTGAAAAGTGACATACAACCACACACTAGAGAGAAACCACTTCCTTGTCAAATATATGGAACAAAATTTTCCAAGAAATCCAGTTTGAAATCACACATGCAAATACACACAGGAGAGAAACCATATTTTTGCAAAATGTGTGGATCAGCATTTCCAGAAAGCTCTCATTTGCAAACCCACATGCAAATACACACTGGTGAGAAACTATTTTCTTGTGAAATGTGCGGTACAGAATTTTCAGGTAGGTCTACTTTAAGAAGCCATATGCGAATACACACTGGAGTGAAACCATTTTCTTGTCAAGTGTGTGGTACAGCATTTTCAGATAGATCAACTTTGAGAAGCCACATGCGAATACACACTGGAGAAAAACCATTTTCTTGTCAAGTGTGTGGTACATCATTTTCAGTGAATTCTAGTTTAAAAAAACACATGCGAATTCACACTGGTGAGAAGCCATTTTCTTGTGAAGTGTGTGGATCAGCATTTTCACAAAAGTCTGGTTTAACATGTCACAGGCGAAGGCATACTGGAGAGAAACCATTTCCTTGCGAAATGTGTGGATCAGCATTTTCGCAAAGTTCCCAGTTAAGAAGCCACATGCGAAGACATACAGGAGAGAAACCTTTTTCTTGTGAAGTGTGTGAATCGGCATTTTCAGTGCGTTCAGCATTAAAGAAGCATATGCAAATACACATGGGAGAGAAACCATTTACTTGCCAAGTTTGTGGATTGGAATTTTCTGAAAACTCACAGGTAAAAAAACATATGCGAATGCACCCGAAATTGAAACCATTTTCTTGTGAGGTTTGTGGATCTTCATTTTCAGTGCGTTCACATTTAAAATCACACATGCGAATACACACTGGTGAGAAACCATTTTCATGTGAAGTGTGTGGATCAGCATTTTCAGTAAGATCTGTTTTAAAAACCCACATGCGAATACATACTGGGGAGAAACCATTTCCTTGCAAAATGTGTGGATCAGCATTTTCACAAAGTTCTCAATTAACAAGCCACATGCGAATACATACAGGAGAGAAACCATTTTCTTGTGAAGTATGTGGAGCAGCATTTTCCGAGAGATCTATTTTAAAAACCCACATCCGAATACACACTGGAGAGAAACCATTTTCTTGTATAGTGTGTCAATCAGCATTTTCAACAAATGGAAGTTTAAAAAAACACATGCGAATACATACTGGAGAGAAACCATTTACTTGCCAGATGTGTTCATCAGCATTTTCAGCGAGTGCAAATTTAAAAGCCCACATGCGAATACACACTGGTGAAAAGCCATTTTCTTGTCAAGTGTGCGGATCAGCATTTTCCAGTAAATCCAGTGTAACACGCCATATGCGAATACATACTGGAGATAAACCATTTTCTTGTCACAAGTGTGGATCAGCATTTTCCCGAAGATGCCATTTAACAAGTCACATTAAAATTCACACGAAAGAGAAAACGTTTTCTTGTGAAGTTTGTGGTTCAGTGTTTTCATCTAGTTCAACTTTAAAGAAACACATGCAAATACACATCAAGAAAAAACAATTTTCTGAAGTCAGTGCATCAGCATTAAAAGCAAGTGATAATTTGAAAAGTTCATATGACCACACACAGAATGGAAAACATTTTGTGTCACCTGATACCAGATAAAAAATCAACCTTCAAACAAACATTAGATGTGTCCCCAACATTATATCAAACATGCAGTGTCCTTTATGGATGAGTATGGCCTTCTACTTTTTGATAATTTTGTTTCTAAATCAAGGATAGCATGATTTTATTGTTTCTAGCAGAACATTACTGAAAACATTGTTTATTATGACCAACCTGTACAATATTGAAACATTGTTAACAAAAATATGAATATGTTGCCATCCAAAATATTCCCTTAGAAACAAATGTTTTTTTCATTCTATATACAAAGTATGTTTTTAAAACTATTAATGATCTTTTTCTGAAATGGGAATTGAATATGAATAGGTT
This sequence comes from Acanthosepion lycidas, assembly GCA_963932145.1. Classification (NCBI taxonomy): domain Eukaryota; kingdom Metazoa; phylum Mollusca; class Cephalopoda; order Sepiida; family Sepiidae; genus Acanthosepion; species Acanthosepion lycidas. The sequence continues at coordinate 103,658,613 of OZ010575.1, read as the reverse complement.
GCATAATTTTAAAAATCATGAATAATGGGTAGGTACTTTGAAGTCATTGTTAGTGGCCAGTCCTCCTGTGATCCAAGCAGCCATCTGCCAAGGCTCTCTTCTTGGTTCAACTCTCTTTCTACTTTTGATTACTGATCAGCTTAAGTGTATACGTCAACCTTTTGCAGATATTTATCCTGATGATACAATTGTATTTGGGTACATCTCTGAAATTCTCGATGGCCAGAACCTGGAAGCTGATCTCTCGTCTGACTTAGCTCTAACAGCTCAGTGGAGAAAAAAGGTCTGGTCAAATTCAATACCACAAAAACCAAAACTAGTGTCATTTCATCATCACCAAGTGGTTCCTGAATATCTGGCCATGACCTGATCAGTCTTGACTTTCCCATCTTGAGAGAATCAAAAATGCATTTCCACAACCTTGTTTTCTAAACTACAACCAATTTCCAACAGATGAAACATCACAAACCTATTGCTACACTATTTCTATTTCCATGGAAAGAGCCCAGATGAACTACATTCCTTAGTTCTACCAGTTGTAACCTTCACAGCTAAGTTCTACCATGCCGCACACATTCTAGAGAACCACCATCATATTGCATTGGTGAGATGTTAGTTCCACTCGAACAGCTTCTTCAATCTCAAGTGTTTCCATTCTGTAACCAGCAGATGTATCCTGATGAACTCCTGTGTTTTAAGTGTCATTCACTTTAACATAAAGAAAACTTGGAAATAAAGAAGTAGATGAGAGATTTTTTTAAAATTAAGTGACAACAAATTGACATTGATCATTTCTAAATGTTGGTCCATATTGACGGTCATGCTTGGAATTGCTGGGTTAGTTTGGGTCCACCTTTCACAAGACAGGGACTTGTGTAGTGTGGGGAGGTATGTGATATTATTCCATCATATGTGGGTGAATTTGTCTCAGTGATTTGCATGTTATTTTAGTTTTCAGTATTGTAAATCAATAACATTGTATAAAAATTCACCATGATTATGTCTTACTATTCACTGGTGTGTGAATTTCAAAATTGAATGTTAAACTGAGATTAACCTTGAGACAATAAAGTACTCTAGAACATGCAAACATCTTAACCAGTGTCATTTCATTTTCTTTCAAAACATTTCATTCTGTCCTTGAAATGAGGTGTTATATCATGGATATAAAAATATAATATAATGGTGTGTGTGTGGGGGGGGGGGGGGGGGGGCAATGCAAACTGGGAAAATAAAAACTTTTTTCATAGCACACCTGTTATCTGGTGGCATACCCAACGTGACATGGCATTATTTACCACAGTTACTGCTAATCCCTCTTGATTTAGTGGGAAAAATTAACAAAAGTAATTAATTTACCAAGTTGGTCGGAATGTTTTGCAAGCCAGATTACAGTATAGTCGTAAATGAGATAAACTGACCAAAGTTCCGTATTTCTTAGAAGCCCTGGAGAATTTAAATCTTGAATTTTTTTTTTTGTTTGTTTAAACAGGACCCCTAGTTACAGAAAATCAGTTCTGAATCATAAGTTTGAATATGAAGCCGAAGTACCTAAAATTCAATATAGTATTAGACTGCTTAGAATATTTTCTTAAGGTTGCTATGTAGTTAAAAGTTTATGTAAGAAACACGTTGACGTTATAGTCGTCGAATAATTTTTACAGATATATCCTCCTTAGTAAAATTTCACAAATATAATACTGTCAAATGAGTTGTCAACATCTAAAATGTCCGCCACTGTGTTAAATGAATGCTTTTCTGCAATATTTTAAAATAAATGTATTTTTTTTTTTAATCAGATGAATTAAATCAGTGAATTTTCCTCAAATAGTTTCAGAAAAGTATATTTTAATTTTGAAGTTTTTTTTTACTATCGGAAATTTGTCTTGGTTTTCCCACATGAAAGAGTTATAGTTAAAGGTGACAGAATCGATAAAATCAACAACGACGTGAAAGTTTAGAGCAGACAATTCTCTCTTTTAGGCAGACGAATAAAGAAAAACTCCTGCTCGGGTTGTAACAATAGAAGAAGAAATTTTTTTTCTTACAAAGGTATAGGGATATATACAAAATATGAGAGAAAGAAAGAGAAAAGAAATCCCGTTAATCTAAAAGAAGATAAAGTGTTCATAAAAAGATTTGCTTAAAATATTTCTCTGAGCACTTAAAAGTTCTTTAAGAAAGTAGTAAATTGTTCTTAAGGAGTGTACATAGATTTCTTCAAAAGTGAAACACACAGAAGATCTGTAGTTTGTAGTTGAGTGAGTTCGTAGTCGAGGCCAACAACAGGAATTTCAAGATCCTAGGAAGTAGATCATGAGTAGTTTTAGTAGAGGGCCGACAGTCTGTGTTTAGAGTCCAGCATGTAGATTTCTTCCTAGGTGATTGGTGAGGTTGCCGACCTGATGCTATCACAGACGATTTCAAATTCAAAGAGGCTCATAAATATCGGAAACTTTCTCCTCCAAAATTGCTATACACTTTGCCGGCCCTCTTATTCTTCGGAAAATATATTCTTATTTCTGATAAAAATCAAAGTTTTGGGAAATGGTTTTGGAAGTTGTGAGCGTTATCTCCGATTTTATGGCATCATGATTAAGGCAGGGGTGATCAAATTCCTTTTTATATCTTTCAGCCTTCTAGTTCATCAGAAAATATATTCTCATCACTGATAAGGATCAAGGATTCAGGAGCCGGTTTTAGAAGCAGAGTTTAAAGTTGGAGCAAAGATCAGAAAAGTGGCTAGAACGTGATTAAAATTAAAATCTTATATTACATTTCGTCGACAGCATTCATGGATGATTTTAGCGTTTTTTTTTTTTGTTTTTTTTTTTTAAATAATTCAGATCAATTTAAATTCAGTTGGAAATACAGAAAAGCGTTTTGCATCTTGGAAATATTAAATTTAACTGGAAATTAAAACTAAAATAAAAGCTTTATGAAATATTTTATTTTTTCAAAAAATGCATTTTAAAACTTGAGGTATCAGTTTTCATGTAAGGTCAGTCAGTTATGTGCCATGCGTGGTACACGCTTAGGCGATCATGTATATTTCGATACATGACTGACGAGTTAGATTTTTCCCCGCAGTAGTTTGACTTTTCAAGGCAAGGCTATAGAACGGGGTCTGTCTTGTTATTTACCCATAGCTGGGGGGGGGGGAGAAGAAGAGGAGTCATACCTTTCCCAAGGGTATTAGCACGTAAGTGAATGTAATAATGGATTTGACTGGGATTCGAACTCGGCTCTCCGATTCCTCAATCTGAGCCGCTATTCATTGTCTCCTCTTAGTTGTTTGTAAAGGTACCTATATTGAAATAATGACTTGCGTGATTATCGTACTAATAATTTCATGGTAAGTCCAGAATTGCTTTCGATGCCTGCAAAGAAAAAATATGATATAATTTCAACAATCTAATATTTATATACACAAATAAATTTTAACTTTATTGAAGAAAAATAAATAAATATTACTCAGAAGCTATATATTTTTCTTATTTTGTATGAATTATTTCCCTTTGACTTACGCCTTAAGAACTCTTGTCTTACCGTTTTTGTATGAATTGCAAACGACGTCCATTGTTCTACATGATAAAGAAAGATCTAACTAGAAAACATTAGTTTATTTAAAATTATATAGTCTCTCCAATTTTCTTAAGTCCTGGATTGTCTCAGGGGAATCAAATAATAAAGCCAAAGAAAGCAGTAAGTATTAACAGCTTTATTTATTACACCGTATGGCTTAGTTCAGACATCGGATTTTTAAAATATTTTTTACTATTTTTACGTTTAAAAATCGCCAAGAATTAGGAGACAATATTTTAAAGATTGAAAATTGAATACAGAAAGTTATTGATTTGCAGTTTGGCGAATCGTTCATTCGAAACAATTTTTATTTTAAAATATTAATTAATTTGTTTTCACTTTTCATTGATAAATTGACTTTCGAAGTAAGACATTCCGGTTAGTATTTAAAATCTAACCGACAGAATTTAAATTTTAAATTCTGTCGGTGAAATTTTTTCACATTTTTCTTTGTTTACATGAAAATTTTATTTTTTATTGTCAAGAAATTATTCACGACTGGCGATGAACCGGTGTTAGTCCCTAAAATAAAACATTGTTTGATTGAAAGCAAACAATAAAATTTGATTGTTTTTTACACTTTATCTTATTCTTAACAGATTCCTAATCTGTGCATTATTGTTCTAAAAATTATATAACTAATTATATTCCAACTTTGAATAACTATATAGTCATTCAAAAGAAAAACTGCATAAAAATTAAATAAAAAAATGATCAAATATGATTTGGAGAAGTTAAGTAGTAGACAATAATACCAGGTTAAATTCGTTATCGTTTTTTTTATTTTGTTTTTTTTAGTATGTGAGATTTATTTCTTAAAAAAATAATGTTAACATTCCTAATTCCTACATATCTATAAGAAATTAAATGTAGGATTTACCTGCTGTAATTAATTCAACATTTATTTGTTGTATAAATATTTTCATGTCCCCAATTCCTAAAGTAGCTGCAAGTTCAGCAATTTAAAATTACATTGTCTATGTAAATTTCACATCATTCAATTAACCATATCTGACCAGGTCAAATATTTCACACCATTAACTATTACTATTTGTTACTTTTTTCTACTTACTTACTATTTCACTCAAAAAGGAGCATATAATTATGAAAAAATGCCCCACACATGAATATCAAAATTTTGTCGTCAGAGTCCAATGCAATTTTTGACTTTTTAATTGTATTTTTTTTTTTTTATCCTTTTCAGAATGCTCGAAATTGTGGTTAATCATGGGGGCGGGTGGGTGTTGAAAGATTCATGGGAAATTTTAGCATCGTTTTTGAAAAACACATTGATTTGGAAGTTCTTGCAAAAATTAAATAATTGTTGCATAAGGAAACTTTCACGATTTATTTACAAATGAATGAAATTATTTTTTAGAAATTTTTTTTTTTTAGAAAATCTTAATTTTTTTTTTCATCTGTTGCCCCTCCCCACTTATTTAGTGTAATAAAATTTCGAAAAATTAAATTTTCACCCCATAATATTTATATTAGCTAAAAGCAGAACTCCTTGGAGAATTTCATCAATTGTTTTAATTGTAAAATAGAAACTCCAGTTACTGAAAATCTGCTCTAAATCCTAAAATAAAATATGCAATATAAGTATATAAGTAAGACATTATTTAATTCAAAAAGCTTTGAATTGCTTTTATTAATAAGATACATTATATTTAGAAAAAAAAATAAAAAAAATTAATGAATAATTAATTTTTGCAAGAATTGTTTTCATTTTTATAAAATTTTAATTAGAATAATTGTGGAAAAATAAGTGAAATTACCAGCATGTGTGTCGTTGCAGTCACACATGGGAGGCAGAGTGTTTGCCGTGGCTTGGTTTTCAAAGCAAGGTCACTCTGAGCACTGGTTTTTGTAATCTTTTTACGTGGTGGGAGGTGCAGGTGTGCTACCTTGTTATTTAAGGCCTGACTTCCCCTGCTTCTCACCATTTTTTTGAGACAGACATTATGAGAACAGAGTCGTTCCACAGGTTCTCTTCTCATATTATTAATCGATCCTTGACTGAATTTTGGGTTGCAAGACTAGGCAGTGTTTCGCAACACTTACTGTACCAGACTGGCTTCTGATCTACCCTTTGAGTCAAAAGGAATTTTCAACATAATTTATAAAGTTTTTAATCTTTTAAAAATTCAGTATTACTTTGGTCTTTTAGGTGATATTATTAAGTAAAAACTATATTTACTAATCATAAATGGAAAATCTTTGTACAAATCATTAAACACCAATATTTTTAAAAGAGTTTTGAACTTTTTTTGCATGTGCATAAATGTACTGATTTTTGTTGATACAGGTATTCATACACAACATTATAAGAAAATAAGAGCGATAATGATAGTAAATTTAAAATCAAAGTATCTAGAATTCACTACAACATTTGATTACAGAATATTTTCCTAAATTTTTAAGATTACTGGGTAGTTGAAAATTATAGAAAAGATCACTCACTGTATATTCTTCAAGTTAATTTTACAGATATAGCCACCATAGAAAAACATTAGATAAACTCCCATCTGTTATTCAACCTGTCAAACCCTCAAATGTGTTAAAAAAAATGCATTTCTGCAATATTTTAAATATAAAGTAATATTTGTTTCAAATCAGATTAATTATACTTTAAATTACCTAATATTCCTTAAATAAAGTTTCAGAAGTATATATATTATTTTTGGATAATTTTTTAATGAAGAGAATTACATTACAATAAGGGCAGGTTGAAAATGGGCCCCATAATCAAAGGTTTTAGCCAAAATACCCTCTAAACACTTTACAGTCAATTAATTTTGAAATACAGCAAAATATTTTGCTTATTAGAAATATTAAATTTAATCTATTGATTTGAAATTAAAACTAAAATAAAAGCTTTTACTTTTTCTAAAATTCATTTTAAAATTTCTCACATTTCTTAACATTTTCTGTGGTTGTATCTAAATTTATGTAATATCAAGTGCTGAACATCAGGAAACTTCATGTAGCATCTTATCAAAAAGAATTTGATAAAACTGAAAAAAATTTGAGTATTGGTGCTTGTATAATTTACTAAAAAGTGTTATTTTCTTTCAGAAGTACCTAATTTGAACATATTGTTTAAATGCTGTTGTATAAACAATTTTCTCATATGTTTATTACTAGAGGTAATTTAAATTTATACAAATGTAGTAAAGTGTCTGTTTTTATTATCTGCCATTTCAGTTATTTTAATTGTAATAATTTCAAACAATATATGAGTTAATTATTTCATTAGACCTTTTCTATATTCACAGATATCTATGAGAGCTGAAGACTGCATTTGCAATTGACTCGAACACAATAGAAAATAAATTATAGTTGAAAAAGTGCAAACACAGACTGAAGAGAAAAACACATTCCTGGAATGTGTGTAGATATACATTTTAAAACAGTTTATAATTAAATACTTACAATTGTACAAAGAATAAATTGCTCAATCTTGCAGAATCTGTACTTCAACATTTTTTCTAAATTCACATTTCAAAGTGCACTGACCTAAAGACATACTGGAGAGCAACCTATGTGAATTTTGCAGATGTATTTTTTAACAATTTCAAATATGAATAGTTTGGATCAGAATTTTCAGAGAGTGTTACTTTAAAAACATTAAAAAATACATATAGGATATAAAAAATGTTCTTTCCATGTGTTCAGATCATTGTTTTCACACAGTTCAAAATTGAAAAAGCAACACTTGAGAATACATATGGATCATAAACCTTACTTTGGGGAAGTGTGTAAACTCCAATTTTCAGAGAGTTCTGACCTGGAAGGTGACATGCAACCACACACTGGAGAAAAACCATTTCCTTGTCAAGTATGTGGAGCAAAATTTTCCAAGAAATCCACTTTGAAAACACACATGCGAATACACACAGGAGAAAAACCATTTACTTGTAAAGTGTGTGGTTCTGCATTTTCCCAAAGAGCCCATTTAACAAACCACATGCGAATACACACGGGAGAGAAACCATTTTCTTGTGAAGTGTGTGGATCAGCATTTTCAGTTCATTCAAATTTAAAAAACCACATGCGAATACACACAGGAGAGAAACCATTTTCGTGTCAAGTATGTGGAGCAAAATTTTCCAAGAAATCCACTTTGAAAACACACATGCGAATCCACAGAGGTGAGAAACCATTTCCTTGTAAAATTTGTGGATCTGCATTTTCACAAAAATCCCATTTAACAAGCCACTTGCGAATACACACAGGGGAGAAACCATTTTCTTGTGAAGTGTGTGGAACAGCATTTTCATTGCATTCAAATTTAAAAAAACACATGCGAATACACACTGGTGAGAAACCATTTTCTTGTCAAGTTTGTGGATCAGCATTTTCAGAGAACTCCCATTTAAAAGAACATATGCGAATGCACACAGGTGAGAAACCATTTTCTTGTGAAGAATGTGGAATCAAATTTTCAAAGAAATCCAGTTTGAAAACACACATGCGTATGCACACAGGGGAGAAACCATTTCCTTGTAAAATTTGTGGATCTGCATTTTCACAAAGATCTCATTTAGAAAGCCACATGCGAATACACACGGGAGAGAAGCCATTTTCTTGTGAATTGTGCAGATCAGCATTTTCAGTGCGTTCAAATTTAAAAAACCATATGCGAATACATAAGGGAGAGAAACCATTTTCCTGTGAAGTTTGTGGATCGGCATTTTCTGAGAACTCTAGTTTACAAAACCACATGAGAATACACACTGGTGAGAAACCATTTTCTTGTCAGCTGTGTGGTGCAGCATTTTCAGTGAGTTCTAGTTTAAAAAAACACATGCGAATACACACTGGTGAGAAACCATTTTCTTGTGAAGTATGTGGATCAGCATTTTCCCAGGAGTCTGGTTTAACATGTCACAGGCGGACGCATACTGGAGAGAAACCATTTCCTTGCAAAATGTGTCGATCAGCATTTTCACAAAGTTCACAATTAACAAGGCACATGCGAATACATACCAAGGAGAAACCTTTTTCATGTGAAGTGTGTGGATCAGCATTTTCAGACAGATCTATTTTAAAAACCCATATGCGAATACACACTGGAGAGAAACCATTTTCTTGTGAAGTGTGTCAATCTGCATTTTCAACAAGTGGAAGTTTAAAAAAACACATGCGAATACATACTGGAGAGAAGCCATTTACTTGTCCGGTGTGTTCATCAGCTTTTTCAGTGAGTGCTAATTTAAAAACCCACATGCGAATACACACTGGTGAGAAACCATTTTCTTGTCAAGTGTGCGGATCAGCATTTTCCAGCAAATCCAGTATAACACGCCATATGCGAATACATACTGGAGATAAACCATATTCTTGTCACAAGTGTGGATCAGCATTTTCCCAAAGATCCCATTTAACTAGTCACATTAAAATTCACACCGAAGAGAAAACATTTATTTGTGAAGTTTGTGGTTCAGTGTTTTCATCTAGTTCGACTTTAAAGAAACACATGCAAATACACATAAAGGAAAAGTAATGCATCAGCATTAAAAGCAAGTGATAATTTGAAAAGTTCATATGACCACACAGAATGGAAAACATTTTGTGTCACCTGATACCAGATAAAAAATCAACCTTCAAACAAACATTAGATGTGTCCCCAACATTATATCAAACATGCAGTGTCCTTTATGGATGAGTATGGCCTTCTACTTTTTGATAATTTTGTTTTTAAATCAAGAATAGCATGATTTTATTGTTTCTAGCAGAACATTACTGAAAACATCGTTTATTATGACCAACCTGTACAATATTGAAACATTGTTAACAAAAATATGAATATGTTGCCATCCAAAATATTCCCTTAGAAACAAATGTTTTTTTCATTCTATATACAAAGTATGTTTTTAAAACTATTAATGATCTTTTTCTTAAATGGGAATTGAATATGAATAGGTTGCATAATTTTAAAAATTATAAATAATGGGTAGGTACTTTGAAGTCATTGTTAGTGGCCAGTCCTCCTGTGATCCAAGCAGCCATCTGCCAAGGCTCTCTTCTTGGTTCAACTCTCTTTCTACTTTTGATTTCTGATCTGCTGAAGTGTATACGTCAACCTTTTGCAGATATTTATTCTGATGATACAATTGTATTTGGGTACATCTCTGAAATTCTCGATGGCCAGAACCTGGAAGCTGATCTCTCGTCTGACTTAGCTCTAACAGCTCAGTGGAGAAAAAAGGTCTGGTCAAATTCAATACCACAAAAACCAAAACTAGTGTCATTTCATCATCACCAAGTGGTTCCTGAATATCTGGCCATGACCTGATCAGTCTTGACTTTCCCATCTTGAGAGAATCAAAAATGCATTTCCACAACCTTGTTTTCTAAACTACAACCAATTTCCAACAGATGAAACATCACAAACCTATTGCTACACTATTTCTATTTCCATGGAAAGAGCCCAGATGAACTACATTCCTTAGTTCTACCAGTTGTAACCTTCACAGCTAAGATCTACCATGCTGCACACATTCTAGAAAACCACCTTCATATTGCATTGGTGAGATGTCAGTTCCACTCGAACAGCTTCTTCAATCTCAAGTGTTTCCATTCTGTGACCAGCAGATGTTTCCTGATGAACTCCTGTGTTTTAAGTGTCATTCACTTTAACATAAAGAAAACTTGGAAATAAAGAAGTAGATGAGAGATTTTTTTAAATTAAGTGACAACAAATTGACATTGATCATTTCTAAATGTTTGTCCATATTGACAGTCATGCTTGGAATTGCTGGGTTAGTTTTGGTCCACCTTTCGCAAGACTGGGACTTGTGTAGTGTGGGGAGGTATGTGATATTATTCCATCATATGTGGGTGAATTTGTCTCAGTGATTTGCATGTTATTTTAGTTTTCAATATTGTAAATCAATAACATTGTATAAAAATTCACCATGATTATGTCTTACTATTCACTGGTGTGTGAATTTCAAAATTGAATGTTAAACTGAGATTAACCTTGAGACAATAAAGTACTCTAGAACATGCAAACAACCAGTGACGATCTTCTTTACTCTTTTCTGAGCACAAGAGAGCACTGAATAATTCCAATATCAGAAAATTATTTAACAAATTTTTTGTTTATGAAAGTCTTACCTCACACATTTTGACTATTTTTGACTAGCAGTAGAGCCCGGCATTGCCCGGGGATGTAACACTGAGAGATAGATCAAGTATCGACCATCATAAAGACTAAAAAATAAAATTGACGAAGATTATTGTTTAAGGTTGATGGACACGCATGTCTTAATTAGTTTTTTATTTGTTTTTTTTTTTTACGAATTGGTCAAACTCAAACAAAAACATTGTTTTCAATCGTTATGAGACTACTGATTGAATAGAATTTTATTATAAACAATTGACTTGTAAATGGTATTTTTAAAGCATTCTGAATGTAAAAATAAAGAAAAAAGTGTGCAAGACAATATGAAACACTACCTGCCAAAAAAAAGTGAAGTTTTGTTGAAATTGGTTGAAAAATGTAGGAAATTGGATCCCATATATAAACGAACACACACACACACACAAACAACCTGGATTTTATAAGTATAACTCGATATGAGTTGTCCCCCTTTCATTCTCACGATACCTCTTGATTGTGTTTTCAAATTGATTTCATGCAAAAACAATTGTGTTTTTCCAATTTTTGGCGCTGTCAGAACCACTGCAAGATAATTTTACGTAGTCCTGTGAAGTTTTGTTGAAATCGGTTGAAAAATGTAGGAAATCCTATCCAATATATAAACGTACAGACACACACACACACACAACCTGGGTTTAATAATAAGTATTAGGTTAGTGCAAAAATAATATCTTTTTAGACGTTAAAAAATACGTCAAAAAACCATATTATTTTTGCACCAACCTAATATAATAAGGTTTGAGTTGTCAGTATGTTCATGGCTGAATTTGAATTAATTTTTTTAACATTTTCAGGGATTTTTCTTTTATGTAAGTGTAAAATCTTTTCTCAAACCCCCTCTAATTTTCAAAATTTAAATGTTTTTATGCTATTTGAAAGTTTCAGTGGAACTGATAAAATAAAAGACAACAGGCATGACTTCACAATCAATCAACCACAAACTCGCTCAATTTTAATCCGACTACAGCTTGTTTGGAACTAATACCAGCAACTGAGGGCCAATCGCTACTTGGTATTTCAGGAAAGCATGCAAAACATCTGCAACAAAGAAACAAGCAATAAGAAGTACTCCTGAAATTTCATCTTAAGGAAAGGATATCTAAAGATGAGAGGCAAAACAAGGAAAAAGTGTCAAGTTTCTGCTGAGAAACAGATAAACACTAACTCAATCATCAAGCCTCATTGTTCTGAATGGTTTGTCAGTAATGAAAGATCAACTTAGATATCTGAAGGTTCCCTTAGGTAGGAAGATCAACACCAGTAAATTTCAGCTGCAAGCTACTCTTTGCAAGTACTTGATGACAGGAAAATCAGTTGGTTCATCTTCACCTCTAAGACAAAGGAAAGAAGCAAAGGCACTCAATAATTCTGAGTAATTAAATAACTCTAGCACTTGAGACAAAGAACCTCTACCTCAGGTGATCTTCAGATGTGAGCGCCATGGCCAATATATATTATGCGTTTAAATTCCTTGGTGGACATACGGCCACGAAATATTGCAGTTTCTGTAACAAGCTAGTATTTTTTTCAGTGAGTAGGTTGTTAGCTTACTGCACAACTGCCGACCTGGAGGATCTGGATTTGAATTCAGAGCTGTCCTTCTCCTTGACCAGTTGTCATCCAAGGCTATAGAATCCAGTCAATCTTCCTATTTACCCATAGCTGAGAGGAGAAGAAGAGGATTCATACCTTTTCTAAGGGTATGAGCATGTAAGTGAATGTAATGGATTTGAGCAAAATTCAAACTTGGCTCTCTGATTCCTCAATCCAAGCCACTATCCATTACTCCACCGTGACTCCATGCCAAGGCCAGTGGGTTTCAGTATATTATGACTCCAACTTTTAAATTGACTAAGTCATTGATATTACATCACCATTCAGTTGAGTGATGAAGTTTTTAGTTCAAAGCGGGAGCAGAAATGATTATTTCTGATGGCCTTTGTCAGGTGATATTGCACAAGTGGAATCAACATTTGTCTTCAGATAGTACTTTGATGTAATGCCAGTTTCAAGTGATACTGGATGCAAAATACAGGAGATCGTCCAAAAAAAATTTACTTCTGACTGCTGTACTATGACGTGTGGATGGTATTATCAAAGTAATTTAGTTCCATCAATACTCTGCATTTATGCTGCTTTTTGTAATAGTGTTGTAACCTAGGGAAGGTTACTGAATAGAATAATCACATGAAGGTTGGTAATGAATGATAATACTTAGGACAAGAACAACACATATAAGATTCACCAGTGGTGCATAGAAGAAGTAGTCAACTGCTAGAAGTGAGTCAAGTGAATTCTACAATGAATCTCCAACTGCAGACTAACAGACAGTATTTACTACTGTATTTATATGAATGGGGACATACATGTTATTGTCTGTAGGTATGCTATAACAAATAGATAAAATAACCACTTTATTTTTGAATTTATATGCCTTATAATAAAAATGTGACATGTGCAAAAAAATAGAGTTTAGGGCAAAATTGTTGAGAAATTTGAATTTGAATTAATAAAAAAAAAAAAGACCTGTTGAGATGCTTGCTTCAGAGAAAATCATTCTTTTGTAAACCAATGTTACCAGTGAAATCTAAAATCGTTCATATTGACTAATCTGTCAGCACAATATACTTTCTAATGAAACATCTTTCAGAAATATAAAATAAATTTCTGAAACATTATTTGGGAAAAATTAGCTGAATTAATGCTTAATTAATTGGACTTAAAACAAGTTTTATACTGAGAAAATCATACTGCAAACAAAAGGCAGTAATCTGCCTTTGATCAAAAAAGAATCATGTGACAGCTACTTAGTAACATCACTTCATACATTGACGAAAGTGGCAGTCAGCTTCCAGGAGTGAAACCAAGAAGTTGTTTTTTAGCACAGTAAATCTGCATCCTCTTAGCAGTTGTCATGTGGTGCAGCTCACAAGGCTATGGCGCTGTTTTCCTATGGAAATATTTCTTCACAAGCAAATTTGGCATTTCGTTTTCTTTCAAAACATTTCGTTCTGTCCTTGAAATGAGGTGTTATATCTTGGATATAAAGATATAAAATAATGGTGGGGCGGGGGGCAATGCAAACTGGGAAAATAAAACCTTTTTTCATAGCACACCTGTTATCTGGTGGCATACCCAACGTGACATGGCATTATTTACCACAGTTACTGCTAATCACTCTTGATTTAGTGGGAAAAATTAACAAAAGTAATTAATTTACCAAGTTGGTCGGAATGTTTTGCAAGCCAGATTACAGTATAGTTGTAAATGAGATGAACTTACCAAAGTTCTGTATTTCTTAGAAGCCCTGGAGAATTTAAATCTTGAATTTTTTTTTTTTTTTTTTTTTGTTTGAACAGGACCCCTAGTTACAGAAAATCAGCTCTGAATCATAAGTTTGTAGCTAGCTAAGTTTAGAAGTTAAGACAGAAGACCGACCTTTTCCCCATTCCCCACTTCAGCCTTGTGTCACATTTTCTGTTATAGTACAGAAATAAATAATCTTTTATCTCTCTATTTCGTCACTCTTGCCTCTCATACCTTGCTGCCAAAATGTAACCTTCATGAACTCCCATCTTAACCATGTGGTCAGACATTAAAGATCATTACAACACTCTCGCAAGTATGAACTCTTAACTCTTTTGAACTCTTGCCAACTTGATCCAATACACAATTCCTAACATGTAACAGAAACTCATTCTTCTAAATTACAGTTTAATAGTTAATTTCAATTATGAGCTCAAATACAAATATTTCCAAATCTAAGAGACATAACTCTGTCAAACCTTTTATCTTATGTACATGTACACTAAGACCAATAAATTTAATTGTTATGTCTTGAATCATTATTCTCTGTCTTGTATTAATTGCTATGGATGGAAAATTATTGAACACACACAATTTTAAGCCTTCTCACCATTCAAACCATTATACTTTATATACTTTTAATATTTTATACTTTATAACACTTCACACATCCGCAACAGGTCCGACAAGTTGTAAGCGTTACCCCCGACTTTATGGCACCATGGTCAAGGCAGGTGTGATCAAATTCCTTTTTATATTTTCCAGCCTTCTCGTTCATCAAAAAATATATTCTCATCACTGATAAAGATCAAGGATTTGAGAGCCGGTTTTGGAAGCAGAGTTTAAATTCAGGGCAAAGGTCAAGTGAACTTATAACACATTGTAGTAGTGGTTCTCAAATTAAAATCTAATATTACATTTCGTTGACAGCTTTCATCAATATGGACGACTGTAGCGTTTTTTAGTTTTTTTTTTAATTAATTCAGATCAATAAATTCAGTTGGAAATACAAAAAAGTGTTTTGCATATTGGAAATATTAAATTTAAACTATCTTGAAATTCAAACTAAAATAAAAGCTTCATGAAATATTTTACATTTTCAAAAAATACATTTTAAAATCTGAGGTATCAATTTTCTTGTAAAGTCAGTCAATTATGTTCCATGAGTGATACACGCTTAGGTGATACATGACTGATGAGGTAGATTTTTTTTTTTACCCACAGTAAGTTGCCATTTAAGGTTATAGAACCCGGTCTTTCCTGCTATATTTACCCATAGCTGGAGTGGGGGTGGGGAAGAAGCAGATTCATACATTTCCGTGGGGTATTAGCACGTAATACGTAAATATTATAATGGATTTGACTGGGATTCGAACTCGGCTCCCTGATTCCTCAATCCGAGCCACTATCCATTGTTGCCACCTCTTTGTTGTAAAAGGTACCTACATTGAAATAATGACTTGCACGACTAACTAATAATTTCATGGTAAGTCCAAAATTGCTTTCGACGACTGCAAAGAAAAAATATGACATAATTTCAACAATCTAATATTTATGCACCAATAAATTTTAACTTTATTGAAGAAAAATAAATAAATATTACTCAGAACTCAAGCTATTTTTTCTTATTTTGTATGAATTATTTCCCTTTGACTTACGCCTTAAGAACTCTTGTCTTAACGTTTTTGTATGAATTGCAAACGACGTCCATTGTTCTAAAGAAAGATCTAACTAGAAAACATTAGTTTATTTAAAATTATTAGTCTTTCTTTCCATTTTTCTTAAATCCTGGATTGTCTCAGGGGAATCAAATAATAAAGCCAAAGAAAGCAGTAAGTATTTTATTAACTTTAACAGCTTTGTTTATTACACCGTAAATAGCTATGTTCAGACAATTTTTAAATATTTTTTAATTTTAAAAACTCACCAAAAGAAAATATTTTAATTAAAGATTGAGAATTGAATATAGAAAGTTATTTATTATTGCAGTTTGGCGAATCGTTGATTTGAAAAAAAAAATCATTTTTAAAGATTAATTCATTTATTTTCATTGTTAAATTGACTTTCAAAGTAAGACATTCTGGTTAAATTCCGTCGGGGAGATTTTTGTCAAATTTTTCTTTTTCTGTTTACATGAAAATTTTAATGTTTATTTAATTGTCAAGAAATTATTCACGACTGGCGATGAACCGGTGTTACTACAATTATAGTCCCTAATATTAAAATAAAGCATTGTTCGATTGAAAGAAAACATTAAAATTTGATTGTTTTACATACTTTTTATTCCTAATTCCTACATTATGGTTGCATTGATTATCATAACAATTATATTCCAACTTAGAATAACTATATAGTCATTCAAAAGAAAAACTATATAAAAATGAAATATAAATGATTTGTTGACAACTAAGACCAGGTTAAAATTTGTTTTCGTTTACTTTTTGAGATTTATTTCTTAAAAAAATGATGTTGACATTCCTAATTCCTACATATCTATAAGAAATTAAATGTAAGATTTTCATTGAAACTTTCTGTAATTAATTCATCCGCATTTGTTATATTTTGGTTAAAGATTTTCAAGTCCCCAATTCCTAAGTTGCTGCAATTTCACTATTTCAGCAATTTAAAATTACATTGTCTATGTAATTTTTCACATCATGATATTCCCATGTCTAGACTAACCAGGTATAAAAATATTCCAGACATTTAAACTAGGTGCTTCTACTTACTTACTAATTCACTAAAAGAGAGCATATAATTATGAAAAAATGCCCCAAACATGAAAAACAAAGTTTTGTCATCAACATTCAAATGTTTGTTAAGAGGAAAGTGCAATGCATTTTCTACTATTTAATTTAGGATTGTCCAAATTTTTGCCAAAAAAAACAAAAAAAAACGCATAGCATGAAGAAAAAGGCCCCAAACTTAATAAAAACAAAGTTTTATCGTGAAAAAGTATATTTTTTTAATAAGAGGAAAGACCAAAGTATTTTTAAAATATTTAAAATTTTAAAAAATATTTAAATTTAAAAATTTTTTTTATTCCTTTCCACTGTCCAGCATGTTTTAAACTGGTTAATTTGCAGTGTAACACCCACGCTCTGTTCACATTAAAAATTTCCAGAATACTTAAATTTATGTGTAATTGTACATGTTCCATTCGAATCTGGCTTGATAAATTTGATAGAATCTACCATTTTGAAGTTATCGACAGTGAAATTCCAGATTAACTCTGTACTAATATAAGTACAGAGTTACTTTGGTGCAATTAGTATAATGATCACTGACTCACAAACAGATCTGATGGGTAGG
This sequence comes from Acanthosepion lycidas, assembly GCA_963932145.1. NCBI lineage: Eukaryota > Metazoa > Mollusca > Cephalopoda > Sepiida > Sepiidae > Acanthosepion > Acanthosepion lycidas. The sequence goes on along the minus strand of OZ010575.1, from coordinate 103,641,239 downwards.
GTAGTGCAATTGTCTGATTAGTATGCAGATCATGTTCAAAAACTGAAAAGTCTCTAGTAGCTTATTTTTCTGTTCAACAGGTTTATGGTAGGTATTTCAAATGTATGGTTGTCAGCACGAGGAACAGCTGAAGGTGTCAACTATAATTTAGAGATGCCAAAATGAAGATGCTATGAAAAATTTAAATATCTGGGAAGTGTTTTAACAGAAACTTAAGACTGAAATCCAAAGGCACATTGAATAGCAAAATATGTCTTCCAGAAGTGAAGCAACATATTAAGAAACAGGAAAATTTTGTAAGAAACAAAAAGTGCTGAACTGTTATATAATGTCTGTCAACCTCAGTGACAATGAATGCAGAACAATCTCTTCATGTGACAGAAATGTGGTTCTTCAGAAGGATACTGAGAATTACCATAGAGACTAGGTATGCGATTAACAATGAAGATTTAAATAGAAATGAAAGTGAAGCTTGTACTGAGAATCAGAAAGAGACTGTTTACATTTCTAGGATATGCAATTAGACAAGAGGGCTTGGAGAATTTAACACTCATAGTACACATTGATGGTAAATGGGATGGAGGGAAACAGCCAGTAACCTAACTAATAAGCTTGTGTAAATAGATTACAGAAAAGGGAGTAGGGGAGATGGTGGAAAGACAATCTTTACTAAGAGCTGCAAATGATAGGAAGTTCAGCATAGGCTTAATAGGCCACATTCTGAGAATAGCATCGAGAAGAAGTTCAGCCATCACTTCCAGTGTTGAAAATATATGATCACAACATATTATGGCATGAGCTGTCGCCTTACATGTATCAATGAGTGCACACAAAGTTCATACATAGACAAGTTTTCTATTTCTCACCAGGTATAAACTATTTGACACATTTAAACATATTGCCTAAATGTTGGTGCATAAAATAATTTACTTTAATTTATTTTTGTGAATTATCAAGTGTCCTCTTGCTTCAGATAAATAAAATTTAGGCAAAGGTAACAATTTTTGCATAAATATTCTATTTCAGTTGGTATAATGTTAATAATTGCAAATAATATATGAGTTTGTTATTTTCTTTAATAACTTTCCATTATTTGCAGATATCAATAACAGTTCGAAAAGACCCAAACATATGCCAAAGAAAAAATTAATTCTGGAAGAGTTAGTAATTAACTGAAATAAAGAAAGAATTGCTCATCTTCCAGGGTCTGCGCATTTTTTAAATTCCTATTCCAAAGTACACTCACCTAATGACATAATGAAAGCAACTCTCATGAATTGTTGCAAATGAATTTTTTCATGGATTTCAAGCTACAAAAGACAATCAAAAGTACAATGCAGAAAGCCATGTTTTTGTATTGAGTGTGGGTCAGAATTTTCAGAGACTTCTACTTTATGAAACACTTGAGAATTCTAGGATAGAAAACATTTTCTTCACACAGTTCAAAATTGAAAAAACATATGAGAAAACATGGATCAAAAACCTTACTCTGAAGTGTCCAAAGAGAGTTTACATCTGGAAAGTGACATGCAAACACTGACTAAAGAGAAACAATTTCATTGTCAAGTGTGTGGTTCAGCATTTTCAGTGAGTTCTAGTTTTAAAAGACACATGCGAATACACACTGGTGAGAAACCATTTTCTTGTCAAGTGTGTGGATCAGCATTTTCCCAAAAGTACAGTTTAACAGACCACATACGGATACATACAGGAGAGAAACCATTTTCTTGTCAAGTGTGTGGATCAGCATTTTCCCATAGATCCCATTTAACAAGGCATATGTATATTCACACAGGAGAGAAAACATTTTCTTGTCAAGTGTGTGGATCAGCATTTTCAAAGAGTTCTACTTTAAAGAGGCATATTTTAGTACACAGAGGAGATAAACCCCATATATGTCAAATCTGTGGATCAGCATTTTCACTGTCTTCTCATTTAAAATGCCACATGCGAATACACACTGGTGAGAAACCATTTACTTGCCAAGTATGTAGTTCAGCATTTTCAGTAAGTTCTAGTTTAAAAAAACACATGCGAATACATACTGGTGAAAAACCATTTGCTTGTCAAGTGTGTGGATCAGCATTTTCTGAGAGCTCTACTTTAATAACCCATATGCGAATACACACTGGTGAGAAACCATTTTCTTGTAAAGTGTGTGGATCAGCGTTTTCTAAAAGCTTCCGTTTAACAAGTCACATGCGAATACATACAGGTGAGAAACCCTTTTCATGTGAAGTGTGTGGATCAGCATTTTCGGTGAATTGCAGTTTAAAAAGACACATGAAACTTCACACTGGAGACAAACCATTTTCTTGTCAAGTGTGTGGAGCAACATTTTCACAAAAATCACATTTAACATGCCACATGAAAATTCACACTGGAGAGAAAACATTTTCTTGTGAAGAGTGTGGTTCATTATTTTCAACTAGTTCCACTTTAAAAAAGCACATGCAAAGGAAAAAACATTTTCTCAAGTCACTAGAGCAGCATTTATCGTAAGTGATAATTTGAAAAATTCATATCAGCACACAGAAAAAATTTTCTGTCACCTGATACCCATCAAAAATCAGCATCCAAGCAAACATTAGATATCTCCCCTACATTATCTCTAATATGCAGGATCCCCCATAAAGAAGTACAGCCTTCGACTTTTTGATAATTTTGTTTCTAAACCAAGCATTTTATTGTTTCTAGCAGAACATTGCTCAAAACATCAGTTATTATGACCAATCTGTACATCACTGAAACATTGTTAAATAAAAATATGTGTATGTTGCCATTCAAAATACTCCCTTAGAAACAAATTTAATATTCTCTATATTAAGTATATTTTTAAAACATTATTAATCATCTTTTTATCTGAAATGGGAATTGAATATGAATAGAGTACATAACATTAAAAGTAATACTTATAAATAACAGGTAGGTACTTTGAAGTCATTGTTATTGGCCAGTTCTCCTGTGATGCAAGCAGGTATCTGCGAAAGCTCTATTTTCAGTTTATTTCTCTTTCTACTTTACATCAATGATGATACATTCCATTATCACTGCGTGGTCCCTGAATATTTATCTTTCACAATGAATGGGTTTTCTCTACAGGAGGCAGTGTGCCCTGAGCATTTTTTTGTACAAACCCACCCCAGATCTTTAGATGCTTCAAAAATGGTTCGTTCCCTATACCATTCCAGTAAATACTTTGTCATGCATGCTGATCTCTCTCTGTACCTAGCACAGCTGTCAAGAAGGTGTTTTGGCACACTTTTTGTTGACAGCAATTTATTAGATGACCATGAACAATTGGTTAGAGTAACAGAATCCTCAGAATTCAATAAGTAGCTCCCTCACCTGGTGACAACAATGAGGCTGAAATAACTTCTCTGCAAAGGTAGTTCTAGTTTAAAAAAAGGAAACGCCCTCCCACTGCATGTTGGTGCTGTGATTAGATTGAGGAGTGGGATGTAACAGAGAATCAGGTTTTTTGGAAACTGTGTGACAACAAACCAACATTGATTACTTTTAGGTGTTTTCTATATTAACAGTCATGTTTGTAACATTATCAGCTTGCACATTAATATATTAAAATCATTTTGGAATATTACCTAATAAAGAATTTTCTTATTAATAAATTATACCAACTCTCAACAAAAATACTTTTTGATTTTTATTAAGTTATTTTTTGTAAGGTCCATGATGAACAGTATGTTCATGGTTTAATTTGAAAATATGCTTTTTAAGATCATCAAGGATTTTTATTTTATGTTAAAAAAGAACTTCTCAAACACTTAAAATTTCTAAATTTAAATGTGTTGCTGATATTTGTAAGTTGAAGTGGAACTGATAAAAAAAGGCAACATGCATCACTTCACAATTGATCAATGGCAAAATTGCTCAAACACAGTCTGACTACAGCTTCACTTGAAGCAAAACCATCAACTGAGTGACAATCAGTTGGCATTTCAAGAAAGCATGCAAAACATCTGTAACAAAGACACAAGCAACAAGAAGTACTTCTGAAATTTCATGTACAGGAAAGGATTGCTAAAAATGAGAGGCAAAAGAAAGAAAAAGAGCGTCAAGCAATAAGAAACAATATTGTTTAATTAATTTTAAGTACAAACTTTTATAATAAACAAAACAAGAAGCAAGTCGATAAGGAAATGAAGAAATAAGTTATTGCCATGTTTGGTGTGTTGAGTTCTGTAGAATGAGTTCAAGTTCAGTGTTTTTTTGGTGCAATAACAAGAAACTTTAATGAAAACCACTTATTAGAATAAAATATATTTTACTTAAATTTATCCAAGTTGGGTCACAAATATTGATCTTCAGGGCTACCAAAAATAAGTGATAAAATTCTCTGGTGAGAAGCTGTGATTTTATTTGAAACTAGGAGTAGAGCCCGGCGTTGCCCGGGGATGTAACAGTAAGAGATAGATCAAGTATCGACCATCATAAAGACTGAAAAATAAAATTGACAAAGATTATTGTTTAAGGTTGACGGACACGCATGTTTTAATTAGTTTTTTTTTTTTTTTAACGAATTGGTCAAACCCAAACTCAAACGAAAACGTTGTTTTCAATCGTTATGAGTCTACCGATTGAATAGAATTTCATTATAAACAATTATCTTGTAAATGGAATTTTGAAAGCATTCTGAAAGTAAAAATAAAGAAAAAAGTCTGCAAGACGATAAGAAACACTACCTGCCAAAAAAAAGTGAAGTTTTGTTGAAATCGGTTGAAAAATGTAGGAAATCCGATCCCATATCTAAACGAACACACACTAAAAACAAACAACCTGGGTTTTATAAGTATAACTCGATATTAATAAGTATAACTCGATATGAGTTGTCCCCCTTTCATTAATGCCTCTTAATCGTGTTTTCAAATTGATTTCGTGCAAAAACAACCAGAACCACCGCAAGGTAATTTTACGTAGTCCTGTGAAGTTTTGTTGAAATCGGTTGAAAAATGTAGGAAATCCGATCCAATATATAAATGAACACACACACACACACACACACACACACACACACACACACAACCTGAGTTTTTATAATCAGTATGATTTCTATTTATTCTTGCATAATCCTTTAATACACACAGACCAAATTTTGTTGGCTTGATTTCTGCACTTTACCTTTTCATGTCTGGCCGCAGTCTAATGAACATCGAACATGAGAAGCTGGAAAGAGGCAAAAGGTCATATAGTAATAAATGTAAAACAGAATTACATTCTAATGCAAAGAAATATGTAAGAAGACCCATGGAAGAAAGACAAAATGAAAGATACACCACAAGATGGTAAAATTTGGTGGAGGACGCATAGTGGTGTGAGGTTGCATTGTTGGGGACGTGCAGAATTTATGCTTGAAAGAATCAGAAGGAATTTGTGTAGGTTGCGTGACTTTCTGCATCCACAACAAATAAATAAAAAAAACGAAATTTAAAATACGATTAAGAACAAGACATATTCAATTAGAAACTAATAAAACATTTATATACAATTCAAAACAATATACAAGCATGATAATTGGTATATGTTATGTTGGCAAAAATGTGTATGATGTTTTAGGTTTCAGAATGTCTCTCTTTCTTTGTAATCGTTCGTTCATTTGCAGTCCGTTTTAGATTTGTGTTGGTATTAGAATTGTCAATATTAAGTGTCTTTTTAGAAGGAGTTCTTAAGGAGTGATCTACCTTTGACTGTAATGTTTTTAAGGTCGTTCGCACATGGATGTTTACTTAATAGGTAGTGAATATAATTCACTTTGGATAAGCAATGTTCGAGAATCGATGTTCACAGAGTTGGTTGATTTAAAATAAATTGTGAGTGAGTCAGCGTTGATGTACCTTTGCGCGGTAAAATCGTGATTTCGAGTGACGTGGAGTATGTTGACAATTTCTCTGTGGGAGTTCATTACTGACTGCTTGGGTCAGTCGACGTTTTCTTTTATAAGTTCTGAAAGTCCGAAATCGTCTCACGGAGTTTTAGCTCAATTTCGCTTTTGCACGTGAACTTTCAGATTATCGTGTCATTAACCAATGAGATTGGTTGATTCGCCTAGTACGGTTTTTATTGGTTGAAGTTTTCCGTACGTAGGCGTAAGATATAGACTGTTCAGTTGCTAGGGGTGATAGGTAAGAAAAAGACGAGTCTACAGCATCAAATGCAATGGTAGAACAAAATTGGTAAGACGATGGAAACCTTAACAGCAAAAAATATCTTAGTTTAATATAGTCTAATCTTCTGCTAGTCTACAAAGATGAATGTTTTTCACTTTTCAGCATGACTTCTTTTTGCCACACATCACTCGCAATAAAAGCTTTTCTTGTGGATGAAGATATTCAAGTTTTGAAAACTGGCCAGCTGCAAACACAAATATATGAAAGTGAAAATAAATGTGAAACATTATTCATTAGATTGCTTAAATACAAGAAAAATGTTATATTTACAACTTTTTAAGAACGCGAACGAAAATACAATGCAATGTTTACCATTTATGAATTTATAAAGAAATAAATATCAATTTTTTTATTCATAAATTTCTAAATAACTTATATGAACAAGAAAATTTAAATAAACTGATAATGATAATGGCAAGTCACTGGATTTATAAATTAAAAAAAAAAATGGAATTTTCTGGGTATTTCTTTCATACGGCTAATCATTGATAACTTTATAAAGTTATGAAGAAAAAAACTTATTTTCATAGTTATTGATAAAATCGTAAATAATAAATATTACATTGTAGATGGTTTTTTACCTATTCGGATAATTTTTTAAATATATTTTTAATAGAAAGCTTTCTTTTCACATTTATTTCTTTATAAAAAGGTAAATAAATCTTCAGAAAAGGAAAATAATAAATATCACATTGCATTTGAATCACATTTTTATAATCTTAGAAATAAACATTGCTGAGGGGGGCAAGGTAGTACAAAATAATAGCCGTTTCGTGAAAAAACGTCTTTTGACATCATTTTTATACAGGCACGAAAGGTAATGTTTACCCATTATTCATCAAAAAATTATTTTTTCCTTGGATAATAATATATTTTATTTATAAAAATAAATACACTTTTCTAACTAAACAATTTCTCAGTTTTACTGCATTTTTATTTTATTATTCAGTGCCAATTTCCTGGAACTGGGTTTCTCTTTGACCAAAAAGATTTTATGAGATAAATTCTTCAAGGACTTGTCCTTATGATTAATATAAATATTAAGTGATAGAAGAAAGAAATCTTCAAAAGTTCATAAAATTAAATGAGTTTTATTAACAGATGTAAAAAATAATGTTACAAACATTTTCTAAAAAAGAGAGATTTAAAAATAATTGAATTAATTTTTGAATAAGTTCTGTAAGTTTCATTAAAATCCAACAAAAGTTCTTACAATCTAAGAATATTTCCTGGCTTTAAAAATCAGCAAAGGTGTAAAAAACGAATCAACTATATCTATTGTCTTACAATTAAAACGAATAAATCATTTAATGGATATGATTCGTTTGAAAAAAGCTTTAGGGCTGAAAAAAAAAGTAATTTCTTCGTGAGAAAGAAGAGGCGAGGAGAAATAGTGTAAGTGTCCTGTAGCTTGGTGAAGAAGTCGGGTGAATGTGTAACAGAATTTGCTTTAAGTATAGCATCGTAAATAATTCAGGTCTGTTGTTTAAATATCCCGCAAAGGAATCACACGTTTTTTAGTTGTTTTTTTTGTTTTTTGTTTTTTTATGTTGGCGGGAACGTGATCCATTGGTTGAAAAATGTTACTTTCAAAGCATTAGTTTATTAACCTGAACAATGAGTAGTCCTCTGAATCAGAAACCATTTTTTGTCATTTGCTGTTTGACTCTCTTGGTGTTTACTTCCATCTTCGATCCACAATATTGATACATATTTATTACCATTTAAAATTGGTGGCATATGAATTATGCATATCCTGATGACTAAATAAATTTCCATTTGTCGTGTAAATATGATTAAAAATTCGAAAACTACAATTAATTATAAGTTATAACCTTAACAAAAAAAAAAACTTTTTATTTGTACATATTTAAAAATGTAGGTTCATTTTGGTTCCTTAAATTATCATCTGACCGCATCATTGTCCAGTATATTTGTTGGGAGACACTCACCTATGCTAGGTTCCATTGAAGCTTAAATCTATATTTATTTTTCTGAAGCGCCATAAAACTGGTACACACAGTAAGGATCAAACAGACTAAGTAGCCCTCTAAATGTTTGTTAGAAAATGCGCATACATGATCAAAAAATGCCCAAAACTTCATAAAAAATAAAGTTTTATTGCCAAAATCTCTATATTATTATTACGTTTTTTTTTTTTTAGAACCTTCAATTTTCTTCTTTATTTTTTCTTACATTGCTTTGGCTTTCTTGTGTCAACGGTTGGCCATAAACACACTGGTTTGAAAATTCTTGCAAAAATTAGATAATTATCGAATTTTAATCAAACTTTCAAGACTTATCTACAAATGAATTAAATTGTTTTTGAAATCTTTCTTTTTTAGAAACTCAAGGTAAAAATATATTTTTTGAGTTTGTTATCCGCCACTTATTTAACTTTACGAAATTTCGAGAAATTATTTTTGTATTGTTTAATTAATATTTTTATTTGTTCCAAGAACAACACATTGGAGAATTTAAATCATGACTTTTTTTTTTTAGTCGGGATCTTTAAACAGGAAATCTTCTCTGAATCGTAAATTAGATCATAAAGCCTAAGTACCTAAAATTCAATATAAAAAATATTTTAAGCAATCTAATAAGATTGCTTGGAATACTTTCATAATTTTTTAAGATTAATACCAATACCCCCCCCAAAAAAAAATCCCCTCTGTGTTAATAATGCTTTTCTACGATATTTTAAAGTAATATTTTAAGTAAGCAATATTTGTTTAAAATCAGATTAAATTTTAAATCAGCTAATCTTCCTCAAATAAAGTTTCAGAAAAGCATATTTTAAATCTTGAAAGAATTTTAATAAAGTGAATTAAAGTGCACTTAGTGTTTTTACTGATTAAATTCGAACTAATTTAAATTCAGTTTGATATACAATTTAAATTTAGCAAAGCGTTTCCATCATTGGATAAAATAAATGTAATCTCTTAGCTTGAAATTAAAGCTAAAATAAAAAAAAAGAAAATTTTCATTTTAGAAAAAAAAAATGCATTTTAATCCTAAGGTATCACTTTTCTTTGAAGATGACTATCGTACTAATCTTATTTCATGGTAAGTCCGAATTTACTTTTGACACCTGCAAAGAAAAAAGAATGGATCTTGTTAAAATTAGCGAACCCAAAATTTCCATGTCAAGGACAGAGAACCCAATTATCCCCTTGTGAAGAATAACGAACCCTTGACAAAATATATTATTAAAAGCAATGTTGGAAATATAAATGAACACTTTTATTGACAAATGAACAATTGAAATAACATATTATTCACTTCCCATGAAAAAACAGTTAAAATAACTTAGTTATTGAAAGGATATTTGTGGTGATCGCATTACAGAACCACCATAACCTGTTAGTGTTAACCATATTTTGTTCCACCCTCATGAATTGATGTAAATACCCTGGTAGAAAATTGCGTCTGCATTTTTGTATGCTCTTAAATTTAGCCTTATGCTTTTTTTAGCATCCCGATACCACTTTCTTATCAATGTTGAATTTTGTACAAATCCGTGTAAAAAGTGAATCAAAGAGCTTACCCAGCTTCATACATATTTTCAGGAAATCTCAACTTCTAATTGGTCGATAAACACAAAAGTGGGCGTTGCAATCACCCCCCCACCACCACCACCACGTACAAGTCTTTTTCCAGCGCGTGACCAAGTCAAGTTTTCCTGCTTTTCCGGGAGCCTGTCACGTGATTACGTTAATTATAAATACCAGACACGAGTTCGTTCTCTCTCTCTCACTCTCTCTCTCTCTCTCTCGCTACGAAATGTAGTTGTAAAAAAGGATTCGCGTCTTGACCATGTGCGGTCAGACGCTTATGAAAACATATTCACACATGCACGTACGTACGAAATTTTCCAAACTACATTACAAACATACGAAACATTTCCAAACCAGCGACAAGAACTTTTCTCTTTAAAAATACTCTGATCAAACTTATGCACACATCTTTACAAAACAAAATTGTAATATTATGTATATGAAAAAAATATATATTTGTTGTTGCAAACATATCCTTTTTGTTGTAATTGAATATCGTTACCATATGATTTTTTATTTAAATTTATGTTTGTGGATGTTGCATGTTTCATTTGCAGCGCAACACTAAAATATTCACGCATCCTTCTTAGATCCACTACACTTTTCCCAGTATGATTCTATATGTTGTGTGTGAATGCCTGTCTGTGGGTCAACAACGTGCACAGAATGGTTGACGGTTCTGTGCTGGTAGTTTGGATTATTCTGTAAGCTCGCCATTCATTAATGTGAATACTTGATCCATGTCACTTTACTTTTTTAATTATTGGCATGAGTGTCTTTTAGTCTCCGTGCTCAACTCTTTCCATATACCCAATTGCTGGTGATGTACTATCATCTACCAAGCCCAAAACCCAAACTTTACCCTTAGGGGGCCTTTCTGTGAAAAGAACGATTCATTGATTTGAACTCCAAGGTCGACCAAGAATATCGCAACAATACATCTCAAAGTCGCGTATGGCACAAATGACAAAAAATGTGAAAAGTACTCAAAATACAAGGGAGAGAAATATTTATTCATTAGTAAATTATATATAATACGTGTATATAGCACAGATCTCTGACAGCTAACCATCCTGGGTATGACGTTAAACTGCATCCAACAGCAAGGCGTCTGATCAGGAGGTTTTGAGGAGCGTGGAACCACCCCTTAATTGCTGGTGTTCCCAGGTCCACCCTGACCCGGAGTGGTAGCACCTGTTAGGGTCCCAGCTATGGGCAAATAGTGAACTCCCAGTTTTTTCCAGACCTTACCAGGGTATGATGATAAACTACATCCACGTCCTGGGTATGATGATAAACTACGTCCAACAGCAAGGTCTCTGATAATGTTTTTGAAAAAATAATGTTGCCAGCTATACGTTTAATAGTACTATATATTTAATATATGTATATAACTAAAATTGGCATTAAATGACCTACAGTGGTTGATATGCCATAAAACCCAACCAACCAACCAACCTATTGTATGATTAAGGCCTAAAAAAATTACTCCTTAAATTTTTCTACCAAATAAGAGTATGGTATATAGATGAAGGTTGAGCTAATACATAAGCAAAGGCCAAGTTTACTGTCTATATTACTATTGTCATTTATTGACGCCATGTGGTTACGGTCGTTGTTAAAGTAGGTGACTATCGTCTTAGTCCTTTTGTATTAGAGTTCATACGTGATCGTTCTGCTTTAGTTGAAAGGAAGTCATTTTAGAGATTTGATTATGGTTACATAATATAAATACCATGTCTGTTCTTTTAGTAGTATAACTTGTAACCTCGAGTAATTTGATTTTTTTTTTTAATTATGACTAGAAGTTGTTAGTGTTATAGACAAGTGTATGGTTGCAAGAAAGAAATACGACAACAGCAGAAATAGGTTGACGTGGTTTATTTCAACAGGAACGTGAGGGTTTGGGACAGCTCCCTTGTGGTAAAGTTCATAAACCGGCTTCGGATCTAGGTCGGTCTCTCATAGTAGTTCACACATGTTGACGCTGGCACTCCGCTGCTGTGAACATGTCTCTTCGGTGGCCACCTGTTGACTGCCCGTTGAACTTCCGTGTGACCCGTTTTATAGCGTTTTTAAAAAGAAAAACGAAGCGAGTATAATTAGGAGGGAAGCATTTTTATTGGACGAAAAATAGAGCACTTTAAATATTATTTTATTTTTCGACCGGAACTCGAGTGTCGGGAACATTTGTAAACGAAGATAATGGTCATTTTGTGACGGGGCTTTGTCCCGTTCACATCCTGTTCTCGCTCTTGAGTATTTGCCTGTAAATCAGCCGAGATATGACTTATTTTATTTCATAACATTAGGAAATACAGCATATGTTGTAACACTCCTTATACCAGAAAAACGGCAGCCAAAAATTATCTCCTTAGAGCATGGGTTTTCCCGACGGAGGAGATACTGATGCTGTTGTAGTATCTGTCCCGTGCCTGTGGCTATACTCTTTCCCACTGCCTGGACATAATCCTGGGACTTGTTCGGTAACTGTTCCATGGTAGTGGTATGATCAGCTAAGACAAAATTTGACCAATGGCCCGGGTGTCTCAACTCGGGTCACCACGTTAAAACAAACTGACCTGGTGATGCACTCTTTTGACCAATAGCCCGAGTGTCTCCACTCGGGTCACGACGTTAAAACAAACTGACCTTGTGATGCATTCTTTTGACCAATGGCCAGAGTGTCTCCACTCGGGTCACCACGTTAAAACAAACTGACCTTGTGATGCACTCTTTTGACCAATGGCCCGAGTGTCTCCACTCGGGTCACCACGTTAAAACAAACTGACCTTTTGTGATGCACTTTTAGTGGAGAGTTAAAGGTAAATTACAGAGGATGGGTACTTTTCTCTCTATGCTATACGGTGACCCCTGCTTGTGTGGTTGAGCACTTTTAACTAGCGAGAGTACTTTGGGTTATATGGTGACACTGTTCTTTGGAACAGTATGATGCCTTTTCCCGTATCCTCGATATGAATCTTTTAAGGTTCCAATTTTTTCTGCTGGGTTACCGTGCAATCCACTACCTTTTTTAGCAGTAGGCTGCCTCTAACCAGTAGACTGTCGGGTTGCTGAGTGATCCACTGCGGTGGTCGAACCCATATGCGGCCCGCGGTCTGCCTGCCCTACATGCAAGCCACCAATCTGTCACTGGGTGGTATGCCACTAGCGTTTATCGCTGCTGGCCCGCTGGCATGTTCTTTTCGGCACTGTAATCACTGGCGGACCGCCGTTGGCTGCCACCAGATGGCCTCTTGCGTTGCCCTCGGCCACGAGCGTCTTGCGTGTAGGGTGGTTATCGGTGCGATCTATTGTAGTAGACGTTCTATCTACACCCACGCAGACTAAACTAAGACTCTCTTTCCCCTGATTACATGGTATTTGTCCTTTTAAGGGTAAATCTAAGCCCAAACTGCATGGGCCAGCGCACGACCACTTGTTCTGGTATTCTTCTGTGCTTGTTAAACGGTTCCAGCATCGTCAGCGCACGACCATTTGTTCCGATATCTCCTGAGTTCGTCATCAGCCCCGTTACCTGCTGCATTCCGGCATTTTCTTACGTAGAGCCGCCATTCCCTTCGCATATCAATCTTCTCCTGAGTTCATCGGCATCTTTCACGCCCAGCAACACCATTCTTTCCTGTGCACAGTGCACTCAGCTTGCCTTTCTTCTTCGAATATCGACTGTTCCAGTTACCTTCTGCGCATGTCAAACTAATTCGCCATATTCTCTTTCTTTTTTTTTTTTTTTTTGCCCATCAACAGTTCCGGGTACATTATCAACTTTTCCAGTCAGTATTCTACACATATCATCTTCTTATCTCCCGTGTATACAATACTGATTTTATGTAATACAGTGAGTATACCATACCAGTTGTTACGGTTTCTTCGTCAACGGTGCTACATAAACTTTTTCTCCAATCTATTTTTGTACATGGCAAATGAACATTTCTCATTTACTATATTTTGCGTTCTCTCAACTGCTTTTCATCTGATTTCTGCGGAACTCTTTTCAACATCTACCTTTCGCATTTTCTTTCTTGGAATTGTATTTTGTATTTGCCAAGAATAAATTTTGGCCTATTTATTTGAATTCCTCGTTTTTGTTGTCCTTGTTTTTGACCTGTCAAATCTTTGTGCTTAAATGTTAGCGGGCACCGTCTGAATGAACCAACCAAGGCTCGTGTGTCCCGTTCGGTTAGCAGCTAACCGTTAGCTAACCCAAAAGACGAAAACGTGTCTCCTGGCCAGAGTCTGACTCCAAAAAAGGCTCGGTTGTAACTTGAATTGCCACTATATAAGGCCTGTAGGAATGGTATATACGCGAAAGCCCAAACATAATTTTTAGAGTCACCATACCATACCATACCATACCATACCATACCATACCATCCTATCAAAGATTTTTATACAGTGTAACCCGGATATAAGAGAGTTGTCGGGACCGGAGAAGAAGTCTCTTATATACAGGTTTCTCTTATATCCGGGTTTGGTCTCTATTTTGTTTAGGTAAGAGTATGGCTCTAATTTGGGACCAGAGAAAATATCTCCTATATCCGGGTCTCTTATATCCCGGTCACACTGTACAACAGTTGTGTAAAAACTTTTGCTGTCAACATACCAATTTATAAAGTGAGTATTTTGCTTTATAAGAAAACAAAAGGGAACTACCTTGTTTTGGCGTTCGATTAGGGTCCTTTTTCTATTAGGGAGTGACAAAAAAAAACAATGACCATTTCTTAGGGGACTATTTTAGGGAGTGAATTAACTAACAGCCGCTACAAAAATTTGGAAAGGCACCTGTTTATTTATCCCCCCAAAAAAAACAATAACTGGTAGCAGCCAAATTAAGCTTAAAACAAAAAGTGCCCACCGCTACGAAAAGTTGTAAAAAAAAATCCATTATTGTTTGGCGAGTTACATGTTTACAACACGAGAAGTTTCATGTTTCCTCATTTCATTTTTTTTACACTAGTCAAGACACCAACATATGATATGAAATTTTGAAAATCTGCTGCTGTAATTTCACTTTTGCCTTTAGGGTTCCGGAATATATCTGAATTACCAGTATATGAAAAATAAAATAGTTATATTGTTGAACCTTAAAATTGCTTGTACTTAAAAAATGTTAATGTAGAGAACAACGAACTCGATTTTTTATTTTCGTGTTTAAAGTTTTAAGAACGAACCCAATCATCTTCTTGTAAAGAACAGCAAACCCTGCCATGATGAGTGGGTTCGCTAATCTTGACAAAATCAAAAAAAAAAAAAAAATAATAATAATAATAATAATAATGCTGAAATCAGTGAAGTTTACCGGCTTTAGCCATTTTAAAACATACATTCCTTCTCTAGTCAATTAGTTTTTTTGAAATACAGCAAAATACTTTTTTACTTATTATTGGAGATAAATTTAATTTATTAACTTGAAATTAGGCGCTAGGTAAGTAAATCTTCTTCATCTGCTCATTCATTCAAACCATATTAAATCTTATCACATTTCATTTAGTGGTACCTACAAAAATTTTGTAACAAAATAATCAAATAAATTTTATGTTTTTTGTTTTCAATCGAAAAATAAAATGACTGACTAATTGAATTGACGCAATTCCAGTTCGTGAAAAATGCCTCGAATTCTTTAAAATGTTATTCATGTTACAAAATAATGTAAATAGAGAAAAAAAAGAATATATCTTTCAATTCAATAATGATTCCATTCATTCAATTAATTTGTATTTTATTGGATAAGTAAATAAATGTTCATGTTTTGTATGAATTATCTCCCTTTAACATAGTTTTTCAAAAACTGTATTTGTTATCATTTTTGCATCGATCGAAAACGACGACCATTGTTCTATAAAGAATAAAGATTTAACCAGAAAACATTAGTTTATTCAAAATAATATAGTTTCTCCATTTTTCGCAAATCCTGCATTGTCTTAAGGAAATGAAATCATAAAGCGAAAGAAAGCAGTAAGTATTATTAATAAATTGCTTTGTTTACGCCAATAAAAATACCTATTTTCATAAAGACATATTCACAAAGAATTACGAAACTATTTTAAAAATTGGGAAAATATTCAAACTTGGAAAGCAGAATATTATTTGCAGTTTGTTCGAAATTATTTGAATGTTTTTTTTTTTATGAATTAGTAAAAAAAAAAATCATTTGCTTTTCATTTATTTTTTTTAATTCTTCTGGCGACAATCTACTCAACTCTCATTTGTTAAAAAAATAACTTTTAAGTTACCAAATCTACGAAAAGACATTCTGCATAAATTCTCTCGGGAAGGATTTTTTTTTTTTTGTCAATTTTTTCTTTCTCTATAAAGGTACCTCTACGAAATCGTAAAAAAAAATGCCATAGCATGATGAAAAAGACGCCAAACTTGACGAAAACAAAATTTTATCGTCTAAATGTTTATAGTTTTTATGTTATTAAAGTTTTAAAGAGGAAAGACCAAAGTTTTTTTTTTTTTAATTACTTTTAAAAAATTTTCTTTCTTTTTAGAACATTCTAAATTTTGATTAAAAAATCTTGTTTCTCTTTGCATCAGCGGAACTAGTAAATAACATAGACAATTGTTAGCACGTTTTTTTGGTATAACACATTAATTTTGAAAATCTTGCAAAAATATAAATAATTGTTGGATGTTAATGAAACTTTCAGAAACTATTCACAGATGATCGAAATTATTATAAATAAGTTTTTTTTTTTTTTTGAAGTCATGGCAGAAATATATTTTTTTAATATTTATTAATCCCCACCCCATGACTAATTTTATGAAAACGCTAGAAATTCGATCGAGTTTAGGTTAATGATTACAATAGTTAAAAGCACAAGACTTTGAGGAATGCAAATCATGTTTTTTTTGGTTTTTTTTTGCTTTTAATTGGACCCCGCTTACCTGAAAATCAGCTCTGAATTGTAACATACAAAACTCAATATTATAAAACATATATTAATTATTTAATATCAAATGCTTTTATTTGCTTTTATAAATATGGACAATATTTTCTGAAAGTAAAAAGTTTTTCTGATAAAAAATGAATTTTTAATACAATTAATTATTTATTTCTTTTTTTATAATAGATTTTTACATTTAAGTTGTTAAAATATTATAAAATTAGTTAAAAGCCACATCACATTTTGTAAGTGTCCTTATGGGATAGATCTTCTTTTAGCATGTTGTAAATTGTATCGTTTTGACTAATCAGAAGATCCGCAGTAATTAAGAAATGTAATTTTGTGTTCATAAAATGGCTGTAATTAAAAATTATGGAAGGTCACAAGCAATAAAACATCATGTGGCTTGAGTGTAAGCGTTCTCCGCTGAACGTCGATTACATTTGATTATTGCAAATTCTTTGTGCGGAACACATGCTGAGCATTTTGAATTTGTGTTTTTTACTCATTAAAAAAATTTGAACATCATCCTAAGCCATTTTCACCATCAACATTACTACATTTTTAAAAGTACCATTTATTTCATTTACATATTTCATTGCAATTTCAATTTTTTGAAGTTGTTTTACAGTTTTCACTTTTCAGTGAGGCATCTTAATTTCAATTTTATGTGAATTTCTTATTTCAAACTGTTTTCGGTTCTATCCTTAAGTGTTGTTGTCATCACCCTGCTCAAAAGGTGTTAAAAAAACAAAAATACATCAAGCCATTGTTCAAACATAGATTTAAAAAAAAAAAAAAAAAAAAATGTGATTTTTTACAAGGTGATGACAGCTTGGCATTGTCGGCTGGCTGGCCTTTGACCCAGCAATGTCAAAGTCAATTTTGGCCTAATTTCAACAATGTTTTGCTTATTGCTGATTTTAAAAAATTGAAAAAAAAAAAACATATAAAAAAATCCTGGTTTCCAGTGTTCAGGGATAGCAATTTTAACTATTTTTTCATATTTTATCCCCGAAAAAATTTTTATAATCATTTACACCAACCAGTTTCACTTAGAAATGAAAGAGCATTCTTTGCTTTCAGGAAATACCTAGTTTCATGGGATGCAGATCAAAAGTTTCCTTGATATTTTGTTCAGATGACAAAAGTCATTTTTCAATTTTTTTTTTCCATTCAAATTGACTGTAGTGTAACAAAACTTTTGATATGTTTGTGATGATTTTTACTTAGGATAGAAATGTTTTAGTTTTATCATAGCAGATCTGTATTGACTTTAGGGACCTATAGTTGCCCGCACAAAGCTGTACAACACTTGTATTTTAATTTATTTATAGTAGATATAGTTTCTACAGACAGTATCAACAAACTCATGGTGTAAGTTACAGTAATAACAAAATAAAAGAAATTGGAATGCTGAAAGTTTTTTTTTTTTTACTTTAATAATTATGAGGTACTACATAAGCTGGTTTGTGTAAAAAAAAAAAAAAAAATGTTACGTCAATTATGTCCTTCCGTATGATAACTCGAATCTCACGTTAGCTGTTGATATGTGATGACAGCAATCATTCATCACTTGTCAACAGTCAACGATGTTAAGATCGCCTCCTTTTTATTTTAAACAACATTTTTCTTCTATGAAAGTAAGCAAAGGTTTTTTCCAAAATATATTAAATAATCTTTAAATTTGCTAATTTTCTTCAAATAAATTTTGAAAAACGTATAATTGATTTTTGGAAGAATTTTAAACTAGGATTTTAACTTAGTTTACAAAATTTAAAAAAAATGGCTGGTATTGAGTTTTTTTTTTTTAGTAATTTTGCTGACAAAAAAAAAACAAGATATTTAACTAAAATTTTGGACATGATAAGAATGAGTAAAATATTTTAAAAATAATCAAAAAATACTTTGGTATTTCTTCTTAATAATGATATATATACTTAAACATAAAAAAAATTTTCATCAAATTTAAGGCCGTTCTTGTCATGCTATGCTCTTTTTATTGATTTTCATGGAGGTACCTATCTATTTACATTGTTTTGTAACATGAATTACATTTTAAATAATTTGAGGCATTATTCACGAACAGGAGTTGCGTCAATTCAATTATAGTCATTTTTTGATTGAAAGCAAAACATAAAATTTATTTGATTATTTTGTAGGTAACATACAGAAACGTGATAGCTAAGATTTAATATGGTTTGAGTGAATGAGCAGATGAAGAAGATTTACTTACCTAGCACCTAATTTCAAGCTAATAAAGTAAATTTAATATCTCCAATAAGTAAAATACTTTGCTGTATTTCAAAACTAATTTAAATTGACTAGGAGGAATGTATGTTTTAAAATGGCTAAACTTCACTGATTTCAGCATTATTTTTGGCCATCTACCCTCACAATGTAATTCTCTTTATTAAAAAAAATCTTTCAAAAATAAAATATACTTTTCTGAATCATTATTTGAAGAATATTAGATTTAATGTTTAATTAATCTGATTTGAAACAAATATTACTTACTTTAAGTTTAAAATATCACTGAAATGCATTTTTGATACGACAATAAATGTTTATTTGGCTGGCTTGACAAAGAGATGGAAGTTTTATCAAATTTTTTTCTATGGTGGACATATCTGTAAAATTTACTTGAGGAATAAAATGTGAGCAACTATCTTATATAATTTTTAACTACACGGTAATCTTAAAAATTTAGGAAAATTTTCTCCAAAATTTAATATTTTATTGAACTTTAGGTACTTTGCCTTTAAATTTACTATAGTTATCACACTTATTTTCTGATAATGTCATGTATGAATGTCCATATTTTAAAAAAATCAGCATGTTTATATATACAAGAAATTTCAAATTCTTTTTAAAATATCTAATTTTTACTTAATAACAATATCACCTAACACAAGGATGGCCAACCTGTGGCGCATGCACCATATGTGGACCTTTTGGATACTTACAAGTGGCGCATTACATCCTTTTGATGAAAAGAAACTAAGCCCCTTCTACTCATTCATTTCAGCGATTTTATATTTATTGCACATCCTTTGCGAATGTGCTAAAAGGATACGCCCCTGGTCATAAGCATTTATTTTTCAAATAAATAGATTTTATTATAACTTTAA
Source organism: Acanthosepion lycidas (assembly GCA_963932145.1). Taxonomy (NCBI): domain Eukaryota; kingdom Metazoa; phylum Mollusca; class Cephalopoda; order Sepiida; family Sepiidae; genus Acanthosepion; species Acanthosepion lycidas. The sequence goes on along the minus strand of OZ010575.1, from coordinate 103,621,455 downwards.
AATATGTCCATATTACAACACATACTGAAAGGAAGTGAATGTTTGTGTGGCGCATTTAAATTAATTGTACAAAATATTGGCGCATGGAATCAAAAGGTTGGCCACCCCTGACAATATTTTCCATAATATATCTTATATAAACAATCAAAAGCTCTTTTAATTAAATAATGTCTTAGTTTTATTGCATTTTTATTTTACAATTAAGAATAGATTTTCTGTAACTGGTGGTCCTGTTTTACAAAAAGAAATGTATGATTTAAATTCTCCAAGAAGTTCTGCTTTTAACTAAAGATTACAAATTGAAATTTTCTATAAAATTTCAGAAAATAAAAAAAATGGAGGTAACAGATGTAAAAAAACACCCAACCTTCTTATGAAGATTTTCTAAAATAATTAAATTCATTTCTGAAGAATACTTAAATTTTCATTAAAGTGGTAGAATTATTTGATTTTTTGCAAGAATTTCCAAATCAGTGTGTTTTTCACTGCAAAAATGATGCTAAAATTTCATAATTATAAACTTTGCATCCTGCTGAAAAAAAAAAAAATGATTTTTAAGCAAAATTCCAAAGATTCTAAAAAGTGGGGGAAAAAATTTAATAATACAAAATCCTTTGGTCTTTCCCTTAAGAACAACATAAAGATTTTGATGATAAAACTTTTTATTAAGTTTGGGGAAATTTTTCATCATAGTAAGCTAATTTTTAAGTGAATCAGTGGTGTTATTTATTTCACTGATTATCCTAACGCTCAAACATTATTAAGGGTTCAATTAATTATCATAAACATTATTATTTCATAATTATTAGGTTGGTGCAAAAATAATAACGTCAAAAACGTCATTATTTTTGCACCAACCTAATAATTATGCTCCAACTTAGAATAAATATATGCTAGTCATTCAAAAGAAAAACTACAGAAAAATAAAATACATAAATATTTGTAGACAATACAGGGTTAAAATTGTTTTCATTTTTTGTCTGTGGGATATACATTTTTTTTTAAATGACAAAAAATTAGTTCCTCATTTCAATACATCTGTAAAAAATAAAATGTGGGATTTCAATAAACCTTGCTGTAATTAATTCATTATAATTTGTTTGTATTTAATTAAAGATTTTGAAGTAGCATCTGAAAGCTTAGCAGTTACATTGTATTAAAGCAGATCATGTAGTTTCAGATCCTGGATTTCCCATTTCTGACAAGGTATAAAATATTTAACACATTTAAACTTATAGGTAAAATGTTGAAACAAATAATTAGCTCAAATTTTTGCCAATAATGAAGTGTTCTTTTGCTTAAGATAAATAAAATTTAAGCAACAGTAATAATTTGTCTATTTATCTTCCATTTTAGTTATTACAATTGTAATAATTTCAAATAATATATAAGTTTATTCTTTCATGACACCTTTTTTTTTTTTTTTCACAGATATCAATAACTGCTAAGGATCACAATTTGAAAAAACACAAGAACATGCTATAGAAAAAATTCCTGGAAAGTGTATTGATATGCATTTTGAAAGAGTTTATAATAGTTAAATACAACTGTACAAAGAAAGAAATTGCTCATTCTTTGAAAGTCTGGGCGTCAACATTTTATTTCTAAATTCCCATTTCAAAGTACACTTAAAGACATACTGGATGGAAACCTTTATAAATTGTTTCAGATCAATTGTTTTCACAGAATTCAAATTTGACTGCAAAGAGTGTGGATCAGAATTTTCGGAGAAATATACTTTAAAAAACATGAGAATACATATAGGATAGAAAACATTTTCTTAAGTTTGGAGATCATTGTTTTCACACAGTTCAAAATTGCAAAAATGCTTCAGAGTACATATGGATCATAAAACTTACACTGGTGAAGTGTGTGAACTCCGATTTTCAGACAGTTCTTACATAAAAAGTGACATGCAGCCACACACAAGTGGGAGATCATTTCCTTGTCAAGTATGTGGAGGAAAATTTTCCAAGAAATCCAATTTGAAAACACACATGCGAATACACACTGGAGAGAAACCATTTTCTTGTGAAGTGTGTGGATCAGCATTTTCAGAAAGGTCTAGTTTACAAACCCACATGCGAATACACACTGGTGAGAAACCATTTTCTTGTCAAGTGTGCGGTTCAGCATTTTCAGTGAGTTCCAGTTTAAAAACACACATGCGAATACACACTGGTGAGAAACCATTTTCTTGTCAAGTGTGTGGCTCCGCATTTTCCCAAAATTCTGGTTTAACATGCCACATGCGAATACACACTGGGGAGAAACCATTTTCTTGCAAAATATGTGGATCATCATTTGCACAAAGATCCCATTTAACAAGCCACATGCAAATTCACACGGGAGAGAAAACATTTTCTTGTCAGGTATGTGGATTAGCATTTTCAGTGAGTTCTACTTTAAAGAGACACATGCGAGTACACACAGGAGATAAACCCCACATTTGCCAAGTGTGTGGATCAGCATTTTCATTATCTTCAACTTTAAAAAGCCATATGCGAATACATACGGGAGAGAAACCATTTTCTTGTGAAGTGTGTGGATCGGCATTTTCAGTGCGCTCACATTTAAATAACCACATGCGAATTCACACTGGAGAGAAACCATTTTCTTGTCAAGTATGTGGATCAGAATTTTCTGAGAACTCCCAGTTAAAAAAACATATGCGAATACACACAGGAGAGAAACCATTTTCTTGCGATGTTTGCGGATCATCATTTTCAGAAAGTTCACATTTAAAAAAACACATGCGAGTACACACTGGTGAGAAACCATATTCATGTGAAGTGTGTGGATCAGCATTTTCAGTGAGTTGCAGTCTAAAGAAACACATGCGAATACATACAGGGGAGAAACCATTTCCTTGTAAAGTGTGTGGATCAGCATTTTCAGAGAGCTCTAGTTTAAAAACCCACATGCGAATACACACTGGTGAGAAACCATTTCCTTGTCAAGTGTGCCAATCAGCATTTTCAGAAAGTGGTAGTTTAAAAAGACATATGCGAATACACACTGGTGAGAAACCATTTCCTTGTCAAGTGTGCCAATCAGCATTTTCAGAGAGTGGAAGTTTAAAAACCCACATGCGAATACACACTGGTGAGAAACCATTTTCTTGTCAAGTGTGTGGATCAGCATTTTCCAAAAAATCCCGTGTAACACGCCACATGCGAATACATACTGGAGAGAAACCATTTTCTTGTCAAGTGTGTGGATCAGCATTTTCACAAAGTTCTCATTTAACAAGTCACATGAAAATTCATACTGGAGAGAAAGCATTTTCTTGTCAAGTGTGTGGATCAACATTTTCAAATAGTTCTACTTTAAAGAAGCACCTGCGTATACACACAAAGGAAAACCATTTTCTGGCATATGTGGATCAGCATTTATAGCAAGTGATAATTTGAAAAGTCCATTTGAACATGCTGAAGGGAAACCATTATGTGTTAGCTGATTTTTTTCTATTCCAGTCAAAAAATTTGCATTCAAACAAGCAGAAGAGTCTCCTACATTATATGAGACATGCAGGCATGCCTTAGTTCCACCAGTTCTCACTTTCAAGCTAAGACCCGCCATGTCATATGCATTGTAATGAACCACCCTCATACCTTTCATATTCCTTTGGTGAGATTAAGTTCCACTCAAGCAGCTTCTTCAATCTCAAGTGTTTCTGTTTTATAGCTAGCAGATGGTTCCCATTTTAGTCCAGTTTTCTAAATGGCATCCACTTTGATCAAAGGGAAACGGTGAAGTATAGAAGTGGATAAGGGGTGTTTTGGAGATTAAGCAACAAGAAACCAACATTGATTAGTTTTTAGTGTTGTTCTATATTGACAATCATGCTTGGGATTGGAGGGTCAGTTCTAGTCCACCTTTGGTGAGAGATGAACTTGTGTAGTGTGATACTATCACGTTATATGTGGGTGAATGTGTCTCAAAGATTTGCATGTTGTGTTAGTATTCATTCAGATAAATCAGCAACATGGTATAAAAATTAGATATTTAGCAGGAAGGTGTCTTTGTATTTACTTGTGTGTGAATTTCAAAATTGAACATTAAACTGAGATTAACCTTGAGACAAAACTACTCTAGAGCATATGAACAATTTGACCAACAACAATCTTCTTTTTGCTTTTCTGAGTCCAAGAGAGGTTTGAATAATTTGCAAATCATAAAATTATTTAATAAAATTTTTGTTTGTAAAATTGTCAGTTTACACGTTAACTTATTAAAATCAGATTTTGAATATTACCTAATAAATAATTATTAATAAATTATGCAAGTACCATCTCTCAATGAAAATACTTTTTGATTTTTATTAAGTTACTAGCAGGAGAGCCCGGCATTGCCCGGGGATGTAACAGTAAGAGATAGATCAAGTATTGACTATCATAAAGACTGAAAAATAAAATTGACAAAGATTATTGTTTAAGGTTGACAGGCACGCATGTCTTAATTAGTTTTTTTTTGTTTTGTTTTTTTACAAATTGGTCAAACCCAAACTCAAACAAAACATTTTTCAATCTTTATGAGTCTACCGATTGAATAGAATTTCATTATAAACAATTGTCTTGTAAATGGAATTTTTAAAACATTCTGAATGTAAAAATAAAGAAAAAAGTGTGCAAGACAATAAGAAACACTACCTGCCAAAAAAAAGTGAAGTTTTGTTGAAATCGGTTGAAAAATGTAGGAAATCTGATCCCATATATAAATGAATACACACACACACAAACAACCAACCTGGGTTTTATAATAAGTATAAATCGATATTAATAAGTATAACTCGATATGAGTTGTCCCCCTTTCATTAATGCCTCTTAATCGTGTTTTCAAATTGATTTTATGCAAAAACAATTGTGTTTTTCCAATTTCTGGCACTGTCAGAACCATCGCAAGGTAATTTTACATAGTCCTGTGAAGTTTTGTTGAAATCAGTTGAAAAATTTAGGAAATCCGATCCAAGATATAAACGTACAGACACACACACAATCTGCGTTTTATAATAAGTAATATTTTTGGTAAGGTCCATGATGAACTTTCAGTGCATTCATGGTTGAATTTAAATATTTCAGGGATTTTTCTTTTATATATGTTCAAAAACTTTCTCGAATACTCTTAAAGTTTAAATATGTTAATATTTAAATTTAAAGTGGAACTGACAAAAAAAAAAAAATAACAACATCGATCAATCTCAAACTCAATCATAATTCAAATATTTTTACAATCTTGTAAATATACACTGCTGAAGGAGACAAGGTAATACACAATAATAGTAGCGTCATGGGAAAAATGTACTTTGATACACTGTTTTTTTGCAGGCCCGAAAAGTAAACTTTGCCCATTATTCAGAAAAAAAATTTTTTTTTTTTCTAGGACAGTATATTTTATTCATAAAAACAATTACACACTTTTCTAATTAAACAATTTCTCAGTTTTATTGCATTTTTTTTATTTTATTTTATGATTCAGAGCCAATATCCTGTAACTGGGGTTCCTGCTCAACCAAAAAGATTTGAATGATTTAAATTCTTCAACAATTAGTCCCTATAATTAATATAAACATTAAGTGCTAGAATGAAGAAATTCTCAAAATTTCAGAAAATCATGAAACAAAAATTTGCGAAGATTTTCTAAAAAAGAAGGCTTCAACAATAATTCATTGCTGAATAAGTCCTGAAAGTTTCATTAAAATCTGGCAAAAATTCTCACACTTTAAGAATATTTTCTGGTTTTAAAATACCAGCAAAGGGTTCATAAACCATAGGAAACAAATCAATCAATCATTTAATGAATATGATTCATTTTAAAAAAGCTTTAGGGAAATATTTTGTGGGGTATATTTCACTTTTTTTTATGACTCATATGAATTTTTAATTTGCAGGAGGTGGGAGTTGCCCATTTTTTTTTTGCAGCTTTATAAAGAAAGATCACTGAAGATATTATTTCAAGAAATAAATTATGCAATATCAAGTGTGAACATACAAAAAATTGACAACACATCTGACCAAAAATAATTCAATAAAATTATGAAAAGCATATTTTGTGAGTATTCATGCTTGCATAATTTAATAAGTTATTTTCTTTCAGATAGAAGAGAAAGAAAAATGTAAACGTTTATTCTTAAGAATACTTTTTTGGTATATATGAACCCATTTCAGCATATTTTTTTTTTTTTTTAATTACGTTTTTTACTGTCAGTAATTTCCCTGGCAGGCTGGGGAATAAATATTATTTTTCCATAAAAAAATATTTTTTTCATCTTTCAATTTTTTTTTTTATGTCCATGATGGTGTTGCAAAATTGAATCAACCCACAACAGAAAAGAGGTGTTGAAATATAAAAATATAAGATATTTTTATTTTTGTGTTGTTTACAACTAAATTTTCCTTGCCTTTGTCCATCAAGAAAATTTTTCTTAAACAGCCTTCAAAGGGATCATGAAGCATGTTTTTTTAAATTTTGGCAGGAGCATGACCTGTTGGTTGAAAAATGTTAAATATTTATTTTCAAAGCATTAATTTATTAACTGAAACAATGCACAATCATTTGACTCAAAAACCATTTTTGTCATTTGCTCTTTGACTGTCTTCATGTTTATTTCTGGCTTTGATCCACAATCAGACCTAATTTATTACTATTTAAAATTTGTGGTATATAAATTATCTTTCTACATTTCTGAGATGAGGTATTATGTACATTATTTACATTATTCGGACTATCGTCCTCATGTGATAAATATGGCAACAAAGATGAGGATAATGTGATTTGTCATTCTTGTGATAATTATGGCGACAAAGATGAGGACAATAGTCCGATTAATGTAAATAATGAATTATCATAATGATAAAATAAATTTACATTAGTCATTTCCATATTAAAAATTCAAAAATCTACAAATAATTATAACATTGACATAAAAAAATCCTAGTTACTTATACATATTCAAGATATAGGCACATTATCATCTCACTGCATCATTGTACAGTAGAGTTGTTGAGAAACACACCTCTGGCTGCTTCAAGTGTAGCTTAAATAATCCATATTTATTTATCTGGGGCCACTCAAAACTGGTATGCATAGTGAGGATCAAACACACTACTGTAGGTAGCCCTATTTTCACGGCTGCCTTTGGCCACTCCCTAAAGTGGAAAAGAACAGGTCATTTCAACCTTGACCTTTCGATTGTGTTCCCTACACGCTGGTAATTTCATTTTAGAGATGAGCTAATTACCTTTTAGTTTGTTGGTATTATGAACCTAGTTGTAATATACTTCTAAGCATTTTTAGACCTTAGTTTTTGCGTAGCAAATCTCAACTCATTTTTTAGAGAGAACATGTCTTGTTAGTCTCCCTTAGCATAGAGCAATTTCTCACCGAATTCCTGGTCAGCACTGAAAGGTCGGTACGCAGGTTCCTGGCCTTTGTGGCTGGGATGGCAACCCAAGGCTGCGTATTAAATTACACTCCCATTTTTTTTTGTCTGCCAACTGGATGCAAATTGGATCTACCTTTCTTTCTCTCTTTACTTCACCTCTTTACTTCTGGCTCCTTGCCCATGTTTGACTCTCAGCATTCTGTCCATACTGGCTGTGCCCGCACATCATCCGTAACCTTTCCCCGTATACTTCAGATATGATTATTGCAGGAGGTTTCGATATCGGACTCAACCAGCAGACATGCAACGCCAGCACTGGATATTTGATATGCCCAACAACATTGCAACGCCAGCTCCCTGTTTCTCTCCAACACGTCCAGTCCAAAACCAGATCAGCCGACCAGCAGCGATCATCTACAGCGACCAGCAGCGATCATCTGTGACGACCAACCAACCTTCCCCATATACTATCGTTTGTAATTACTGCGGGAGGTTTCGACACCAACCTCGACCAGCAATGCCTGCACCTCAATGTCCAACCATGGACACGACCGGAACGTCTGCACCTCGACTCCAACTGTCGACACGACTGAAGCGTTTGCACCTTGACTCCAACTGTCAACATGACCGGAACAAACACACCTCAGCATTCCATTGTTGATGTCAATGTCCAACCATCGACACGACCAGTTAGACCAACATTACCACTACTACCAGACCAATATACCGCACTGGTTCCTTAGGTTGGTGCAAAAATAATGTCGTTTTCTCACATACCAACCTAATAATAAACTTAGCATTAATCATACATATCCTCATTCTGTTGTTCATTTTGTTTCACCTTGTCAGATTTCACGTCTTTAATACGAAAAACATTAGCAGGCCTCTTGTGATATCATCACCCTTACGATATGGGGGCACTCAGGTCTTGGTTTCATATCGCGCTCCCCTCGAGAGGGTCCGCTACACTATAATAATTTGCTAAAAAAAATGAGCATAAATGATTTTAAAAAATGCCCCAAACTTAATAAAAACAAAGTTTTATCGGCATAATCACTATGTCATTAAGAGGAAAGAAAGACCAATGATTTTTTTTTGATTTTTTATTATTAAATAACATTTTTTAAATTTTTTTTTAGAATCTTCAAAATTTTTGTTAAACATTTTGCTTTTCTTGCTCCAGGGGTTGACCGTACGGCGTAAACATGCCAATTTGAAAATTCTTTGAAAAATCAGATAATTGTCAGATTTTAATTACATTGCGTTGACAGATTAACAAATTTTTCGATGTGGACAATTTTAGAGCGTTTTTTTTTTTTTTTTTAACTGATAATAAAAAATTTATTCAAACCAATTCAAATTCAGTTGGAAACACAGCAATGCTTTTTCCTCATTTAATATATTAAATGAAATCTATTAGCTTAACATTAAAATTAAAATAAAAGCTTCAAGAAAAGTTTTTCATTTTGGAAAATGCATTTTATTTTTAAACCTTAGGTATCGTTTTTCTTTAAAGTTCTACAACTGTATTACTATTTATTCATTGGAAAATTATGGCTTACCACGTGATTATTATCGTACCAATCTTATTTCTTACTAAGTTCAAATTTACTTTTGACAAACACCTGCAAAGAAAAAAGAATGTATATATATCTTCAATAATTATATATTAATGATTTCATTCAATGAATTTGAATTTTATTGAAAAGAAATAATTAAATATTAAGAAAAGATGTTATTTTTCTCTTGTTCTTGTTTTGTATGAATTATCTCCCTTCGACTTACGGTCTTATCATTTTTTTGTATCAATCGAAAATAACGACCATTATTGTTCTACGTAAAGTTTGAACTAAAAAAAAATTAGGTTATTTAAAATGATATAGTTACTCCATTTCTCTTAAATCCTGCATTGTCTTAAAGAAATTATATTAAAATAATTTCATTCATTTCTGAATGATCAAATCATAAAGCGAGAGAAAGCAGTAATTTAATTACTAATTTATTTATTAGTAGTTGCTTTGTTTTTACACCAAAATAGCGGATCTTTTCTAGTTTATTCTCCCCAAATAAAGTCACATTGTCTTGTAAATTATAATACTTACTTCGCAAATATTAATTAACCTCAAGATATTTGTAATTTTAAACCAAAGTTTGTTTTTTTATTAAATTTTTTGGCATTCTTATATAAATTCTAACTGAAAATTGGTCTCTTGCTTACCTCGCAACCCTCAGAAAACATAGGAGTTACATTTCGTGAATGCCGATTTTTAGGTACTTACATGGAATTTTTATTTTAAAAAATAAAATCTGTTTTTGGTCATTTATCGTGTTGAGCGCGAATGGGGACCGCTCATTTTTATTTTTTAGTATTACATTTTTGTTATTACATAGCGGAGCCCATACTTGGGGCGATCACTAAGTCAAACTAACTGGTGTGCAAATGGGAGGACCTCGTTCTGGGAGAATTTGGTGTGAATTATAGTAAATTCTTTTTATTTTAGGATGAATTAACAGAACAAGATAAAATAGCTATTAGGTTGGTGGAAAAATAATGACGTAATAATGTCGTTTTTTGACGTATTTTAGCGTCAAAAAAACGACATTATTACGTCATTATTTTTCCACCAACCTAATATTTTCAGATTTTTTTTCAACTCACTAAGAATTATGAGAAAATATTTTTTTTAAAAATGGGAAAATATTCAACTTTCTACAGAAACAATTATTTGCAGTTTGGAGAATCGTTCATTCGAAACTATTTTAATTTTTTTTTATAAATTTAAATTACTTCATTTGCTTTTCTTTTTTAAATTCATCTTTTGGGGATAGTCAATATAACTTTTGCCTAATAGCAATATCACCTAACCACTGTGTAGTAAAAGTAAGACAGAATTTTAAAAGTATTTGTTATAAAATAAAATAAGACATATCTCGGCTGATTTGCAGGCAAATAAACTAACATGCTCAAGAGCGAGGACTGGATGTGAACGAGACAATGCCCCGTCACAAAATGACCATTATCGTCGTTTGCCTGACGCACAAGTTCCAGTCAAAAAATAAAATAATATTTCAAAGTGTTTCTATTTTTCGACCAATAAAAATGCTTCCCTCCTAATTATACTCGCATTGTTTTTCAAGCCTGTTAAGCCATAAAAAATGCCATAAAAGGGGTCACACGGAAGTACTAGCAGTCAACAGGAGGCCAGGGAAGAGATCTGTCACAGTCAGTCTCGGCAGTCAGCAGGAGGAGCGCCACGCCAACCAGTGAGAACTACTATGAGAGATCAACCCAGATCAGCCAGCTAATTGCAGAAATATAAAATGGGAGAATAAACGTTCCTTCCATATCCCACTCATTACATGTACCTCCATTAACTGGTGATCATGATGTGGAATTATTAACCTCCATTATATGAGATACAACTATATATATATATGTGATGCACAATATGCTTGGAGACAGTAGATATGCAGTACAAATCTAAATTAGGTTTGAGCTGTGAATTCCAAGAAGATGATTCAGTGTTAGCAAAAAATTTCTATGCCTGACTCAAATGGTTGTGTGGGACAGTCAAGATTAAAACGGGCTCTTTATCTTATTTAATTTAGTTGGACTGAGAGACAGCAGTGCATCCATCTGAAAATAACAGATGACATCTGTTTCAACCAACCTGAAAAGCAGTTAAAACTCAAGACACAGAAAGACAGTTGGACAACCGACTTAACAAGAGTCATGATCAAGATCTGCTTGTTCCACAGATCCATGAAGATAACTCTGATGAGTTAGCAAATCAGGAAGATTGGAAAACTGAAACAGCAGTCTACGAAGAGAGCCAGAGCGCTGCTCTTGAGATCCCAGTTCCAGGTAGAACTAGATCCTGTCAAAGTGTGAGAAAGACTATATTACTTGAACTCTATGTGTGAACAATGCCAAGTATCCTTGAAACTAAAAGTGGAGGAATGTAATGCATTATTACTCCCTAAAAATAGACCCTAAATAAAAAGTTATTTCCCCTTATCTCTTTCCCAGAAGCCCTTTGGTGCCCATATCCCTGTTGTGAAAAAAATCTGTATTGTTTCCTAGCTCCATATTTATCTTCACTTCATTGCACATTGTTTTAAGTTTTCTGCACTTTTTTTGTGAATCTTTGGAGATATCAATATTGACTTGTGCCACATAAACAACCAATAATTATACAAAAATTATAGAAAATCTAAACATATGTTATTACTCTAGGAACCGCTAAAATGGATTTTTTTTAAATTAAAGCAAAAAAATCACTACAGCTGTTATAAAAATATTTGCCTAAAATCAGTAAATTATCCAATTTAAAGAAATTGTTCATTAATTAATGTTTTTTTTTATTGAAAATAGTCTTATGGCCACATCATGTTCAAACATTGGTTGCCATACCATCACCAAAGTTAAAATTTATAAATATTATTTCCCTTTTTACTTCAAAATATAATGTTTTATATATTAGTTCTATATATTTGAAATTGCAGTAGCCTGGCTCTCAATTTCAGTCAAGATTGTTTTATGTGTTGTCATAGAAGGATATGACTACACAACCAAGAAATTCAAATTGCATTGGTAGTACTAACATTTTGCTTGGTGAAAATAGTCACCTTCAGAGTGCTAAAGATTAAGCAATATTGAGCCTGGTCAGTACTTAGGTGACTGCTTGGTAATACCAGGTGTTGTAAGCTTAGATGTACAGGTGGTGTAATGTATAATGGATCAGAATTTTTAATTGGAGAGTTGTGTTCCAATTCCCATTGTGTTCATTTTATTCACTTACATACAAATACCTTTGCAAAACACATGTATTCATCTCTTCTCTCCCATGGGTTAATTATAATTACCAAGACTTTTATGACTAAACTATTATTATCTCAAAAAAAATTCTTGCAATGTAAAGATATTTTCTGTCTTTAAAAAATCCAGCAAAGGTTTAATAAGATGTTGAAAATCAATCATTTAATGAATATGATTCTCTTTTAAAAATCTTTGGGGAAATATTTTTTGCTGGGTATGTTTCAGCCCCACTCTTTTTTGATGTCTTGTGTGTAATTTTGAATATGCAGCCTATTTTTTAGTTTTATAAAGAAAAATCCCTGAAGATATTATTTCAGTTTGGTTTGGTTTGGTTTATTGCATATCAACACCTCAATGGGTTATTTAATGCCAACAAAATTTTTATTGCTGGTAATATGTTTTTCTTCAAAAAATCTATTTCTGGGAATATTTTTCCTTGAAGAAATCATAGCTGTTTGTATTGTTGGTATTTTTTTTTAAAAGTATTATTGTAATAATTTTTCCTTCAAAAATTATTGCAGGTAATTTTTTTTATTACAAAGTATTTCTGGTATTAAAACCTATTTTTACATAAGTTTGGGTGTTAACTATTTGCCCATAGCTGGGACCCTAACAGGTGCTACCACCCCGGGTCAGGGTGGACCTGGGAACACCAGCAACTAAGAGGAGGTACCATGCTCCTCAAAACCTCCTGATCAGAGGCCTTGCTGTTGGACATAGTTTATCGTCTTACCCAGGACGTGGATGTAGTTTATTATTTCAGTAAATAAGTTATACAATACCAAATGTGAACATACAGAAAATTAGCAATGCATTTAATCAAAAATTATTCAATAAAACTTTGAAATTTGTGTGGGGGGGGGATTCTTGCTTGCATAATTTAATAAAACATTATTTTCTTTCAGATTAGACAGAAAAATCTGTTGTTAATGTTTATTTACAGATAAATACATGTAATTCTTCATTTTCTGTAACCCGGGGTGGTAGCACCTGTTAGGGTCCTAGCTATGGGCAAATAGTTAACACCCAAACTTATGCAAAAATAGGTTTTACAGTATAACCCGGATATAAGAGAAACTCGGATATAAGAGAGATTTTATCTGGTCCCAAATTAGAGCTATACTTACCTAAACAAAATAGACCAAACCCGGATTTAAGAAACTTCTCCAGTCCCGAGAGTTGTCGGGGCCGAAGAAGAAGTCTCTTATATCCGAGTTTATCTTATATCCGGGTTACGCTGTAGTAAAGGAAGTGAAGTAGAATTTCCATAATGCATTAGAAAGACAGTTTTGGTGCAAAAAATGTCTTCCTCTCTCTCTCTCTCTCACTAATCTCCAACTGTTGAAACAGAAAGATGTGTTTTCTGAAATTACTTCACAAGGAAGATGTCTCTTTATACAAATAAAAGCATTTCTTTCTTTACATTCATACATACCATTTACATATATGTTCTGAGAATAATATGAATCTGTTATGTAAGCAATTGTATGTTTAATCCAAAAACTCAATCATTTAATAAATATGCCATATCTTGTTGCACACACACACACACCAAAAACTTCATATTTCATGTAATATTGCACATAAATATTAATTTAACATACTGTGGACAGATACATAATCTCAGATATCATTTGCACTTCCACAACAGATTTAGCAATTAGTTTTTCTACCTTTGGCTTGAATAATTGCCTAAATTCATTGTGGCATTGGATAGAACAAGATCCAGATTTTCTCACTGGAAATTATTTCCCATTGTTCTTGGCAGTAATCCCAATGTTCTTGGAGATTGACTGGTTTTCATTGGAGCACTTATTTCTTCATTTCCCACCAAACTGATTCAATAATAATGTGCAGACTATTAATTACTTTAAGGATAAAATCAGTAATAAATGTCAATTACCTACAATAAGTAATAAGTAATTTGTTCTGGATCTTGTTCTATCCAATGCCACAATGAATGGTTCTAACTGCTTCAGCCGAACAGTAAGAAAGACTAGAATAGTAATGGGCACCATGTATTAATTATGCTAAAGTCATAAGACGGATAATCTTTGAACTTGAACCCTCATTATTTAATCTTATTTTTATCAGAAATTATTATATGCTTTGCTATTCAGACCAATATACTTCTCATAATTATCACACTTAACGTTTTTGCTGTTGTATCCTCCAACCTTCTTCAGGTGTCTGTCTTTGTACTCAGTATCCATTTTGGAATTTTGAAGTGAACACTTTATTCAATCTAAAGGTAGATGGTTCAGACTATGTTTTAGGGATATTTCATATTCCATAATACTCACCGTCCTTATTCACCTTTGTGTCACTTGTCAGTTTCTTTCACTGAACCAGAATATATGATTTTTCTAATTAATCTCAAAACTGCCAGGGAATTTTTTTTTTTTTTAAATAATATTCACTTTTAATTATTAAGAATTCATTAACTAGCGTAAAATTCTAGCCACAACAGACATCTAGTATTTAAAAAGTCAATACCAGAAGAATTAAAATTCAGTAATTTTCTTCTTTTTTTCAGCATTTTTATACGAGGTACTAGCAGCATGACATGGCATTGCCCGTGTTTGATTCAAAAATCGTGCGACTCCTACAGCAATCGCTATCACTTAAAATATTTTTGCCCTTCCTTGCCTTTAAAGGAGTGCTCTTTGCCGTGCTGATCTTGCTACATGCCTTACTTCTTGCCTATCTCACACTGTGAAGTTTTTCTAAGCTCTATACTAAACATTAAATCTGTTACGAAAAAAGAACTAAACAAAATTAACACAAAATGATCAACTTTAAAAAAGGACTAGTAACTGGAAAAACCGAATGAAAAAAGAATGGCAGCATTCACCAACTTAAACAAGGTGAGCATCCAGAAGAGTTGCAGAAGATTCCAAAGTCGTCTGGAGGCCATGATTGAAGCCAATGGTGATTTCATTGGATAAATTTACTCTTTAGTATTTCAAGATATTTTTGTGTAATTTTGATAGATATATCTGTTAAAATGAGATATCAGAGTTATTTTTATTTTTGCATAATTTAAACGACAATTTATCCATCGCACCCTTTATGTAGTCTCTGCAAATGCACTGCTTTTGATATAGCTATTGAAGTAAAAATTATTTACGATTCTAATGCCTTCTGCCAAATGTTAAAAAAGACTAATATAGTTATAGATGCCAAATGCACTGGTGAAGCTAGTGTGTGTGTGTGTGTGTGTGTGTGCGTGCCATCCCTCCACTTGATCCCCACAAAAAATACAATATATTGCAGTGTCTTTAATTGTACTCATGTGGCAGCATTGCATGAATAATTTGACTCAGGTAGTGGAATTCTTTTTAGATACCTTTCTTTCTTAATCAGAGGCTCCCAGATTGTATTCATCTCTGGCCAGAAAGAACCCAATGTAGACGGTGACTCTGCTGTCAACAAAAGGGGATAATCATGAACTGCCCAGTGGGCTTGCCCTTCTTGGGTCTAGGAGAGTCTCTTGGTCTCTGGATCCTAAAAGTAGATCCAGGATTTGTCACAGATTACCAGAAATGCAAGTACTCTTGGATTGGAGGTAATGTGTTCAACCATCCCCCTCAAGTCAACAATGTCTTTCATTCTGTTTGTTACTGAGCACCCTGGGAACATACTTTGCACAAACTTTGTACATATTCAAATCTTTTTGAATAATTGTGTACAGTTGCCAAAACCAACTCCAAACTGTATGCTTATTGTCTTTATAAACACATGACGGTCTTTATTGAGAAAACTGTAAATTCTCTCAACCAGTTCTGATGTTCTGACACTCCTCTCATCATCTCACTATCACCCTTCAACCTCTTGTGCCAGTGAAAAACAAATGCTCAGTTGATACAAATTAAACCATAAGCAGTCAGGAGCCTGTCCAGTTTCTATATTTTTGTGCAGTTTAACACAAAACTTTATAGCATAGTGAGCTTTCAAATTTTCTTCACACCCTGATTGTATTCTACAAATGGGTCAGCTGTGACAAGCAGAGTTTAGTAGGGTGTGTTCAAAGAGTGGTTACAGCCATCACCTTCTTTAACAGGGCACTGACCCTATGTAAATGTTTAATTGCACGAAATTGCCAGTTGGTGATTTTCAGGGACTATTGGATAATAATTATTGAAAGTCTCATAAGTGTAGGATGAATGATTGAGAGAAAAAATGAGTTAAGAATTATGTTTGAAACAATAAAATGAATTTAAGAATAGTCAAAATAGAATTGCCAAGATGCAGTAAAATTAACCAAAACCAAGGTTCTCCACTTTCTCCCATTGATAAAACAAAGACATTATTAATGTATTGTCCAAACTTTTTGGCCCTGAGAAATCAAATTTGGGGTTCTGTTTACATTCATACTAACCATTCAAAACATGTATATTTTTACAGAAAAGAGTGACCCAAATTCTTTGAAACAAAGTTGCACCTAAAATCCCAAACTTTAGATTTGTTTACATTAAGACTATCTGTCCAAAATGTGTATATTCTTACAGAAAAAATTGACAAATTATTTTAAACAAAGAAGGCCTCATCTGAGTGATGCTAATTCCCAAACTTGTGATTGTTTATTTGATGCTGTTCATCACAAACACAATAAAAAATACCTAAAATTCTAAAATAAAGAGAATGTCATATGATTATTCAAAGATCCCCCTAAGATTAAAACAGTTGGAGTGAAGAAATTAGATATATCAATGTCAAATTTTAGGGAGTATCATCTGTATAATCTAAGACCAACCAAGCTCCAGAGACAGACAGAAGTTTATGCCCAACAGAGTCATCAGAGATTTGCTCTGGTAGCTACTGCACAAGAACAAGCACACATTTCTGTGGCTGGAGCAAACTCACAAACATGCATGAGAGGCAGTCTTGCTTCCACCATTTTATAACAATTACAAGATCACCATCCAACAGAGGAAGAACTTAATATTTTGGTAAATAATGGAAAACATTTTATTCACCAATTCATTGTTTTTCTTTTTATATTCAATAAACCTGTTGTTAGCAGTTTATTGAAGGAGTTCTTATTCCAGCCCTGAATCCCAACATTTTCATTGGACACAAAGAGACAAAATTAAACATGGCTACAGACAGGAATTATGCAAACTTGTCTTTGATACACAACATACATATTCAGTCGATCACTAGATTTCATCATCAATTCAAATAGTGTAAGATGTTGGGAAACCTGAATCAACATTAACAACTCAAGACACTGGCTCCAACCAAAGAGGGAAAGGAAAACCAGATGACCCATTAGGTCAGTGTTACTCAACAAGAAGAAAAAATTAGAAAAACACCATGTACGTTTACTCCAAGATTTCATGACAACGGCAAAGTATAGGCTTTAAATATTTGTCTTAAGAAAAAATCTAAATAAAGATTCTATGAGAGGAAAGTAAAATATTTCAGTAAAATAATGATCAGGTTTTAAAATAATTCATCATTCTAAAAAGAAAATGATTAGTATAGGGATATTTAGCATCTTTTTTGGTATTAAAACACAGAACTCAATCACAAATGAATAAAATTATTTTAGAAATTTTTTTTTTTTAGAAAATCCAGGAAAAACATTTTTTTTAGATCTGTTATGCCCACTTAATTTTATGAAATTTCAAGAAATTAAAATTTCAGTCTCTTCATATGGAGAATTTAAATCCTCAATTTGTCTTTGTCAAACAGAAACATCATTTACCAAAATTCTGCTCTGAATCATAAAATAAAAAAATGTAATAAAACTATGACATTATTTAATTAAAAATGTTTTAATTACCTTTATAAATAAATAAGATATATTAGGACACTATTGTCTTGAGAAAAAATAATTTCAGTGAATAATGAATTTTTACAAGAATTGTTTTCAATTTTTTAATTAGAAAAATTTATTAACTTTTAGATGATATTATTAAGTGAATAATTTATTTTGATAAATGTAGGAGACTCTTGGCTTAAATGCTGATTTTTTGACTGGTACTCTGAAGAAGCATCAGCTGACATAAAATTGTTTCTATTCGATATGTATTCATTTGAACTTTTCAAATTATCAAGTATCCCATACAATTGCACATTGTAACCCTAGACAACAATAGTAACAATAAACAAAAATTCAATGACCACTCAATGATGATGGAATGTCACTAGTTTGGTTTTTGCAGTACTAAATTTAACCAGCCACTTTTTTCCCCACTGAGCTTCAAGGCTCTGGTTATGTAGAATTTTGAAGGTACACTCATAGATCAGTGTATCACCAGCATCAATGTCCACAAAAGTTTGGAGTATACTCTTAAGCAGATCATTAATGTAAAGTAGAAAGAGAATTGAATGATAAGAGAGCCTTGGCAGATACATGCTTGGATCACTTGAGGACTGGCCACTAATGATGACCTCAAGGTACCTACCTGTTATTTATAAGTATTATTTTTCACATTGCGTACTCTATTCATATTCAATTCCCATTTCAGAAAAATATGATTAATAATGTTTGAAAATTTACTGAATATACAAAATGGAGAAAATTTGTTTGTAAGTGTTAACTAAATATTGGCTAAGAACATATTCATATATTCGTTAACAATGTTTCAATGCTGTACAGGTTGGTCATAAAAGTTGTGTGTAAAGTTTTACTAGAAACAATAAAATCATAGTATGTTCAGTTTAGAAAAGATTGTAAAATACTGAAGAGCTGTACTGTGGGGATACTGTGTGTTTGATATAATGTATAGGACTCTTCTAATGTTTGAATACTGATTTTTTTACTGGTACACAAAATAGTTTCCATTTAGCATATGTTCATATGGACTTTTCAAATTATTGCTTACTCTTGTACAACACACAGTAACCTTCTAGCTTGACTGAAATTAGGGTCTTGTATTGTGTGAATATTAGCATAAAAATTGCTGGTCTACACACTTAAGAGTGTTTTTCCTTGTGTGTATTCATGTGTGCTACTTCACATTGGAGCTAGTTGATAATGTTGATCCACACACTTGTCATGAAAATGGTTTCTCACCATTGTGTATTTGCATGTGACGTGTTAAATGTGATTTTTGAGAAAACGCTGATCCACACACTTGACATGAAAATGGTTTCTCTCCTGTGTGTACTCGTTTGTGGCGTGTTAATGCAGATTTTTGAGAAAATGCTGATCCACACACTTGACAATGAAATGGTTTCTCACCAGTGTGTATTTGCATGTGAGTTTTTAAACTAGAATTCATTGAAAATGTAGATCCACAAAGTTCACAAGAAAATGGTTTCTCTCCAGTGTGTACTCGCATGTGATTTTTAAAATGAGATCTCACTGAAAATGATGCTCCACATACTTGACAAGGGAATGGTTTCTCACCAGTGTGTATTCGTATGTGGGTTTTTAAACTAGAACGCATTGAAAATGTTGATCCACACACTTCACAAGAAAATGGTTTCTCACCAGTGTGTATTCGCATGTGTCTTTTCAAATCAGATTTATTGAAAAATCTTGTTCTACATACTTGACAAGAAAATGGTTTCTCTCCTGTATGTGTTCGCAAGTGGATTTTTAAACGTGAAATCTGGGAAAATGCTAATCCACATAACTCACAAGTAAATGGTTTCTCTACCATATGTATTCTCATGTGAATTTTAAAACAGGAACTTTGTGAAAATTTTGCGCCACATACTTGACAAGAAAATGTTTTCTCTCCAGCATCTATTTGCGTCTGATTTTTTAAACTACAACTCACTGCAAATACTGATTCATGCATTTGTTCATCTCCTGTGTGTATTCGCATGTGTCGTGTTAAATGAGGTTGTTGGGAAAATGCTGATCCACAAATTTGGCAAGAAAATGGTTTCTCTCCAGTATGTATTCGCATGTGGGTTTTTAAACTAGAACTTACTGAAAAGGCTGATCCACAGACTTCACAAGAAAATGGTTTCTCACCAGTGTGTATTCGCATGTGAGTTTTTACACTAGAGCGCTCTGAAAATGCTAATCCACACACTTCACAAGAAAATGGTTTCTCTCCTGTGTGTATTCGCATGTGTGATTTTAAACTAGAATTCACTGAAAATGCTGTTCCACATACTTGACAAGGAAATGGTTTCTCACCAGTGTGTATTCTCAAGTGGATTTTTAAATTGGAATTCTGAGAAAACTTTGCTCCACATTCTTGACAAGAAAATGGTTTCTTTCTAGTGTGTCTTTGCATGTCACTTTTCAGATGTGATCAGTTCACCAGAGTAAATTTTCTGGTCTATATGTATTGTTATATGTTTTTTCAATTTTGAACAGTGAAAACAATGATCTGCACACTTATGAAGAAAATGTATTTTATATATGTTTTCACAAGTAGATTTCTCTGAAAATTCTGACCCCACACTTCAGTGTCTTTTGAAAACTGATATCGAACAATTCACAAAGGATGCTCACCAGGATGTTTTTAGGTAAGTGTACATTCAAATGTACATTTAATGATTAACACTTTCAAAATACATCTCCACACACTTTCCAGGAACTTGTTTTTCTCTTTATGGTGTATTTGCTGTTATTGACGTCTGTGAATGAAAAGGAGGTATTTGAAATTATTACAATTATAATAACTGAAATGTCATATAATATAAATAGATGTATAACTATATTTTACTAAATTCTATTTATCTCTATTGGTAAAAATATGAGCAAATTGTTAATACTCCAACATTTAAATAATAAGTTTAAAATAGGTACCTTGACAGATTTGTGATATCTAAGATTTAAAATCAATTTTAAACAATGAAAAATCTTTCTTGAAGCATTTATTTTAATTTTAATTTCAAAATAATAGATTAAATTTAATATTTCCAATAGTCAAAAGACTTTACTATATTTCAAAACTAATATAAATTGATTGGAAGTAGTTTTTATTATTTTTTTTTTTTTTTTTTTTTTGCTAAAAAACTGATTTCGGCACCATTTTTGCAAAATTTTAATAATTCTCATTATTAAAAATCTTCCAGCAATAAAATATACTTTTCTGAAACTTTATTTGTGGAATATTAGCTAATTCAAAGTATAATTAATCTGATTTGAAAGAAAGATTATTTACTTCCATTTTAAATATCTAGGGACTTTTTTTTTCTTTTTAGCGCGTGTTTGCATCTTTTCAAATTGTAATCATCAGCTGTTATTGATATTTGGGAATAAAAAGGAGGTATTATGAATAAACTCATATATTATTTAAAATTATTACAATTATAAGTAAAATAGCAAATAATATAGACAAGCATATTGCTACATTTCTTTCTTTGTTCAGCTGTACATAACTATTTAATGATGAACTCTTTCAAAATGATTATCCACAAACATTCCCAGAATGTGTTTTTTCTTTGGCATGTGTTTGTGTCATTTCAAATTGTAATCCTCACATGTTATTGATATCTGTGAATAAAGAAGAGATGTTATGAAATAATAAACATTATTTGAAATTATTACAATTATAATAATAAGTAAAAATGGAAGATAATGGTAATAGACAAATTATTACTTTTGTCTAAATTTTAATTTTCTGAAGTAAAAGGACACTCCATTATTGGCAAAATATAAGCAAATTATTTATGCTCCAACATTTAACCAATAAGTTTAAATGTGTTAAATATTTTACCTGGTCATATATGGGAATTCCAGGATCTAAAACTATATGATCTACTTGAAGACAATGTAATTACTAACCTTGAAGATGTTACTTAGGAACCAAGGACATTAAAATAAATATTTTATGGCTATAAATTATATAAAATTAGTAACTTTGAAGAAGTAGCTTTGAAAAGTGATATTTACTGAAAGATAACAACAATCTTGATCTCAAAAATTGATATACAAAAATTGCCCATCTTTTATTTCATTGTCTATTGCTTGTATCCAACTAACATGTGTACTTTATATGTTCTCATTGATGCATTTAAGGTAATAACTTATGTTGTACAGGGTTGTGATCATTTTGGGTGGTTTCTTTTTCTCTATACTGTCTCCTTTCAGGATGTGAGTGACCATAGCTCTCCTGAACTTCCTATCCTTTATAGCTCTTAGTAATAGAACTATCTCATTGGTCAGGCTGGAATTCTTTGAAACATTAAAATTAACAAAGAGACATGAGGAAACCTTATGACAGCAATTGAAAAAGATTAGCACATAATAACAATTCCACATTTCAAAAAGTGGGTTTGTCCAGTTTTTCGCTAAAAAAGTGGAATACCCTGATGAAAAAGGGCCCAAACTTAATAAAAACAATGTTTTATCACAGAAAAGTTTATGTTATTAAATAGAGGAGGAATTATTATTTTAAAAATTTTTTTATTCCTTTTTAGCAAGTTTTAAATTTTGATAGAAAATCTTTTTTTTTTTTTTTTAAGTTAGAGGTCACCTAATGTTTAGCATTAGGTTTTTATTTTAAGTGCCTTTTTCTGTTGAAAACATTAATGTGGAAATTATTGCAAAAATCAAATAATTGTCGGAATTTAATAAAAATTTCAGAACTTATTCACAAATGAATGAATTTATTTTAGAAATATTTGTTTTTTAGAAAGTCAGGGTAAAAATATTTTTTTTACATTTGTTACCTCCCCCTTAATTAATTTTATGAAAACTAGTAATTGTATAACTCTGTAATTTTTTAATTAAATGAAGAAGGTTTTGAGGAATATAAATCACAATTTTTCGTAAAATTCTAGCCGCAACAACCCAAACTTTAGCTCTGAATTTAAAATAAATAATTCAATAAAATTAAGACATTATTTAATTAAAAAAGCTTTTAATGGCTTTTATGAATAAGGATGTTTTTGTCTGAAGGCAAAATCTATTTCGGTTGAAAAATGAATTTTTACAAGAATTGTTTTCTTTTTTTTCTGTTATAAATAAAAAAAGTGATAAAATTGATAATTGTTTTAAAATTAAATTTAAAACTGAAAAAGTACGAAAATGCTCTTAAAAAGTCATATTTTTACAGATCATTAATTAAAGTTTATTCAAATCTATTACATGCATCTATTTTTAAAATACATTTTTTGGTATAATAAAAAATTATTAAAATCGTCTTCAACAAAACTATGGATGCACATTTCTGAAAAAAAATATTACGTGTGCTAGAGTTTTTTTACCCTGAATGCATGATTCTAATTTCACAAATTTTGTCACTTCTGTCCTACGATGTGATAAATTCCCATGACCTATGTTGTCGATGTGTTGACATATGTCAATTCGCACCTCCCCAAAAAAAATCAATTACCACAGTTGGACATTTCCCTCTTTGTTTCTTTCAAATTACATTAAATTTTCTAATTTTCCTAAAATAACCTTTGAAAAAACAATAATTGAATTAATACAAGTTTTAAACGGGAAATTTGACTTTTGTTTCAAAAAACTCTCAATAATAGAAGACGATGATTGATTTTATGTCAATTTTGATGACTTACAAAAAAAACAAAACAAAAAACAAGATTTTTAGCTAAAATTTCGGACGTGCTAGAAAGAATTAAAAATTTTTTACAGAAATACTCAAAAAATACTTTGGTCTTCACTCTTTTAATAATGACATAAGCATTTATTTTAGACAATACAATTTTTTTTAATCAAGTTTGAGGCTTTTTTCATCAAGGTATGCTCTTTTTTAGCGATTTTTTTGACATTCCTAAAACGAGAGAGATTTACAACAAAGTATGAAAAGATGAAATTAAAAAAGAAAAGCAAATGAATTTATTTAAAAAAAAAATGATAATTTCGAATGAACATTTCGCCAAATTTGTACATTCAATAGAAAAAAAAAATATTTTTTTTACCTTCATTCTTCCGAAGTTAAAAATGATCTGCTGAACGTAGCTACTTTTATTGGCGTAAAAAAGCAATTGATTTAATACTCACTTCTTTCTTTTGCTTTGTAATTTGATTTCTATAAGACAATGCAGGATTTGAGAAAAATCGAGAAACTAAATAAACTAATGTTTTCGAGTTAAATCTTTACGTAGAACAATGGTCGTCGTTTCCGATTGATGCAAAAATGATAACGCAAGACCGTAATTCAAAGGGAGATAATTCATACGAAAAATAGGAAAAATACTTCTTTTTTTTATTAGTAATAAAATATTTATTTACTTATTTTTATTCCATGAAATTCAAATTACTGCAATGGAATCGTTAAATTATAAATGCTGAATTGATTAAATTATATCATCTTTTTTCTTTGCAGTCGTTGAAAATCATTTTGGACTTACCATGAAATAGGATTTAGCAGTGGCGTAGCTAGAGAGTAAACCAAACGTCACCCGGGGCGCTCCGCTCAAATGTCACTCCACTGACCCCGATTCACCCTATGCTGAATGGTTAGCTGTACCTAAATTTTCATACATGCTCTACCTCTACTCTACTGACCGGTACGTTACTAAAACACAGCAATACACAAAAAAGAATGACATTCGATACTATGGTCTTAGAATGAATGTTTTCTCGTTTTCATTGTGGTAAACTGGTTAATGACATCGTCAAAATCTGTTTGTCTTGTAAGCTCGCTTTCAATGGACAGCACAGCCAGATCCGACAGTCTCGACTGGCTCAGTCATGGTTGACGTAATTTTCTGTTGCTAATTTTCCGGTGTCCAATTTTCCGTTGCATAATTTTCTGGGTACCATTTAATTATCAATGATGTTTGAAAGTATTTTTCTTGACAAAAATGTTCTATTTAATTTTTACGCATTTTTCGGAACATTGTAAAAAATCAACTGCATTCTTTTAAAGGTTACCTAGAGAATTTATGCAAAGTTTATTTTTTTGTTTTTCTTTATACAAGTAAAAAAAATTTGCATCATATTTTGATATTATATTATGAGTTCAGTTTTAGTGATAATTTAAAAACAATATTTATCATTAGTACCAATAATGGAAAATTAAGTTAAAAATTTAAAAGAATCGTTTTTGGAATCGGAAAATAGGCACAAATTTTTCCGATTCTGATACTCGAAAAAGTTCCGATTTTTCCGATTCTCGATTCCGATTAATCGTCCCAACACTAGTAGATCAAAAGTATATCGCTCACTCAATGGAAAATTGTATCTCAGCGAATTGATGCACAGGCAAGACTGAAATTGTTGCACTTTTGGCTTCGTATTTCGCTTTGTTGTTATTAATGATGCAGAGTTAAAACACCATATCATCCGATAAAAATAAAATGTTAATGTCTTTTGTTAGTAACCAAGATTGTAGCAACTGAAACACATGAAAGCTGAAAACATTGCTATTTTTCCTACTCCCAAATTTCCCGACAATTTATTAGAAAATTTCTGACGGGGGGACAAAACTGGGGGGGGGGGGACAAAACTGGGGGGGGGGGGACAAAACTGGGGGGGGGGTCATAAATTATTTCTGGGGGGTCATATGCCCGCTTGCGAAACCCTGTGTCTCCACCACTGTTTTCAGACTATTTTTGGCACCTTAGCCTGGTTGAAAAATTTTGTTGGGGGTGACATTGTGTCACCCCTCCTGGTGCTGGCACCCGGGGCCGTCAGACCCACCTCGCCCCCCCCTAGCTACGCCACTGGGATTTAGTTAGTAGTTGTGACTGTAGATACCGCCACGAACTTCTTAAAAAAAAAAAACGAAAAACATATTTTAAATAATTTCAGAAAAGGGAAATATCACGCGCGCACAAACACACACACACACATATATATATATATATATATATATATATATATATATATATATATATATGTGTGTGTGTGTGTCTAAAAATTTCAAGTAGTGTATTCTGTAAAAAAGAACAATATCAAGTCAGACAAAAGAAACGGTTATCTTCTTAACCGACGCGTTTCGTCCTCGGGAGGGGGTCTTTCTTTATCAAGGCAAATAATATTTATTTCTGAAATAAAACAGAAAATGTGGCACAAGGTCAAAGGTGGCATGGGGAAAGCTGGTCATCACTCTTTTTGATCATAAACTTAGCTAGTCACAATCACTGACCAAAAAAATATCCAGTATTCCTTACACCAAAACACCACATTTTTACTTATCACTCTCACTACAGCCACCATAATACCTCAAGTCTCTATGAAGTCCTAATTAGTCCTCATATGTACAATTTACCTGTGGACGTGGGGAATAATATAATCTTTTAAAAACGTAGAAGAAGCATCAGTTAACTGGATAAAATGAATGTGGGACTTCGTTCAAACAATCACTCTTTCAAGCACTCTATGAAACACACATTCAAACATATCAACAAATACGAAAGACAAACTCGAAAAACGAAAGGCATCCCGCATCCACCAGAGAACTGACATATCTGGTTACCTAACAGGAGAGGGGAGGGGGAATTAAACTCACTAAAATGGGGACAAAAATAATAAAAGTGGTTAATGAGCTTCACGGGCGTACCGAAACAAAGTGCTGTATCATAATGTTACCCCCACTTTTTTTTGAGGAAAAATATAAATGAAATACCTTTAATAGCGTTGATTAGTACTTGAAAAACAACAAATTCAAAAATTAGCTGAATAAACGTTATCATATTTTAACCTTTTGAGCTTTTGCCGAAGCAAAGTTACTAATATTAGGTTGGTGCAAAAATAATGACGGTTTTTGACGTTAAAAAATACGTCAAAAACCGTCATTATTTTTGCACCAACCTAATAACTTGGTCAATGTCTATCTTCTCCATAGTTTGATGTTCAATTGAAATGAGGGACAAATTGGATAAGTGATCTTGCGACATACTCGATCTCAAGTGACTTTTAATGAGCTTCAGTTTTGAGAAGCTTCTCTCTGCAGTAGCAACAGAAACTGTGAGCTTCAAAAACTGGTGTAGACTCTACAGCTGTTTTTGACGCTCACAGTTTCTGTTACTACTGTAGAGAGCAATCATAATATCTGGCACTGTTTCTTGAACTTGTCATCGATAAATCCATCTAAGCCATTAGATAGCCGGCGATTTGGTCATCATGGTCATGTCATGTTCCACTTTGGAAGCTGTCGCTAAAAAATCCTGAAGTCGGAGAACTTCCAAAGGCAGCCTAGATACGTTTAAGTCAGCACCGTATTCGATACTGAGAATTTTAAATTTTCGCTCCAACTCGCCTTCCGTATCTTCCAGGATTGCTTGCGATGATAATCCAGCGAAGACACTTTGAAGATGAGACATGGAGTCAAATCGTACTTCCAGTTCATTTACAAGTCAATCATTCGTAAATATTTCTCTTTACTTCCCGCACAAGTGCTTGACATACATCGTCTTCCTTTTCCCCAGGT
This sequence comes from Acanthosepion lycidas, assembly GCA_963932145.1. Taxonomy (NCBI): domain Eukaryota; kingdom Metazoa; phylum Mollusca; class Cephalopoda; order Sepiida; family Sepiidae; genus Acanthosepion; species Acanthosepion lycidas. The sequence continues at coordinate 103,593,986 of OZ010575.1, read as the reverse complement.
AGATTTCTCTTTCTTTTAATCCGCTGTTCAACTGGAATTTACATTTCCTCGCACTTTGTTTTACTTTGATTAACCGATTCAGGCACCAGCCTGTCTCTGTTTCGGTTAAAGAAAATTTTGGTCTCATCCATGTGGGTCACACGCACATTCAAAATCAATACCAGCTTCATTAATTTCTTTTGGATGAGATTTCTTCCCAGTAAAACAAATATGACATGAAGAAGCTTTCAATTGAAAGCAAAATGATTTGTGCATCCCTCGCGTTTGTGAAGATTTTCTGAAGCTGAAGTTAAAACGCAGGTTCTGTTTCGTTAGAAACTTCACATCAACTAACAGTGTTAAAACCTGTCTCCAAATTTGTCTTTCTTTCCTAGTTTGTTCTTGTAATTTACTGTCAAGGGCTTTACCTTTATGGTGGTATCTGCAACACAGAGTTTACTGACTCTTCTGTGTTAGGAAGAATAACGTGTTTTAGCCTTCCAGTAGCACACCGATACTAATATTAGCATTAGTGTAGCCATTGATACACTGAATACGAATAGAGAAAGACGAAATACGCGAGCGTAACAAACAAAGCATTTAATAAGGCAAACAACTTACATACATAAATTTAAAAAAAAAGATTCACACATGTCCCAAAACAAATGATTGTCCATATTGTCCCAAAGGAACGAGGAGGTTTACAGAATGAGAACAAAGAAATAACATACCAACTTTATGGTCTTTGATCGTCTGCAGATAAGTGAATAGAAAGTACGTTTTTCTTTCGCTAGGCCGTGCACATGTTGAACAGTTTACACGTGTGTGAACACCCTGGTGGTCAGGAAGGTAAAGAAGCCGTTCCTCCCAGAACGGAAGCAAAGATAAAAAGGGCAGAAGAATTCTACTCTCTAAAATGGACCAAAACTCTCATGAGCTCAACCCAAGGGAAAACAACTGTGGTCTCCCTACACCTTTATTAAGTTTTTAGGGATAGTGACTACCCCCTCATTATTTTGCCAGTGTATACTTTTTTTTTAAACCTTACGGCGTTATGAAAGATGGTAATTAAACTAAACTAATAGGGACAGAAATATTTAATAACAATTTATTTATCTCCATCATTTTAGCTGGTTATTTTAAAAAATATTCGTGTTTTAAAATAAAGTTTTTAAAACAATAAAAGTCAATATGAAATAATTAAACTTCTGATTTAACTTTTTTTTTTCTTTTTTAGAGAAACAAATCTTTAATCTTTTTTGCGTTTCTACTACACGATGTAAAAAAAAATCATTTGTATCAGTTGAATCAATTGGAGAATCTTTCCCCCAGATGTTCTTGGCAGAATTCTATAGTTGAGTTGAAATGGAGATTCTACAGTTAATCCTAAATGAATATTTAAAAATATTTTTAAAATCGTTCCAGAAGATTTTAAATCGCAATATTTGAAAATTTTACATCTAAATAATTTTAACTTACCTTTTTATATTACAAACTTAAGATTCTTAGTTTGTAATACTAATATGAAAAGTTAATTTTGCAATATGCACTAGATGTGATTTTTCTGATAATTTTTAGTTTAAAAGTCTTTAAAAAATTTAATGTAGAATGTTATTTTCACATAATGATTCTAAAATTGTGAACTTATGGAAAATCTATTGAAATCTCTGAAGAACGTGATATTCATACAGTTTTTGAGCTTTAAAAATTGTAAGCTTACATTTCGAAATGTAAACAAACTTTAAATCGCGTATATTTCCGGTTCTACTTTACTACGAATGTTTTTCTTTATTTAAAAAAAAATCTCCAATCTTTCTCTACGAAAAGAACCAATTGAAAAGAAAGAATAACATTCATTTTTAACAAGTTTCAAAGATCTACAGTTGATCAGTCTGGGAGGAGATTCTACAGTGGAATTAAGGTGTTATGGAGATTTTACAGTTGATCAAACTGGGGGGGGGATTCTTCAACTGATCCAATGTTTTATACTAACGTTTTCCAATAAAAAAAGCAAATATTTGGTTATCTTCAAGATACGCACTCCCGAATTTTTCAGCTTCTTTTAAGGAATGCCGCCTTCAAATTAGCAGCAGGAGTCAGCCTCATAAGATCTTTTCATCTGCTTTTTTCGGGAAAATAAACTTGTTTCTTATCTGTATGCTTATATAATTTTCTTTTACAATAAATTAATTTGGGCATTTTTCAATAAATATGAAATATATAGCAATGAAGTATTTTTTCTTTTAATAATAAAATTTGAAAACTTCTTTTTAACAATGAATTGAAAAGAAATCGAACATTATTTCAGAATTTCCCGAAAAAGGCAGGTCAAAAGAGCGTTCGAGGCTGGCTCCTGCTGCTACTATGAAGAGATCATTCCTTAACAAATGAGCTGAAAATAAATAAATAAAAAAAAATACAAGGGGATCGGCAAAATAGCCTCTTCCTAATTTTTAAATTTAAACGCAGATTGTTGTTTTGTTGTAAAACATTTCAATTATTAAAGTAAAAACAAAAGAATTAAACTTATGTTTTGAAGTTAACAGGTTTTTACCAAGAATAACTGATCAGTCCAGTGCTGTGTATAGGTGCTCTGAGTGTATATAGTGGTCTGTTCCAGGATTGGCACCACAGAGTCATAAAATATTATATATTATATAATATATCATGGGTAATCATCATTAGGGCAATAAAACAGTAAAACCCAAACATTTCTTAAAACTCCTGTGCGTTATCATTTACTATCAAAATCAACTATAATCCTTATTTTGATTCAATGATTTTGCTCTTAAATCTAATCAGTATCCCGTGATATGTAAAAAAATAAATATCAGAAATTTCAATTAATCAAATTATTAATTAAACATATTAATAATAATGCAAATATTTTCAAATTTCATAGACAATAAGAGAAAAATATTAATCATAATCTAACAAAAACATTTAAAAAAATGGGATATTTTATTTTCAATTTTCCGCCAAAAAGACCTCTGGTTTGGGAAGGAGCGCAACTTTAAAAAAAGACCAATTTTATTTCTCCATAATTATAATCTTAAAAATCTCAATACTTAAAAGAAGACAACTTATCTTTATTTCTTCAAGCAACTTTAGTCTGAATGAAAAATCGTATTTGTTAAAAATATATTAAAATCTCGCAAAATATGCTATCCTACATTGGGAAGTTTTAATCATACATTTTTAGATAGATTAAATGAATCTTTATTTAATTACAAAAATTTCATCTTAGGCAGAAAGGTTCGAAGACTTTCAAATTTCACTGTAAAATTTTTAAGTGGATAAAATGTAGGTAAATTGCATCAAAGGAAATTTGGTTTTGGACCAAGAAAAAAAACATTGTTTTTAAAACTCCACCAGAAACAAATACGGTATAAAAATTCTTTTTTAGTTTTTTAAAAACAAAATTAAAATTTTCAAATAACTTTTTCAGGGTGTTCACATCGTAAATTTAATTCTTTTTATATATAGTCTTCTCGTTTTTGATCTTTCTACAAATGTAAAAATTAGCGATTGGAATTTATTTTATTCAAATGACCAAACGTTGAAACCCTCCTGTTAAAGCGATAAAAATATTTTCTCAGCGTGTTTTTAAAATCAAAGAAGCTATACATTAAAAAATTAATTTATTAATGAATACAATAGGAAAAAAAATGTCATTAAGATTTCAGTATGTTCACAATTGATTTTTTTGATATCACTGAAAAAAACATCTTCGGACATTTTATTTTTATTAAAAATAATTTAAAAACGACCCCCAAATTATTTAGGTTGATTATAGCAATACAAAAACATGGGAGGGGGACAAATATATATATTGGTTGTACAAAATATACAATATAGTGGGGATGTCTCTTGGAATGTCCTGGTGTGGTCTTGTAATGAATCTCAGCAAGAGGTCGCTCACAGCAGGGCTAGATCATATACCGGTATCTCAGACAGTCGTCCGAGCTTATTAAAAGCTGAAGCCGCCAACAGGGCGACATGTCATGTGTTTATGATCTTCCAGACAAAAAGGAATGAATGTGAAAAATAAATTTGAATTAAAAAAAACAACATAAAAATGAATGATCGTGTCTTCAATTTTTTTTTTCGCCCGCAAAATGCCGCTTCCATAAAGTGCCGCCACTGGTCGATTGTATTCTAACGGTTATTTTGGTGGTCTGTAATAGTTGTGTTTCGAATTATTCGTGGGGTTATTGAGTGGAAATAATTGTGGATCCGAATGCAGTTTTTTTTTTTTTTTTTACTATTTATAGTGTTGTCAGTTAATTTATTTATTATTTCATTGTTGGTAGTTATTGCTACCTTTTCTTGTGCTTATCATCTGTGCGCACGTGGTTTGTTAATTTCTTTATTATTTACCTAGTTTATTTATTTGCTTATGTTTATTTTTCTTGTTTATTTTATTTATTTTCGATTATTCTTGGTCGTTTTCAGTTTTCGATTTTTAAGTAACGTACTAAAAACTTGTTTTTGTGTCTATTAGCTAATACATTAAATTTAAAATTTCTAATAAGCAAAATGTGGAAAACAATATAAACATTTCATTACATCCATACGTAGTGAGCATTTGAATTTGAAAAGAATTTAATTTCGCCGTAATGAAACTTAGCCCACAGAGACGGAGTCGGCAAAGGCGGCCATTAGAATTCACAAAATTTAAAACAAAAACAACACATTGTCCTAAATAGTGAATATCTGGCAGCCTTGGATGCATGTACATTTATACATGTTACGTATAGGTATACCTGTATATCTTAAAAAGTAGAGGTGCTGAGTGCAAACGAATTTCATATCTGAAATCAGCATCCAAAAATTGAAACACCTACTTTTATGCTTGCCTAAATTTCTTTGTAAACCAGTGTAACCAGAAAAAAATATTCCAATTATTTAAAATTTGGTTTGAAATACTGCAAAATATTTTGCTTATTAGAAATATTAAATTTAATCTATTAGCTTGAAATTAAAACTCAAATAAAAGTTTCAAGAATATTTCTTTTTCAAAAAGTATATTAAACCTTAGGCATTGCTTTTTCTTTTTGGAGGGAGGTAAGCTAGTTTTATGACACAAACGTATTTTATGGAAAGAGTAGATTTAATATAATATACAGGGGGTTCCCTAAAGTCTGAAATCATAGGAAATCTCATTAACTATATTTTTTTTACATCTACAGAACAAACATGGTTTTGTCAAAACAAGAAAAGATCGACTTAATTTTCTGGAGTATTTTAAAGGAGATTATGTACTCAATGGAAATAATATTGAAGATGTTATTTGTTAATATTTCAATTCAATAAGATGTTGAACTTTTAATTTTTTGAAAATGTGCATTTCTGCCTATGTGTCGAGACTTTAGGGACACTGTAGAAAGGCACATTATTGATTTTCATTGGAATTTCATCAGTTATTCAACTCAGTATGGTTCTGATATCTTCAGGTTTTGCACTTCAAAAAGACAAAAAGGAGAATCAGAAATCAAATCAGTAATAATTGAATGGTAAAATTAAACCATAGTAAAATACACACACACACACACACACACGCACACACACACACAAAGAACAGTAAGATATATAATCTGGTGTTCTTATAAAAACTAAAAGTTTACTAAATCAGTGAAATTAAGTAGCTATTTTTGCAGTCATTGTCATAATATTTAATTATTAGGTTGGTGCAAAAATAATGACTGTTTTTGACGTTAAAAAATACATCAAAAACCGTCATTATTTTTGCACCAACCTAATATATATAAAAAAAATTGTAACCTTAATATACATACTTATACTTGATGTGAAAATAATTCTACATACTGTATGTGATTCTAATTGTTCTTAAAAGAAATATAGTATATTAAAAATTAAAAGTGAAAATATTTCAAATCGTAGTTAAATAAAACGTATTCTAACCTACCCCCCCCCAAAAAATCTTTAAATATACAAATGGAAAAAAATGCCGTAAGAATTTTTGCCGTTAACAATAAAATTTTAAAAAATCCAGACGACATGCATTTAACGGATGTTAGATTTCATTGAAAAATACATCCCTACCCCCTACCAAAACGTAACTAATAACTGATACATCAAAATACAGACATAATGAACACGCAGACACCCCTTGTCTGGTGGAAGTGGATTTATCTGTAACCTTGGAAACGTAAATTATGATTTTAGCAGTGTCTTTAAAACCCAGTAATTTTAAAAGTTACTCCAAAATTCGCTTGAGGATGAAATGGAACTAACGTCTTTAATTTAATTACTGAATTAAATTCGGAGCTTTTAGCTTCCATTTTTGAAACATGGTTAGAACTGTGTAGCATGTGGCTTGTTAAATGAGATCTTTACGAAAGTGCAGATCCACAAATTTTACAAGGAAATGGTTTCTCACCTCTGTGGATTCGCATGTGTGTTTTCAAATTGGATTTCTTGGAAAATTTTATTCCACATTCTTCACAAGAAAATGGTTTCTCTCCTGTGTGCATTCGCATATGTTCTTTTAAATACACATTATCTGAAAATTCTGTTCCACAAACTTGAGAAGAAAATGGTTTCTCACCTGTGTGTATTCGCATGTGCTTTTTTAAATTTGAATGCAATGAAAATGCTGATCTACAGACTTCACAAGAAAATGGTTTCTCTCCTGTGTGTATTCGCATGTGGCTTGTTAAATGGGATCTCTGTGAAAATGCAGATCCACAAATTTTACAAGGAAATGGTTTCTCACCTCTGGATTCGCATGTGGCTTTTCAAACCGGATTTATTAGAAAATTTTGCTTCACATACTTGACAAGAAAATGGTTTCTCTCCTGTATGTATTTGCATGTGGTTTTTTAAGTTTGAATCAACTGAAAATGCCGATCCACACACTTCACAAGAAAAAGGTTTTTCTTTTGTGTGAATTCGAATGTGGTTTGTTAAATGGACTCTTTGGGAAAATACAGAACCACACATTTTACGAGGAAATGTTTTTTCTCCTGTGTGTATTTGCATGTCTGTTTTCAAAGTGGATTTCTTGGGAAATTTTGCTCCACATACTTGACAAGTCAATGGTTTTTCTCTAGTGTGTGGTTGTATGTCACTTTTCAAGTCTGAACTCTCCAAAAATTGGAGTTCACGCACCTCCCCAAAGTAAGCTTTATCCATATGTATTCTCAAGTTGTGTTTTTTCAATTTTGAACTGTGTGAAAACAATGAGTTGAACACTTGGTAAGAAAATTTTTTATATCGTATATGTATTTTTTAATGTTTTTAAAGTAACATTCTCTGAAAATTCTGATCCAAACTATTCACATTTAAATTTGAAATTGTTAAAAATACATCTGCAAAATTCACAAAGGTTGCTCTCCAGTGTGTGTTTAGGTCAGTGCACTTTGAAATGTGAATTTAGAAAAAATGTTGAAGTACAGATTCTGCAAGAATGAGCAATTTATTCTTTGTACAATTGTAAGTATTTAATTATAAACTGTTTCAAAATGTATATCTACACACATTCCAGGAATGTGTTTTTCTCTTCAGTCTGTGTTTGCCTTTATTCAAATATAATTTCTTTTCAAATGTGTTTGTGTCATTGCAAATGTAATCTTCAGCTGTTATAGATACAGATATGTTATAGATATCTGTGAATAAAGAAGTAGTGTTATGAAATAATAAACTCATATATTATTTGAAATTATTACAAATATAATAACTGACATGGAAGAAAATATAAACAGACACTTTAGTGCATTTGTCTAAATTTTATTTATCTTTAGTAATAAAGATATGAGCAAATTGTTTATACAACAGCATTTAAACAATATGTTCAAATTAGGTACACCTGAAAGAAAATAATACATTTTAGTAAATTATCCAAGTACCAATTCTCAAAAATTATTATCTAGTTTTATGAAATTTTTTATGTGGAGATATGACATGAAGTTTCCTGATGTTCAGCACTTGATATTACATAAATTTAGATACAACCACAGAAAATGTGAAGAAATGTAAGAAGTTTTAAAATGAATTTTAGAAAAAATAAAAGCTTTTATTTTAGTTTTAATTTCAAATCAAGAGATTAAATTTAATATTTATAATAAGCAAAATATTTTGCTGTATTTCAAAATTAATTTAAATTGACTGGAAGGTGTTTTGAGGGTATTTTGACTAAAAAATCTAATTACGGTGCCATTTTCAACCTGCGTTTATTGTAATGTAATTCTCTATTTTAAAAAATTATCCAAAAATAATGCGTCCTGGGTATGACAATAAACTACATCCATGTACTGTGTATGACGATAAACTACGTCCAACAACAAGGCCTCAGATGGTGTTTTCAGAAAAATAATGTTGCCAGCTATACGTTTAATAGTACTGTATATTTAATATATGTATAGGTATATATATATGTATGTGTGTATATACACACACACACACACACACACACATATATATATATAAAACTTAATTTGGCATTAAATGACCTACAGTGGTTGATATGCCATAAAACTCACCCAACCAACCAACCAAAAGTAATATATTTATTTTTGAAACTTTATTTTAGGAATATTAGCTAAGTTAATCTGATTTGAAACAAATATTACTTTATGTTTAAAATATTGCATAAATGCATTTTTTACCACAACAGTTGCTGCTTATTTGAGGGTTTGACAGGTTGAATACAGATGGAAGTTTATCTATTGTTTTTCTATGGTGTCTATATCTGTAAAATCTACTTGAAGAATTTATAGTAAGTGCCCCTTTCTGTAATTTCCAACTAGCCAGTAATCTTAAAAATTTAGGAATATATTCTCTATAATTTATATATTTTAGTGAATTTTAGATACGTTTATGCACATCTGAAAAAAATTCAAAACTCTTTTTAAAATATTGGTGTTTAATGATTTGTACAAAGATTTTCCATTTATGATTGGTAAATATAGTTTTTACTTAATAATATCACCTAAAAGACCAAAGTAATACTGAATTTTTAAAAGATTAAAAACTTTATAAATTATGTTGAAAATTCCTTTTGACTCAAAGGGTAGATCAGAAGCCAGTCTGGTACAGTAAGTGTTGCGAAACACTGCCTAGTCTTGCAACCCAAAATTCAGTCAGGGATCGGTTAATAATGTGAGAAGAAGAGAACCTGTGGAACGACTCTGTTCTCATAATGTCTGTCTCATAAAAAAAATGGTGAGAAGCAGGGGAAGTCAGGCCTTAAATAACAAGGTAGCACACCTGCACCTCCCACCACGTAAAAAGATTACAAAAACCAGTGCTCAGAGTGACCTTGCTTTGAAAACCAAGCCACGGCAAACACTCTGCCTCCCATGTGTGACTGCAACGACACACATGCAGGTAATTTAACTTATTTTTCCAAACATTTGAATATAATGAACACAATGAGAATTGGAACTCAGCTATCCAATTAACAGCTCTGATCTGTTATTTATCATGTCACCTACACCTTCAATTTTACAACACCTGCTGTTCCCAAATAGTCACCCATCTAGGTACTGACCAGGTTCAACATTGTTGAACTTCGGTGATTGTATAGGAACCTGTGTTTCAACATGATTTGGCCATAAGCACCAAGGTATGCCTTCAACTGCCAAACATTACTTACTTTTGACTCAAAGGATAGGTCAAAAGCAGGTTCGGTACAGTAAGTGTTGCAAAACACTGCCTAGTCTCACAACCCAAAATTCAGTCAGGGATCAATTAATAATGTGAGAAGAAGACAGTGCATGGAACGACTCTGTTTTCATAAAGTCTGTCTCAAAAAAAAAAAAAAAAAAGATAAAATGGAAGGGAAATTAGGCCTTAAGTAACAAGGTGGCAGAACTGTGCATCCCACCAACTTTCATTAAAAAGATTACAAAAACCAGTGCTCGGAATGGCCTCACTTTGAAAAACAAGCCATGTCAAACACTCCACCTCCCACGTCTGATTGCAACCACACACATGCTGGTAATTTCACTTATTTTTCCACAATTATTCTAATTAAAATTTTATAAAAATGAAAACAATTCTTGCAAAAATTAATTGTTCATCAATTTTCTTTTTTCTAAAGATAATATATCTTGTGCATAAAAGCAATTCAAAGCTTTTCCAATTATATAATGTCTTACTTATTGTTATGGTCTGGTTCCTTGTACCCCAGTGATAGTCCAAGGTAGAACCAATAAAGAAGAACTCGATTACGGATATGGAATAACACAGATATATTACAAACAGGAATATATACAGAGAGGTAGAAAAGTGTTAGTACAAACAATCAGGTTTAGTAGTAATTGTTTGAACACAACTCTGTGCCAGACTGCCTCTGACTCAACTGACTGACTCGCTCGCTCTGACTGACTGATGGACTTCTGACGGACCTCACTCCAAACTTCAGACGGAATTCTAGAATTCAGACGGAACTCCCTGCTTCCTCTTGAGGCGCAGTATTTATTACGTATGGAATAGTCCATTATGTTATTATGGGTAAGGTCCCATAACACTTATCTACTTATATTGAATATTTTATTTTATTATTTACAGCAGATTTTCAGTAACTGGTGTTTCTGTTTTACAATAAAACAATTGATGAAATTCTCCAAGGAGTTCTGTTAATATAAATATTATGGGGTGAAAATTTAATTTTTTGAAATTTCATGACATTAAATAAGTGGGGAGGGGTAACAGATGTAAAAAAAAAAAAAATTACAAGATTTTCTAAAAATAAAAAATTCTAAAATAATTTCATTCATTTGTAAATAAATCGTGAAAGTTTCCTTAAAATGCAATAATTAATTAATTTTTGCAAGAACTTCCAAATAAATGTTTTTCACTGTAAAAAAAATGATGCTAAAATTTCCCATGCTAATCTTTCAACCCCCATGATGCAAAAAAAAGAAAAAAAAAATTAACCAAAATTTCAAAAGTTCTGAAAAGGATAAAAAAAATAAGTGATTTTTGTTTCAGAACAGATTAATTTAACTTTAAATTTGATAATTTTATGAAAGTAACATTTCAGAAATGTATATCTTATTTTAGCAGGATATTCAATCAAAACTAAATGGAAAAATGAATTTTTGTCTAAATTTCTCTAAAAAAGTTAAAAATGTCTGTTTTGATTGTTGGGTTTTTTTTTTCAAAATAATTGACTAAAAATCATTCAAATTTCTGTTTCAAATACTCCATGGTATTTTTTTTATGGAATTAGAAAATTTAATCCTTTAGCTTTCAATAGACACTCAGGGGAAAGCTTTGAAAAAGATTTTTCCTTTATGTAAAATGCATTTACCTTAGGTATAGAAATAATATGGAATTCACAATGATTTGTGAAAAAAAGTAAATGAATTTAAAACGAAAAACAAATGAATTAATAATTGGTAAATTTCTATTTTAACACCTGCGGTAAATATCCCTTACAATTTTTCCCAAATCATCATAATTCCGTGCAAATGTACATGCTGAACTCGAATTAACAATTAAATTATGAAGAAACCATACCGTTTTGAAGTTATCGACAAGAAAAAAATCAGACTTCTTGTTGGTTATTTGTTCCCCATTACTGCCATAGTGTTTAGTAATATGGTGCGGGGTACTTACGCTGACATAATTAGAAATTGTGGCCTATTTACTTCTTTTACAGCTATATCTCTTTTTGAAATCATTACGCATTATCATAATTTTTTTTCCTTTTGATAAGTGTAGTCTTATTTATAACAGGAAACTTTAAACCAAAACAAATTAAATAATACAATAAAACCTTTTTTTTTCTGTGTAGAATAGCAATGGCAAATTAAAAGAAGAAATTAAATAATGAAAATAAAGCATTATTTTTATTTTAAAATTGAAAATGAAACAAAAATTAATCCACAAACTTGGTAAAAGTAGAACGGTTGATTGTATTATTTATTTATTTTTTAATTTGTTCCCTTTTCTACACAGAACGAAAACCCCACCCCTAACCTTAACACCTAACTCTAATGTTAATCTGTGTAGAAAAGAGGAGAAATTAAAAAAAAAAAATTAAATAATACAATAAACCAGGTTAACTTTAGGGTTAGGTGTTAAGGTTAGGGGTGGTGTTTTCTTTCTGTGTAGAAAAGGGGACAAATTAAAAAAAAATCAAATAATACAAAAAAACCAGGTTAACTTTAGGGATAGGTGTTAAGGTTAGGGTTGGGGTTTTATTTCTGTGTAGAAAAGGGGACAAATTAAAAAATAAAAAAACATTAAATAATTTACCAAGTTTGTGCATTAATTTTTTTTTTCAATTTTAAAATATAAAAAATGCTTTATTTTTATTATTTAATTTGTTCTTTTAATTTGTCATTGCTGTTCGAAACGGAAAAAAAGGTTCTGTTGTATTATTTAATTTGTTTTTGTTATAAATAAAAATACACTTACCAAAAAAAAAAAAAAAAAAATTTCATTTCTTTAAGGTAGTGCGTAGTGATTTTCTACATGGAAAGTCTGTAAGTAAATAGGCCAAAGGCCACCGGAAGTACTACGCAGTGAATCAGTATTCATGATGGCAGTAATAGGGGACGAATGACCAACAAGAAGTCCGATTTTTCTTGTCGTTAACTCCAAAACAGTAGGCTTCTTCATAATTTACTTGTTCAGCAGGTACATTTTAAAATAAATTAAAACCCGGAATTATGACGATTTTTGAAAAAAGGGATATTCAGCGTGGGTGTTAAAATAGAAATTTACCAATTAATCTAGGGAAAAAACTAAACAAAAATGATTCGCCAAACTGCAAATAAATTTGTACATTCAATACAGAAGGTTAAATTCCCAGTTTTGACATTAAATATTTTTTTATCGTGATTCTTAGTAAGTTAAAAAAAAAAAAGACATGAAATATATCAATCTTTATTATTGCAAACAAAACAATTAAATTAAATACTTACTACTTTCTTTCGCTTTATGATTTGATTTTCTCATGAAGACAATGCAGGATTTGAGAAAAATGGAAAAACTAGATAATTTTAAATAAATAAACTAATTGATGCAAAAATGATAACAATTCACCGTTAGTCAAAGGGAGATAATTCATACAAAACATGAACAAGAGACGTCTTTTTTTATTGGTCATGTTTACTTACGTATTTTTCGTCAAGAAAGTTAAAATTTGGACTTTCCATTAAATATGATTTGTTAAGTACGTTTGTTTGTTTGTTTGTTTGGGTTATGGCATATCAACCACTGTGGGTTATTTAATGCTAAATCCAGTTTATATGAATTTTAAATGCCTATTTTGTATGGAATAAAAAATGTATAGCTGGCAACATTTATTGTTTCAAAAACTTAGAGCTGGCAACATTATTTTTCTGAAAACATTATCTGAGACCTTGCTGTTGGATGCAGTTTATCGCCATACCCAGGACGCGGATGTAGTTTACCGTCATACCCAGGACGCGGATGTAGTTTACCGTCATACCCAGGACGCGGATGTAGTTTACCGTCATACCCAGGACGTTTGTTAAGTACGATTGCCACGCAAGCCATTACAAAATATAGTTGTAGGTACATTCAAAGAAAAGCTATACTGGAGATTTAAAATACACTTTTAAAAATTAAAAATCTTTCTTGAAGCTTTTTTTTATTTTAGTTTTAATTTCGAGCTAATTAATATTTCCGGTAAGCAAAAACAAAACAAAAAAAAAAAAAAACAAACCATTTTCTGTATTTCAAACTGATTTTTTAAATTGAATTGAATGAGTTTTTATTATCAGTAAAAAAAAAAAAAACGAAGAACAACACTATTGTTCAAATTAAAAATCTGTCGACGCAATATAATTCTCTTTATTAAAAATGTCCTTCAAAATTAAAATATGCTTTTCTGAAACTTTATTTGTCGAAGATTAGCTGATTTATTTTATTACTTTTAATTTGTATCACCGAAAAGAATTTTTAACACAACGATGGGTATTATTATCAAGTGAATACGAAATAAAAATAACTCTCTTTTCTTCACTGTTTCGAAATTCGCGAATCTGTGCAAAAATTTATTTTGACCAATAGAAAAAGGGATTGGCTCCGGGCTGAAGAAATTCCGAAGCAAAATTTAACGAGCCTATGCGAAAATTTATTTTGACCAAGGGAGCGACTTACAAACTGAGAAAAAAGTAACGCGTCTATATTAAATCACTTTTTGATATAAATATGCAGTGAAAGTTGAATCAACAAGAGAAAGAAAGAAAGAAAAAAAAAAAAGAAAAAAAAAAGAAAAGAAAATTCCAGCGTTCCACGCGTCTGAATAATGCCGGTGTCAAATTACACGCTGCTACATAATGAGAGCAGGGCAATTTCAAAAAACTCTTTTCAACTCCAAAGCTTAGTACGGAATACCTTATCTTTTAATTCATGTTGAATACAAACGTATAACTTTTATGGGTAAAACGAACTCTCTCAATTTGTTTTGTTTTAAACATTTTGGAATATTACTTTGCGTCCAATGATTTATGAACATTTTCTCCTGACAATTCATCAAAACAACGAACTTTAAATGTTTGATTCTTTTTCTTGAAACAAGCGACTGACAACTTCAAATGTGTAAGTAAATTCCTCATCTTCTTTCGTTAAATATAACACGTGTGTTTCCTCGTCATTATCCCTCAATACGTCAACTCTCTTGACAGTCTTATGTTTGAGAATTTTTTCTGAGGCTGTCATAACTGTAATACAGTGTAACCCGGATATAAGAGAGATTTTTTCTGGGTCCCAAATTAGAGCCTGTGTTAATGTATATAAAATAGACCAAACCCGGATATAAGAGACTTCTTCTCCGGCCCCGACAACTCTCTTATATCCGGGTTACACTGAATAGTTATATATATATATATATATATATATATATATATATATATATATATATAACTATTCAGTATTCTTAAAAATTTAAGAACGTATTCCAAGCAATTTAATATCATATTCAATTTTAGGGTTTATATATTTTCACTTACGATTCAGAGATTTCATGTTTAGAAATTCTGTTTAACAAAAAAATAAATAAATAAATAAAATAAAAGTAAAATAATGATTTAAATTCTCCAATAGAACAAATATAAATATTAAGCGATACAAAAAGTAATTTCTCGAAATTTCATAAAATTAAATAAGTTGTGGGTAATAATGGTGGTGTAAAATAATATATTTTTACAATGAGTTTCTAAAAAAAGAAAGATGTCAAAAACAATTTGATTCATTTGTGAATAAGATTTGAAAGTTTAATTAAAATCCGATAATTATCTGATTTTTGCAAGAATTTCCAAATCGCCATGTTTATCATTAAACGTTGACAGAAGAAAAAGCAAAATTCTTAAACATAATTTTGAAAGTTCTAAAAAGGATAAGAAACGCAATTTAATAATGAAAAAATTTGGTCTTTCCTCTATAGTAATATAAATGTTTTATTGAAAACTTTGTTTTTAAGTTCTGGGCATTTTTTGACCATGTATGCTCACCTTTTAGCGGACTTTTTAGTGCGTTTGATCCTCAGTGTGTATACCAGTTTTGTGGAGCTTCTGATGAATAAATATAGATTTAAGCTTCACTTGAAACTGGCATTGGTGATATAAACTCCTATATTTTACGGCCAATGTGAGGCTTAAAACGAGTAAAAGACGCCTACAAATAAATCCTATTAAAATCAGTAGGTTACGAAACGACTTTACAATTCTGTACAAAACACGGCTCCAAAATTAAATAAGTGGTTTCTGGAACCTGATTGGATATAACAAGTCACGTGATTCGGCCCTCTACGATGTCCGCGCGGTTGAAATCTAAATGACCTGGAAATAGGAACAGTCAGCGGAGAGGGTCAGTCAGTAGTTCAAGTCGAACTCGGTTGACCGGCTGATCGGTTGAACTCTCTGCCTTCGGGCGGGGAGGAACCCGAACGAGGCTACGCCGAAGGGCGGATTCTCTTTCGGGGAGGTAAACAAACCCTGACCCCGTTTATACGGGTTCAATGGGCATATTTTGGCCGAGCCCACGGGCTCGGAGATCCCACGGGCTCGGAGATCCCACGGGCTCGGAGATCCCACGTTAAACCGGCCTTGTGCCACATGATGCCCACGTGGGTGGGGGTGACTAAATATAGTCAGCAGAGAGGTGCCAAATCGTTCATTACTGTCAAACTCCTTGCTTCGGCGGAGAGGAAACCGACCGAAGGGCAAAGTTGCGTCCGGGGAGGTAGACAGGCCCTGAACCCGTTTATACGAGTTCGAAGGGAATATTTTTGGCCGAACCGGCCTTGTTCCACATACGACCCACGTGTGTGGGGGGAGGGGGCGTTAAAGAGAGGTCTGAAACGAAACAGTCAGGGTGAGATCTGAAACATGACAGTCACCGAACAGATTTGCGAAATGGGACAGCAAGTTAACCACCCCAGCCTCGACACATGTTACCATGACAACGCGTCAGTCAGCGCTGATCTTTCTATATATAAAGCTGCGACGAAAGTTCTAGACCCACTTCTCTTTGTTCATTTGGCTAACAGTCTAACTCTCTGCCTTCGGGCGGAGAGGAACCCGGACGAGACTCCGCCGAATGGGCAGAGTCTCGTTCGGGGTGGTTGACTGCCCCTGAACCCGTTTATGCGGGTTTAAAGAGGGAATATTTTTGGCCGAGTCTACGGGATCGGAGATCCCACGTTAAACCCGGCCTTGTGCCACATGTAACCCTCCCAGGGGGGGGGTAGTTAAATATCACTTCTCTTTGTTTGCCGGGTTTTGAATTCACTATTATCGCACGCGGGCAGTCTTGTAATTGCCGTCGCCCCGTTTGAATGCGTGAGAGAACTGGCAAACTGCGCGAATTATGTTGAAGGATATTTTATTCCATCAGACACATATGCAGCTGTGAAAACTGCAATTAAGACAAACGGGTTTGCATAAGCACAATTGGGAAAATGTACATAGGGGTTCAAAGGCAGACTTTTATGTAGAAACAACAAACTTGACAAGATACAGCGACAACAGATTACAAAGAAGATTTACAAAGCATGTTTTTTACAGAACGTAAAATCAGTGGGAAAAATATTTGTGTCTATGAAAAGCTACAAAGGCTAACATTTGCCTTTAATTGTTTTTTGATTCACGAAAAATAATGAATTATACATTAAAAATGATTTGGGGGTATTTAAACTTATTTACTTTAAATGCATAATATATATATGGTGCATGAGCAAATACTTGATTTAAAACAAAGGTACAATTTAAGAAAACTTAATGGCATTTACCTCGTTGCCACCATGTCGTCTAGGCGGTTTTACCTATAACTTCAATATTGAACGAAGCGTGATGAAAAAGCAGGTCTGACTGCTCCAAGGTCTATATCCGAAAAGGCCTAAAGAAAATTTTCTGCGAGACTCTTGCGTAAGGACCAAATTCCTGGACACTAGAATCAGAGGACCTAATAACCTTTCAATCATTTATATCATTAGTCGTTTAGTGTACTTAAAATTTAGATTATCTGATTTTTATCCTATGTAATATTTCTATTAATTTCTTTCTAGAAATCATAAAACTATGGGAACTATTTTGTTTGCAAAAATGCCCTGAGAGTAACTAAGTAACTGGCCTCAGACACGGTGTGGGTTTGGCGAAGAATGAGCCTGCTGATTCTACTGACAAGGGTTTGGCGGCAGCCACAGTCTGATACATGTTTCATTAGCGTGTGTTTCGCACACGCTTATTGGCGTACATATTACACCGAACTTTGCAGACTCACTTGCAACAAAATAACTTCGAACTTTGCAGACTCACTTGCAATAAATCACTTCGAAACTTTGCAAACTCACTTGCAACAAATCACATCGAACTATTGGTCGTCTATTCATGGCCACAACAAAGAACATTCATTTTGGACATGCATGTATCTACTGTATAAATGTTATTGTAGCTTGGTTTACTTCCTTTTCTGCGAAGATCATTTCTTCGCGTTGTTTATAGATTGGTTGAGAAACATTCACCTATACCAGAATCAAGAGAAGCTTAAATCCATAAATCTGAAACTCCATAAAACTAGTATACACAGTGAGGATCAAACTCACTACTGTAGGTAGCCATTTAAAAGTTCGCTAAAAAAATGAGCATACATGGTCAAAAAATACCCAAAACTTAATAAAAACAAAGTTTGATCGCCAAAATATTTATACTATTCTTAAGAGGAAAGACCTAACATCTTTTTATTATTAATTTACGTTATTTTTTTTATCCCTTTTTAGAACCTTCAAACTTATGTTTAAAATTTTGCTTTTCTTATGGCTGACTATAAACACAATGATTTGGAAAACTCTTGCAAATATCAAATAATTATCAGATTTTAATTAAACTTTCAGGTTTATTCATAAATGAATTAAATTGTTTTTGAAATCTTATATTTTTTTTAGAAACTCATGGTAACAATATATATTGTAGATCTCTTACCCATCACTTGTTTAATTTTATGAAATTTCAAGAACTTTTTTTATATTATATTTATATTTGTCCCAAGAACAAGTCATTGGAGAATTTAAATCATGATTTTTTTTAGTTAAATAGGACCTCTAAACAGGAAATCGTTTCTGAATCGTAAATTAGACTATAAAACCCTATGCATCTAAAACTCAAGGCGTTCATGTTATCGCCGAGTAATTGTTACAGTTATGTCCCCCTTAGAAAAAACTCACAAAAAGACCGTCATAAAAATGCCCATCTTCGTGTTAAAAATTCTTTTCTTCGATATTTTAAATTAAAAGTAATATTTGTTTCAAATCAGATTAAATTTTATATCAGCTAATCTTCCTCAAATAAAGTTTCAAAAAAGCACATTTTAATAAAATATATATAATATTTCAATAAAAGGATATTTTTATGGACAATTTTAGTGTTTTATTGATAGTAAAAAAAAACCCATTCCAATTCATTTAAAAATTCAATTTGAAATACAGCAAACACTGGAAATATTGGTAAATGTTGGTTTTGTTTCCCGAGCGCTAATATCCCTTAAAACTTTTTCAAAATCGTCATAATTCCGTGCAAATGTACATGCTGAACTCGAATTAACAATTAAATTATAAAGAAACCATACCGCTTTGGAGTTATCGACAAGAAAAAAAATCGGACTTCTTGTCGGTCTTTCGTCAGCCATTACCTCCATCATGAATCTCGCTTAGCGCACAGGTAACAAAACCAATATTTACCGAAATATTAATTAGCTCTAAATTAAAACTAAAATAAAAGTTTCAAGAAAGATTTTCATTTTTAAAAAGGTAAATTTTCATTTTAACACCCGAGCGTCATTTACTGCTGAACTATTTTCTTTCAGAAATTAGTACGCGTTTCCGTAAAGCGATTTTTTTGT
The DNA here is from genome assembly GCA_963932145.1 of Acanthosepion lycidas. NCBI lineage: Eukaryota > Metazoa > Mollusca > Cephalopoda > Sepiida > Sepiidae > Acanthosepion > Acanthosepion lycidas. Next base: position 103,574,666 of record OZ010575.1, on the reverse strand, counting down.
ACTTAATTTAAGAATAAAGTTAACTTTTAAATATATGTAAACATCGACAAATAAAAGAATAACAAAAGAAAAAAAAACACCTAACTCTAATTTGAAAGTTAACTTTCTTCTTTAAAAAAAAAATAAGAATAACTCCCCAAAAAAACCCCACCTAACCCTAATTTGAAAGTTAACTTTCTTCTTTTAAAAAAAATAAGAATAACCAAAAACAAAAAAAAAACACCTAACCCTAATTTGAAAGTTAACTTTCTTCTTTAAAAAAAAATAAAAGAATAACCAAAAAAAAAAAAAAAAAAACACCTAACCGGATAATTTGAAAGTTAACTACAAGGAATTACTGTGAAGGGAGTAAATAGGCCTAAATTGTATGAATTTAGGTAAAAATGGCAACGGAAAAAATGGCAGGGTAAAAATGGTTGGGTAAAAATGGCAACGGTAAAAATGGCAAAAATGGATAAATAAGAAAAAATGGCAAAAGGCAAAAAAATATAGATGGATATCTCACAATGAGTTTATTAAAATCTTGGATACAATACATAATGGAAAATCATGCGAAGTTTGTCAAATTAAAAAGAATATTCAGCGAAGCCCCCCACCTCTCATGAGATTTTACTTTTTAGGCTATTACGTGTGAACACACTGAAAAACTTGGGATAAAACAATTATAGGTCCACTTGATGAAACCGAAAAAAACAAACAAAAAAACATTAATTATTTCAGAGGTTATCAGACAACGACAGGGTCAGACTGGTGCCAAGTAAACTTTAAAATCTTGTCTGATGCGTTTTCAATCTTTTAATACTCAAGTGTGAAGTCTCTGAGAGGCGTCATATAGACATTTTTAGCAAATAGGTGTGAACAGAAATTCAAAAGGTGTGCTGAGGGAATAGGCTAAGTGAACTCTAGAATATTTACTTCGTTTACCATAATTTACCAATAAAATAATTAAATTAGACTCTGAGTCTGAGAGTCAATACGAAATATGTAAATGGGATCCCTAACCTTCGCCTTTGCGATTTTTCCGATTCCCCGATTCCGATTAATCGTTCCAATACTAATATATATATATATATATATATATATATATATATATATATATATATATATATATATATATATATATATATACGCACTAATACAATTATTATACACACACTAATACACTTATATATATATATATATATATACACTAATACACTTATGTACATATATATATACATACACTAATACACTTATGTACATACACTAATACACTTATGTACATATATATATACACTAATACACTTATTTTATATATATATATATATATATATATATATATAAACACTAATACACTTATCTTATATACACACACACTAATCCTAATGTCAGCTATCAATTATAAAATTAATTATAGTCATCAAATTCACTTAAACACGCTACGATTTATTTGTGCTTTTACTGCAATTAGTATAGGAACCTAGCACCGCCCCCCTCCTAAAACTTCTAAAAATCGACATCGAAAATTAAAAAAAAATATTTTTAATACTAGGAGTGGGAACTTAGCCCCTATTTAAAACAAGAGGAGAAGGAGCCTAGCTCCCCCCCCCCACTAGAGTAAATCCATTTAAAAATATTTAAAATATTGAGGTGGGAGGGAGACTTAGCCCTAAACTAGAAGGATGGGAGCTTAGACCCATTCTTCTCGAACGGTCATAATTTTCTGTTGTCGAATTGCCATTTTTTCCTATTTATCCACTTTTGCCATTTACCCTGCCATTTTTCCGCTGACATTTTTACCGCTGACATTTTTACCGAGCACCAAATTGTATACGTCCACCGAGAGAATTCAGCACTTATCATTATCAATAAGCCGGTAAGGGATGACAAAAAGAGCGAGAAGAAGTTCGATGTTTTTCTGGTCGTTAACATCCAAAAAGGTAGGTTTCTTTAGTAGTTTATCTAATTGTTGATTTGAGTTCAGCATATACATTTGCACGGAAATAAGACTATTTTGGAAAAATTTGAAGGGATAATAGCGCTCGGGTGTTGAAATGAAAATTTACCTTTAAAAATGCATTTTTACCTCCGGCTTTTCTTTGAAGTTACCTACAACTGTACTGTAATATCACGGTAAAAAATAAATAAATTAAATTAAATATGAACAAGAATGGACATGTGTTCATGTTTTGTATGAATTATCTCCCTTTGATTTACTGTCTCGCGTTATCGTTTTTACATTGATCAAAAATGACAACAATTGTTCTACGTAAAAAACTGAAACTGAAAAACATTTAGTTTATTTAAAATTGTCGAGTTTCTTTATTTTTCTTATTTGTTTTAAGGAAATCAAATCATAAAGCAAAAGAAAGTAGTAAGTATTTAATTGTTTTGTTTAAAAAAATAGCTATTTCATCATGTCTTTTTTTTTTTTTAACTCAACAAGAATCTTGGTAAAAAAAAAAAATGTATAGTTAGTTAAAATTTTGAAATTTTTGTTTTAACCTTCTATTGAATATCCAAATTTATTTGCGGTTAGGTGAATCTTTTTTTGTTTAGTTTTTTTTTCTAGATTAATTCATTTTTCGTTTTAAATTTCATCATTTATTTTTTTACACACATCATTTTTTTTATTGAAAAAAAATATGTCTCTCTCTTAGTCTCTAGTCATCTGTCGCTTGTTAAATTGACTTTCGAAGTAAGTTGCCAATTCAAGGAATAAATATTCTGGTTAATATTAAATTCTGTTGGGGAGATTTTGTCATTTTTTCTTTCTCTATTTAAATAAAAATGTTAATGTTTATTTATTCTTCAAAATTATTCACTGAATGACATGGACCGGTGTTACCACAATTATAGTCCCTAATATTAAAAACACTTTTCGAATGACAGGAAATACAAAATTTGATTGTTTTACTGATTATCCTAAATCTCTATTGATTATCATAAACATTATTATTTTCTAACTGATTATAATTTCAACTTAAAATAATAACTATATTCTAGTCGTTCAAAAGAAAAACTACAGAAAAATAAAACAAAAATTATTTGTAAACAATACCAGATTTTCTTTTTTTTTTTTTTTTGGTAATGTCTTGTTTCGGTTGTGATTTTCTCAAATCTTTAAAACGCTTTTCATGTCGGCATATAAAGTTTAACAAAATAAAAAATAGTCCCAAATTCATCTTGCTAGCTCAATTAGGAATTGAGTTATAACCATTCAAATTTTGTTGGATTTTCCATCCTGAGTCTGATTTGGCCATTTTAACATTTTATATGTGAAGATGCAGGTTTCAAGCATGTGGAAAATCATCATAAATGCAATGTTGTTGTGTTGTTTTCTAATCTGTGTGGGAATGAATATTTATTTTTGTAAAAAATACAAAAATTGTGGCACAAGGCTGAAGGCAAAGTGGGGAAAGGCTAGTCTTCACTAACTAGTTAATCACGATCATGACCCATTCAGTCGACACAAGAACTTGTCCATCACTTCTCAATCCTACATATACCATAACATCACATATTCACAGAAGACCTACAAAATACTCCATGACATAAAAATTTGTAAATGTTTAAAAGTCTTTTGTTGTTTTTTTTTAGTATTTTTTTACAAAAATATTTAAAAATTTATATAATAATGGAAATGATGGGAGAGGGAATGAACAGAGAAACACTTTCTATCAGATCTGATCTTCATCCTGAGCTGATGCCCCCCAAAGAATCCAACCAGATCCTGATGAGAATAACGTTCATATTGCAAGATTCCCTCTATACTTGGCGTCCATACCACCATTCTTGCCAAGGCTAGCAATGTGAGAAACACCATTTGTTTCACCCTGGAGAACAGGGACGACACATTGTCACACATGTACACAAGACCGATGGACACAAGCTGATCAGGGATGATATGAACCATCAACTGACCAACATAGTCCCTGAAAGGGTGCATGCGAGGACAATGGTATAAGGCGTGTAAAGCCGTTTCTTCTAAACAAAGGTCACACTGATGACAGGCAAATCCGCCCAGCCCCATCTGAAGGCTACATCATCAAGAAGTAATATGTTATGAATCATTCACCAGGTAAACAAAAACTCAGGTTTGCTAAGATAGTCTGCTGCTGACGGCCAAGTAGGACCTGTCTTTGTGCAGACAGGTCTCTCTCTTGAGGGTCTGCCTGTTTATAATAAAAATCTTCTTCCCCCTGGGGATTGATTTCTGTTTTGGGGATGGGTTGGGGGAAGAAGAAGAAGAAGTCAGTACCTCAGACAGGGGAGAAGTAAGGCTCCTTGCCTTACCTTTGGCATCTGAATCATTGGTTTTTGCTGAAAAAGTAGAGGCAGTTGTGTCTTTTTTTTTTCCATGGATTTCTCTGCTCTGCTTCAACCAGACTTTTTTCTTTCTTGGTTACCTTCTCTTCCTCATTCCTCACCCTTTTCAATGAGGAGGACTGCGGTAACAGCATCTCTTCTGTCTCCATATAGATGTCCAGCTGTGGCAACTGTCTGCTGCTGTTATTGCTGCTGCCAATCCTACTGAGACAGCTCTTGCTGCTGTTCTTTGAGCTGTTGATTCAGACACTGCTGCTGCTACTGAGTTTTACCTTCCTTCTACTGCTTCTGCAATCATTTCTTTTGTTGTGGGACAATCTTCTAGGGAGAGGTAGGAGGGTCAGTAAGCTTTGACCCCTTTTTCACCACCTCTCTCCATTCATGGGGACCATCTGTGACCTTACTGGAATTATCTTCCACCATTGCCTCCTTGGATGTAACTGGCTGAGGCATCAGTTTTCAACTGGGACACATTTTTGCTAAGTGACCAACGGTACCACACAACCAACAGTGTGGTCTTCTTCCCTCCACTACCACAAAAATCCTTTTTCCTCTACATACCAGAATGTCGGGAATTTCCTGTAACTTCGTCCTGTCTAGGATTACTTGGACAGAGAAGTCTCCGGAGGGCACACACAATATATGAGCGACTTCCTCTACCTGCCCATATAAGACAAAGAAGGCTCCCATGTGATCTTTGTTAAGGTTTAAGAGCAGCCCGTGTATGGTAATTCTTGTTCGATGGGCGCCCATGTATTTGGTTTGCAATTGTAGTGCCTTTTTCATCAGAATGCTGCCTACTAGCTATTTCGCTAAAATTTTCAGGACTATTTTAAGACATTTCAGTGCCTCCTCAATGTCCTCCTTGCTGACACTGACCAATTTATAGGTTTTGACATTCAACATTAGCAGGTAGAAGGTCTTTGTTGTTACTGCATTTAACATCTCCAGGATAGTGAGTAACTCACTTCCCTTGATAAACTTGTGGTACTACTTATTCATTCGGTCACAAGAGACTACATCCTTTTTTTTGGCCTGTTTGAATTCCAAACAGATGGAGATGGTGTCTCTGTTTGGGTAACAATTGGCTGGCGAGACTTAGCTCTTGTGGTCATGGCCTCACCACAACAAAGTTCCTAAAAACAGTACAACAGTTATTAGAAAATATTATAATACAGAACAAAAACATGATCACATTCGCAAAGATCGAACTTAAAGCAACAAAGCTTCACTGAAAAAAAACATACAGCCTATTCCAATCTGTGGGAACCCTTTTTATAGGCAAAAATCCACAAAATGCATGCTGGGATACTTTTCTTACTCAATAAAATTGTTCAATTTACAACTTGGCTCAGTGCAGATCTACCTTTTCTACATGGAAGATCATTGGGTTCACTTGTCTGACCTTAGCTTTTCTGTGTAGGTGCTTAATTCATGGTTCATAAATGTCTTTGCTTTCTTACCTATGAATTTACTTTATTTATATTGTTTGCTTGCTTGCCTGATACCATTTAATATTTGCCTTTCTTTCTTCTTATTGCAAATACTATTAATTCCATTTGCTGTGTTATTTGCATTTGGACCATGATTTCTATCTTAATAAAAGGAAGATAATACTATTGGAATTAATGATTATTAGATAAGACCAGTCTAAACAGAATAAGAACATCACATTCCATCGTAAAAACAGTGCAAAAATAACATAGGAAGGCAAATTTGACCATTCATGTAAATTTCAATTCAATAGTTAAGTCACTGAAACATCTTAATATTTTTCATAGTATGTTAGAGATTAAGCTAAATTAAGTCATGGGAGTACATCAGTATAACAACTCTTATTTCATCATGTAAGTACAGTAAGTGGAAGCAAAATTTGATAGGGCAAAAGAGGGTAAAAATATAACTTCTTGAACTTGTAAAAAAAATATCTGGTGGAAGTACAAGCCTGAAACTTTACTCATTTTGAGAGGAGGAATACAACAAGTTATTTTGTCTATAATAAAACTTTTTCTCATAAATATATTTAATTTTTCGAAAATTTTGTAAATTTATACAATTTTTGACTTTATCAAAAAGAACTTACATTAAAACTTTGAAACTTGTTATACAAAAGGAATCAGTGGTCAATAAGAAAATACCTATTGTAAAACCTTAAAACTCAATTTTTAAATAAAAAAAAAATTAAAAAAATGAGTAAAACTACATTTATTGAAAGTGTTGAAAAAGACTTTCTGGACAATTTGAATGGCCCTACTGCACTTCTTCTAATTGGATTTGCAGTCTGGATTTCTTCATAGGCTTCTATAACCAATATTTCTGGAACATTCCAGATTCTACTATCACTTGAAACTGGTATTACACCTAAGTCCCATCTTAAAACAAAAATTTGACTTGACCTGTGCAGTGTCACCCACCAAAGGCCAAAAGTGTTTTAACAGAAAACAGGAATTGTAATACTGAAATTGAAATACACATTAAATAGCAAAATATGCCTTCCGGAAGAGAAGCAACATAATAAAAAACAGGAAAAATGTGTAAGAAACAAAGAAAAGAGTGCTGAACTGTTATATAATATCAGTCAACCTCAATGACGATGAATGCTGGATAAATCTCTTCATAGATGAAAATACAACAGGAATGTGGTTTATCAGAAGGATGTTTAGAATTCCATAGACTGGACATGTGAGTAATAATGAAGTTTTAAATAGAAACAAAAAGGAAGCTTTTACTTAGAATCAGAAAAAGTTTAAATTTCTAGGATACATAATGGGAGAATTTAACACTCACAGGACACATTATTGGCAAACATGATGGAGGGAAGCAACCAGTAACCTACCAAATAAGCAGAAAAGGGAGTGGGAGAGATGATGAAAAGACAGTCCTTACTAAGAGCTGAAAAGGATAGGAAGTTCAGCAGAGGCATGATTGCCTCCACCCTGAGGGAACACAATATAGAGAGGTTCAACCACCACTTCTTCCTGTGTTGAAAATATATGATCATGACCTTGTATGACATGAACTGTTGTTTTACATGCATCAATGAAAGCACTTAAAGTGCATATATACATGGACGAGTAGAGAAGGTTGATACAAGATATGCTGCTTTTGTATATCAAGTTTTGAGACCAAGTACAAACCAAAAATATTGTTGTCTTTGGGCAAATATCAATTTTCAAAGTTGCTAATCACTAATTTCTAAGTAGCATCTGCAAGCTTAGTAATTATATTGTATTCAAGTAGATCGTGTAGTTTCAGATCCTGGAATTCTCATTTCTGACCAGGTATAAAATATTGAACACATTTAAACACATTGCCTAAATGTTGGCACATGAAGAATTTGCTCAGATTTTTGCAAATAAAAGAGTGTCCTCTTGCTTCAAATAAATAAAATTTAGACAAAAAGTAACAATTTTTGTATTTATATTTATTCTGTTTCAGTGGGTATAATTTTAATAATTACAAATAATATGCGAGTTTATTATTTTCTTTTATACCTTTTCTTTATTAACAGATATCAATAACAGTTGAGGATGACAATTTGAAAAGATGCAAACATGTGCCAAAGAAAAAAAGCACATTCCTGAAGAGTTCATAATTAAATAGTTACAAGCAGCTGAAGAAATAAAGAATAGCTCATTCTTCCAGAGTCTGTGCATCAGCATTTTTTTGAAATTTCCATTTTAAAGTACACTCATCTAAAGACTGGAAAGCAACCCGCATGAATTGCTGCAAATGAGTTTTTAACAGATTCCAAACTTAAAAAAACAAGAAAAACACACTGCAGAAAACCATATTTTTATATTGAGAATTTTCAGATAATTCTACATTAAAAAACACTTGAGAATACATATAGAATAGAAAACATTTTCTTCACACAGTTCAAAATTGAGAAAACATGGATCAGAAACCTTACACGGAAGAGTGTGAAGAGAGTTTACATCTGGAACATGACATGCCAAGACAGACTAGAGAGAAACCAATTCATTGTCAAGGAGATAGTTCAGCATTTTCAGTGAGTTCTAGCTTAGAAAGGCACATGCAAATACCCACTTGTAAGAAACCATTTTCTTGTCAAGTGTGTGGATCAGCATTTTCCAAAAAATCCGGTTTAACATATCATATGCGAGTACATACTGGAGAGAAACCATTTTCTTGTCAGGTGTGTGGATCAGCATTTTCCCATAGATCCCATTTAACAAGGCACATGCACATTCACACAGGAGAGAGAAAAATTTCTTGTCAAGTGTGTGGAGCAGCATTTTCAGAGAATTTTACTTTAAAGAGGCACATGCTAATACACACAGGAGATAAACCTCACATTTGTCAAGTTTGTGGATCAGCATTTTCCATGGCTTTCAGGTTAAAAAACCACATGCGAATACACACTGGAGAGAAACCATTTTCTTGTGAAGTGTGTGGATTAGCATTTTCAATTCGTCCATATTTAAAAAATCACATGCAGAAACACACTGGAGAGAAACCATTCCCTTGTGAAGTATGTGGATCAGGATTTTCTGAAAACTCCAAGTTAAAGGCACATATGCGAATACACACAGGAGAGAAACCCTTTTCTTGTGAGGTTTGTGGGACATCATTTTCAGAAAGTTCACATTTAAAAAAGCACATGAGAATACATACTGGTGAGAAACCATTTTCATGTAAAGTGTGTGGATCAGCATTTTCTGTGAGCTCTAATTTAAAAACCCACATGTACATACACACTGGGGAGAAACCATTTCCTTGCCAAGTGTGTGGTTCAGCATTTTCAGTGAGTTCTAGTTTAAAAAAACACATGCAAAAACACACTGGTGAAAAACCATTTGCTTGTCAAGTGTGTGGATCAGCATTTTTAGAAAGCTCTACTTTAACAATCCACATGCGAACACACACTGGGGAGAAGCCATTTTCTTGTGAAATATGTGAGTCTGCATTTTCCCAAAGATGCACTTTAAAAAGCCACATGAAAATTCACACTGGAGACAAACCATTTACTTGTCAAGTGTGTCAGGCAGCATTTTCCCAAAAATCCCATTTAACTAGCCACATAAAAATTCACACTGGAGAGAAAACATTTTCCTGTGAAGAGTGTGGTTCAGTTTTTTCATCTAGTGCCACTTTAAAAAAACACATGCGAAGGAAAAAACATTTTCTGAAGTCAGATCAGCATTTATAGCAAGTTATAATTTGAAAAATCCATACGAACACACAGAATGGAAAACATTTTCTATCACCTGATACCTGTCAGCAAAAATCTGCATCCAAGCAAACATTAGACATCTCCCCTACATTATATCAAATATGCAGTATCCCTCAAAAATGACTTTGACTTTTTGATAATTTTGTTTCTAATTCGAGCATAGCATGATTTTTCTAGTTTCTAGCAGAACATTACTCAAAACATCAGTTATTATGAACAAGCTGTACAGCCCCGAAACATTATTAACAAAAATGTGAAAAATAATACTTATAGATAACAGGTAAGTACCTTGAAGTCATTGCTATTAGCCAGTCCTCTGGTGATCCAAGCAGGCATCCATCAAGGCTCTCTTTTCAGTTCATCTCTCTTTCTACTTTAACACTAGGATGGCCGAGGTGTCGTTTTCAACACCTTCAAGTTTTCAACAAATTACTATGGAATAACTAGTTTTGGTTCGATGCTGAGGCTTATGGACAATTATTGAATTTTAGCAAAGATGCTTAATAGACTTAATTCTTTAAAACATATTCAGTGGAATAGCTGATATTTGAGGTTTTACCTTGAATGGCCGAGGTGTTGTTTTTGACACCTAGGCTATTTATAGGGTAAATGCATTGAAAAATTTTTCACAAGCAATAATACTTGTGTTTATGTCCCCTATCTATCTATCTATCTATACACACACACACACACACATAATTTATATATACATATATATATATTATTTGCATTATTCGGACTATTGTCCTCATCTTTGTCACCATATTTAACACAACGTTTCGGCCGTTGTATACTCCGGCCTTCTTCAGGTGCTTGGAATTTCAAACTGAACCCTTTATTTCGATCACTGGGGTAGACTGTTCTAGTTCCACGTGCCATGTTTGATGGATGTCAGTTATCAGTTATCTCCTGCTAATTTTCCTTTTAAAAGTTCTCCACTGGATCTAACCAACTAACTCTGAAAGTTCTGTCACTGGATCTAACCAACGCCTTTATCCACTGTGCCATGAAGGTGTTGGTTAGATCCAATGACAAACCCAAAGAGTGTGAGTTCAATACCCGGTTAAGGCAGTGGAGAACTTTCAGAGGGAAAATTAGTTTTGTATTTGCATATTACAGAAGCTAGTGACCAAGGATGGACAAAGGGTTGTCCGGTATTCTGTTTTTTTGTTTAAATGTTTGTGATGTGTGAAAAAACTGGTCAGAGTTTTGTTGTTTTTCAAGAATTGTATATGTGCATGTTGAAGAGGTCATGTGACCAAGGTCCAGTGAAGAACAAATGTACAGAGAACGCCTTGCAAACACAAAAGAGTAGAAAGGATTTTAGAGTAATATAGTTGAAATAATATTCATAAATGAATTGTTTTAATGATTAGGTAAGGAATGTTAGATAATAGTTTAGATCTTTGAGGTCAGATACAGGAAACAAAAGAAGTCAATTCTGATTGGCTAAAACTAACGTGGGAATGATAGATATAGAAAGGGATTTGTTACACGTCAAAGAATGTAGACATGTTTCTTTATGTCTAGAAAGCAGCTTCCCAGTGGGGTGAGAGAGCGACCCCACTGGCTAATTAGAAAATGTACACGTTGATGTAGTGAATTAAACTAGATAAGTTTAAATTTCCTTTGCTGAAGTTCTCTTTTATCGTTGAACTATTAGGTTGGTGCAAAAATAATGATGTAATAATGTCGTTTTTTGACGTTAAAACATACTTCAAAAAACGACATTATTACGTCATTATTTTTGCACCAACCTAATAAAACCAATGAGTGATCACTGGCTGTGAGAGAGAAAAGAGGATGTCAATATTAGTGAAACAATGCCGTCACCCAAGAGAACCCCAGAAGAGTGGGCTATACAACAACTTTTCAGTCTTGATAGAATCCAATGCAGTGTTATTTTCCACCCTACAACAACTTTCCCACAGATAAAACATTGCAAGCTTATTGCTACTCTATTAATATTTGTATGGAACAGGTTCAGATGAACTACATTCCTTAGTTCCACCAGTTCTAAATTTCACTGCTAAGACCTGCCATGCTATGCAAATTGTAGTGAACCACCCTTATTGCCTTCCATATTCAATTGGTGAGATGTAAGTTCTGCTTGAACAGTTTCTTCAATATCATGTACTTCTGCTTTATAATCAGCAGATGGTTCCCATTGAATTCTAGTTTTCTAAGTGGCATCCACTTTGACCAAAGGGGAGGGGGAAGTAAAGATGTGGATGAATGTTTTTTTGGACATTAAACAACAACAAACCAACATTGATTATTTTTAAGTGTTTTTCTATATTAACCATCATGCTTAGGATTGGTTGGGAAGATACGTGATATTATCCCATCATATGTGGGTGAATGTGTCTCAGTGTTTTGCATGTTACTGTTCTGTCATGTAAATCAATAGCATGGTATAAAAACTACATATTCAACAGGAAACTGTTGTCCTATTTACTGGTGTGTGGATTTCAAAATTTCCTCACACATTAATATTATAAAATTATATTTTGAATATTACCTAATGAATAATTTTCATATTAATAAATTATACAGGTACTAACACTCAACAAAAATACATTTAGATTTTAATTAACTTATTTTTGGTAAGGTCCTTGATAGACTTTCAATATTTTCATGGTTGAATTTGAATATATGCTTTTTTTAAAATCCTCAAGGATTTTTCTTTTATGTAATTATAAAAAACTTCTCAAACACCCACAACATTTCAAAATTTAAATGTATTATTGATATTTGAATTTTAAAGAAGGAACTGATAAAAAACAATGACATGCATCACTTAACAATTGATCAAATATCAAATTTGCTCAAACCCAATCAGATTACAGCTTTACTTGAAGCAAAAGCAGCAACTCATTGACATTAAGTTCTTCATTTCAAGAAAGAGTGCAAAACATCTGCAACAGAAGTATTTTTGAAATTTCATCTACAGGGAAGGTGGCTGTGGTTGGAAATATTCACTAGTGAATAAATTCTTACTGCAGTTAATTGACATTTATTGTATTACTGTTTTAATCATTAAAGTGAAACATTTACCCCAGAAATAATTTTTTGTGTCAATAGCTATGTCAAAAGTAATGCATTTCATAATATGCAATATAATTGTAAACTCAATATACGACATACACCCGACCAAGATTCTGTATTTGTCAGAAGCACTGGCACCACACTCATCAAAGAAATTACTCAGTGTTGCAAATCAGTATCATTATTTGTCTTCTGTATATGAATTTGGATCAACATTCCAGGTTTTCAGAATTTTTCCATATCAATTATTATTGATTTAATTTATGATTCTCCTTCTTGTCTTCTTGAAGTGCGAAAACTGAAGATATTATTGGAACTATATGGAGATGAATAATTGATGAAATTCTAATAAAAATCAGTAGTATTTATTTTTATATTAGAATAAATTTACTTATTCCATAAAATATTTTTAAAATGTAAAACTAGTTAACTCCATAAAAAAATCAAAACCTAAGTTTTAAAATGCATTTTGCAAAAAGAAAAAATATTCTTGAATCATTTATTTTAGTTTTAATTTCTAACTAATATTAGGTTGGTGCAAAAATAATATCGTTTTTTGACGTTAAAAAATATGTCAAAAAACGATATTATTTTTGCACCAACCTAATAGATTAAATTTAACATATGTAAGAAAAATAATTTGCTGTATTTCAAACTGAATTGAATTTTATTGGAATTATTTTTTCTGATTATCACTGAAATATATAAAATCGTCTATATTGACAAATCTGTCAACACAACATAATTCTTTTCATTAAAACATCTTTCAAAAATAAAATATACTTTTCTAAAATATTATTTGAAAAAAAAAATTACCTGATTTAAAGTTTAATTAATCTGAATTGAAACAAGTATTGTACTGAGAAAAGCTTACTGCAAATCACTCTTGATTTGGCAATAAAATTAACAATACTACTTAATTTACTAAGGTGGTTCAAAAGTTTTGTGTACCAGTGTACAGTATAGTTGTAAGCCAAATATAAAAGATGCACCTAAGCAATCAAAGAAATTACTGTTGTAAATCAGCATCTTTATTCTTTGTTGTACATGAATTGGGATCAATAATTCAGGTTTCAGAAATTTTCCATTTCAATTCTTCAAGGCAGTTGTTTAACAAATGTTACAATAAATTTTGTATTATTCTTGTTTGCAAATAATGTCATGTATGGACATTCAAATTTAAAAAATTGACACATTTATACACAAATTCAAAATTATTTTTAAATACTGGGGATCATTGATTTGTAGTAAGCTTTACCATTTATGATTATTAAGTATAGATTTAATAACAGTATCACTTGACCTTTAGAAATTACTACAGAAATTTAAAAGTTTATAAATTGTTCTAATTAAAATTTAACAAAATTAAAACAAGTCTTTTAAAAAATCCTCACTAAAACTTTCACACCAACAATAAAATGGATTGCCAAAAAAGACTTTTTTTCCCCCTCAGCACTTATTTTAACTACCTTCCCTCCCTCAACAATATTTGCTGCTTTAAAATGCAATGATGAAGATTTTGATAAAACACAAGTATATGAACTTTAGTTTATACATTTTCTTACAAGAAATTCCACACTATTCATTAAATTGCTTAATTACTAGAAAAATTTTATATTTACAACATTCTGAGAATGCAAATCAAAATACAATGTAATGTACCAATTGATAAAGAAATAAATATGAAAATAACTTATTTATTCTTAAATTTATAAACAATTTATGAACAAGAGAATTTAAATAAATTTGTAATGACAAGTAATTGTAATTATAAATTTTCAAAATATTGCATTTTGCAGGCATTTCTTTCATGTAGCAATTCAATGAAAAATTTTATGAAATTATAACTAAAAACACTTGTTTTCATAGTTATGTATGAAATGGTAAATAATGAATATTACATTGTAGACGGTTTACCTATTTTGATAATTGTTTTTAAAAACGATTTCTTTTCACATTTATTTCTTTATAAAAAGGTAAATTATAAATATCACATTGTATTTGGTTCACATATTTTTATAACCTTAGAAATATCTACCACTTCGTCCCCAGCCCCTCAAACTCCAGCGTCTTCCTCTTTGGGTTGAGGTGTCCACTCAGTCCGAACCGAAGTTAGGGGTAACTGGCCATACGCTCCTTGAGTACCTGTAGATTATTTCGACAAGTCAACTGGTCAAGTCCTGCTCGCTCCCCATGCTGTGCTATCTTTTAGATGCAATAAGCGGGGTGTTGTCCATATGTTCACAGTCGACTGGGGATGTAGACACAGCTGTGAGAGTTGGCACTAGGAAATTTAGGATGTTGCAAAATAAAACAAGAAATAATATCTGCAGAAGCCAGACAACAATGGGGGAAATATTGACATCTTTTATATAAGAAGATAACATCAGAACAGAGGTTACAGGGAGAATAAAAACATTTAACATAAATGAGAAAAGAAAAAGACAAAATGCATCCAGTGAATTCCCAACAGAGAGAGTGTTTGTGTGTGATAAACGCGTATTGAATCGCCTGGGGTAGGTTTATGACTAATAGTCCAGTCTCATACAGACTTCTCAGAACAGGGGTTAGTCTTCTCTCTCTCTTCCATCTGCACTTGACGGCAGACCAGCCAACCACTCTCTGCCTCTTTCGTCTGGCCTATAGCACCACGACCCATAACGGTCGCCTGCAGGTGCTCACGCACGCGACGATAATGTGCTAACTAATCGCGGTCTCTCCTATCTGGCCTCTTTCGTCTGGCTCGACCGTCTGCTTCTTTTTCAGCATAACTATGTGTTTATATAGATAAATCTGGTTGATCATAAATCGACCCTCGGTCTGCACACGATTATCATGAGTGCCGTTTTCAACCCAGAATCATATGAGTTTCAAAGTTCTCATAGTCTGAGTAAGCTCTATTTCAATTTTTAACCAATAAAATTTATTTAGATCATTTCCATTGTCTTTTCAATGACCCAATTCCAAAGGCGAGATCAGATTTCCTCATCAGTAAACAAAAAGCTCTGATCTAATTTCACCAGCTAGATTCACTTCATTTTCAATAAAAAAAAATGTGTGTGTGTTTATGAAGGTGTGTGTGTGTATATACCTCTCTCTGTTACAAATAAATATTGCTGAAAGAAAGAAAATAGTACAAATTAATAGCAGTTTCGTGGGAAGAACTGCCCTTTGAAACATAATTTTATACAGGCACAAACGGTAAAATTTGCCTATTATTCATCAGAAACATTTATTTATTGCCAAGGCAATAATATATTTTATTCATAAAAACAAAAGCTTTTCTGATTAAATAATTTCTCAGTTTTACTGCATTTTTATTTTATGATTCAAAGCCAGTTTCCTGTAACTGAGGCTTCTGAATGACCAAAAAGATTTCATAATTTTAAATTCTTCAAGGTCTTGTCCTTATAATAAATATAAACATTAAGTGATAAAAAAAAAGAAATATTCAAAAGTTCATAAAATTAAATGAGTGTGATTAACAGATGTAAAAAAAAATATTTTACATTTTCTAAAAAAGAATTAAAAAAATAATTGAATTCATTTCTGAAGACCTGAAAGTGCATCATAAAAATCTGGCAAAAATTCTGACAATCTAAGAATATTTTCTGGTTTTAAAAAACAGCAAAGGTGTTGATAAGGTGTAGAAAACAAATCAACCAAACCAAAGATTTGGAAATTAGCACATGTAATTTTACTCTGGTCCTTCATATCCAAGGATTTATGATGTCAAGTAGAAAATTTATATTTGCATGTTCTGTTTTAACTGACCTACAATTAATTGTTAATTGTAGAAAACGAATCAGTCATTTAATGAATATCATTTTTGGAAAAATTTTTGTGGAGTATGTTTCACTTTTACCCTTTTTATGTCTTGTGTGCATTTTCAATTTGCAGAAGTTGGGAGTCCTCCAAATTTTTTTTTTTTTTTTTACAGTTTTATAAAGAAAAATCCTTGAAGATATTATTTCAGTAAATAAATTATGCAATATCAAATGTGAACATAGAGAAAATTGGCAATGCATCTGACCCAAAATAATGAATCTCAGAAAATAATTTGGAGGCAAGCTGGCATAATTTGATAAAATGTTATTTTCTTTCAGATTGGACAGAAAGAAAAATCTCCACTTAATGTTTATTTTTTAAAAAGTACTTGTAATTTTTGCATAACGAGTAACAAAGTCACTGGAAAAAAAAAAATCACAACTTGGTTTTGCAAGTGACTTGTTTGGTATACCCATTTTTACGCATTTTTTAAACACAAATTTTATTGTTAGTAATTTCCATGACAGAGGTTATAAAAATTATTTTTCTGTAAAAAAAAAAGTTTTTTTAAGTCCGTGATGGTATTGTGAATTTGAATCAGCCCACAGCCTCCCTCTGTCTTTTCTACAAATAATTTCACGGTAACTGCTCCGATGAGCTACTTTCACTAGTTCACAAAGTGCATGAATTTAAGCGTGCTACTTGGTTGGCATCTCAGTCCCACCCTTTCACTGTTGAAATGGTTAAGTGTAGCCGTCTCTTTTACTCCAATAGCTTCATGTCTCGCACTTCTCTTCTATGGAACTCCCTTCCTCTTACTTGCTTCACTGATAGCTATAATCTCTACCTATTCAAATGCAATATCAATCAACATTTCCAGATGCCTTGATCTATTCCCCGTCCTTCTCTTCATCCTTTCCTCTTTCACGCCTCTTTACTCTTGCTCCCACTCTCTGTAAGCCCTTGCGTGCTAGTGTTACTCCTGCTTTGCTTGGAGTGAAAAGTTTAAAAAAAAAAAAAAAATAGAAAAGAAATTAAAAAGTGTTTAAATTTAAAAATAAGATATTTTTTAGTTTTGTTTTAATTTTGTTTTGTTTTAGTTTTGTTCAAATTTTCTTAGCGTGTATGAATGTTAAAGCTCTTACAGCCCTTTGTAGTTGTTTTCCAAAATGAAAAGAAATTTCTTCATGTGTAAGTATGAGGAAGAAGAGTCAAGAAAGAAAGTGAGGAGGAATTCGGGTGAATGTGTAATGGAATTTCTTTTAAGTCCAGCATCATGACCTGTTGCTTTTGTCTCTCCTTACTGGTTTGTCTGCTTAAATACCTCTCAAAGGGACCAAAAATCATGCTTTTTATTGTTGACAAGAACTCAACACGTTGGCTGAAATATGTTTGAACCTGGTGCAAATCCGTAATGACTGACAAACTTCCTCAATTTACTCAATAATCTCTTCCTGCGCCTCTCCTTTACACGATTCTTCTTCAACGTTGCAAAAGATTTTTTTTTTTTTTCGAGTGACGAGTGTGCAGCGTTTTTATATCCTTTTCTGCCTTCCTTCATTTGCATGCGTGAATTCACTTTACGTGCTTTTACGTGACCGCCTGGGTAAGGAAACATGACCATTCACAATATAAGTTTACTGGGGGCAGCCATGTTTTTTCCAGTCAAAAAAAGAAATAAACCTTGCACGCAGGACATATATGCTGCCATTTGCGATCAGGTGGGTGATTATTTTTGTTCCAATTTTCGCTACAATGTTAAATATTTATTTTCAAAGCATTAATTTATTAGCTGGAACAATGTGTAATCTGCTGACTCAGAAACCATTTTTTGTCATTTGATGTTTAAGTTTAACTCTCTTGGTGTCTATTTCTACAATGATATTTAATTTGAAATTGGTGGTATATGAATCATGCTTATCCTGATTAAAGAAAGTTTCATGTGTAAAAATACAATTAAAAATTCAACAAATTACAATTAATTATAACATTAACATAAAAAAAAACCTAGTTTTAAAAAATGTGGCCTCATTTTGCTTCCCTAAATTATTAGGTTGGTGCAAAAATAATGACGTAATAATGTCGTTTTTTGACGTTACGTCAAAAAACGACATTATTACGTCATTATTTTTGCACCAACCTAATACCATCTGAGCACATTGTTGTACAGTAGAGTTGTTTGGAAATATTCACCTATCTCAACTTTTAGTGAAGCTTAAATCCATATTTATCTGAAGCTCCACAAAACTAGTATACACAGTAAGGACCAAATACACTACTGTAGTTAACCTTCTTAAAACTTCACCAAAAAATGAGGATACATGGTCAAAAAATGCCCCCCCCCAAAAAAAAAACATTCAAGAAATTACAATTATTAGGTTGGTTCAAAAATAATGACGTAATAATGTCGTTTTTTGACGTTAAAAAATACGTCAAAAAACGACATTATTACGTCATCATTTTTGCACCAACATAATAATTATAACATTAACATAAAAAAAAACAACCTAGTTTTAAAAAATATGGCCTCATTTTGCTTCCCTAAATTACCATCTGAGCACATTATTGTACAGTAGAGTTGTTTGGAAATACTCACCTATCTCAACTTTAAGTGAAGCTTAAATCCATATTTATCTGAATCTCCACAAAACTAGTATACACAGTAAGGATCAAACACACTACTGTAGTTAACCTTCTTAAAACTTCACCAAAAAATGAGGATACATTGTCTTTATTAAGTTTTGGGCATTTTTTGACCAAGTTTTAGTGGCAAAAGTTATATTATGCTTAAACATTTTGCTTTTGTGTCAACAGTTAACCATAAACAAGCTGATTAGGAAATTCTTGCAAAAATCAGATAATTATCAGATTTTAATTAAACTTTCAGAACTTATTCACAAATGAATTGTTTTTGAAATCTGTTTTAGAAATCTGTTTTAGAAACTCATGGTAAGGTAAAATATATATATTTTACATCTGTTACCCACCACATTTAATTTTATGAAATTTCAAGAAATTCTTTTTTTTTTTGTATCGCTTTTGTTCCAAGGACAAACCTTTGGAGAATAAATCATGTTTTTTTTTTTTAGTTAGACAGGACTTAAACAGGAAATCTTCTCTGAATCGTAAGTTAGAATATAAACCCTAAGTATGTAAAATTGAATATAATATTGGATTGCTTTGAATATTTTCTTAAATTTTTAACATAACTGAGTAGTTAAAAAAATATTAAAAAAAAAAGGCGTTCCTGTTGTTGTCAAGTAATTGTTACAGTTATCTCCCCACCATAGGTATTTTCTTATGAGGGAATTTTTTCTATCTCCATGTTAAAAATTATTTTTCCGCGATATTTTAAATTAAAAGTAATATTTGTTTCAAATCAAATTTGTAACTTTAAATCAGATAATCTTCCTCAAATAGTTTCAGAAAGCATATTTTAATTTTGAAGTACTTTTTAAAGTGAATTGTCTACTGAATTTTAATATGAACAATTTTTTAGTGTTTTTACTTTTTACTGATAATAAAAACTCATTCCAATCAATTTAAATTCAGTTTGAAATACCGCAAAGCGTTTTTTTGCTTACTGGAAATATTAATCGGCTCGGAATTAAAACTTTAAAAATAAAAAACTTCAAGAAAGATTTTTGATTTTTAAAAGTGCATTTTTAAACCTTCGGTATAGCTTTTCTTTGAATGTACCTACAACTATATTTTTTTTAATATAATGGCTCGCATGACAATCGTACGAAGTCCAAATTTTAACTTTCTTGAAGAAAAAATCGTAAAATATGACCGTGTTCATGTTTTGTGTGAATTATCTCCCTTAGACTTACGGTGTCTTGATATCATTTTCGCATCAATCGAAAACGACGACCCTTGTTCTACGTAAAAAATTAACTGGAAAACATATTCGTTTATTTAAAATTATCTAGTTTCTCAATTTTTCTCAAATCCTGCATTGCCTTAAGAAAATCAAATCATAAAGCAAAAGAAAATAGTAAGTATTTAATTGTTTTGTTTACAATAGATATATCTTTCTTTTCTTTTTCCATGAATTACGATGTGAAAAAAAAATAATGTCAAAAATTAGGAATTTCAATTTTAACCTTCTCTACAAATTTATTTGTGGTTTGGCGAATCGGTTTTGTTTTTTTAGATTAATTCATTTATTTTCGTTTTAATTTTTTTTTTCTTCACACGTGAATTCCATTCATAAAATTTTTTTTTCTCTCCAAACTTAAAAAAATCATTGTTTTATATTGTGTTTGTTATTAAGAGGAAAGACCAAAGTCTTTTTTTCTTATTTTTGTATCCTTTCGAGCACGTTCGAAATCTTGGTTACAAATCGTTTTTTTTTTTGTTTTTTTTTTTTTGTTTTTTTGCATCAGCAGTGTACGTATGATTAAGTAGTGTTTTTGCTTTTTATTCCTGTAGAGAAAAAAAAAACACATCAATTTGGAAATTCTTGCAAAAATCAAATTATTGTTGGATTAATGGAACTTTTTTACTTTCATGACCTATTTAATTTACAAATGAATGAAATTACATCACATGTGAGAAAACGACATTATTTTTGCACCAACATAATGTATGTATGTGTGTGTGTGTCCCCACACACACTTAATTTAATGAAATTTCAATAAAGTTGTAATGGCCGGGTTTGTAGATGGACCAATTTAGATACCATCATGATTGAAAATCAATAAAAAGAGCATAGCATTCATTACAAGAACAGCCTTAAATTTGATGAAAAAAAAATTATCTGCTTAAGTTACTTAAGCAGATAATTTTTTTTTATACTTAAGTTAAGTATGTAAGAAGAAATACCAAAGTATTTTTTGATTATGTATTAAAATTTTTTACTCATTCTTAGCATGTCCAAAATTTTAGTTAAAAATCTTTTCTTTTTTTTTTTTTTTTTTTTTTTTTGTCAGCAAAATTACTAAAAAAAACTCGATATCAGCCATTTTTTTTTTAAATTTTGTAAACAGAAACTAAGTTAAAAATCCTAGTTTAAAATTCTTCCAAAAATCAAATA
Organism: Acanthosepion lycidas; assembly: GCA_963932145.1. Classification (NCBI taxonomy): domain Eukaryota; kingdom Metazoa; phylum Mollusca; class Cephalopoda; order Sepiida; family Sepiidae; genus Acanthosepion; species Acanthosepion lycidas. The sequence continues at coordinate 103,553,307 of OZ010575.1, read as the reverse complement.
TACGTTTTCAAAATTTATTTGACGAAAATTAGTAAATTTAAAGATTATTTATTTTGGAAAAAAACTTTTGCTTACTTTCTTTGAAGAAAAATGTTGTTTAAAATAAAAAGGAGGCGATCTTAATATCGTTGGCTGTTGACAGGTTTGCTGTCAAGTGTCATTCACATATCGACAGCTAACGTGAGATTCGAGTTATCATACGGAAGGACATAATTGACGTAACATTTTTTTTACATGAATCAGCTTATGTAGTACCTCGTAAGTATTAAAGTAAAAAAAAAGAATCTTTCATCATTCCAATTTCTTTTCTTTTGTTTTTTTATTACTGTAGCTTACACCATAAGTTTAATACTATTTGTAGAAATTATAAATATACTATAAATAAATTAAAATACAAGTGCTGTGCAGCTTTTTGAGGGCAACTATAGCCCCCTAAAGTCAATACAGAGAAGTAAAAATCATCACAAATATATCAAAAGTTATTTTGTTACACTACAGCCAATTTGAACTGAAAAAAAAAAAAATTGAAAAATTGTCATCATCAAGGAAACTTTTGATCTGCACCCCATGAAACTAGGTATTTCCTGAAAGCAAAGAATGCTCTTTCATTTCTAAGTGAAATTGGTTGGTGTGAATGATTATAAAAAATTTGGAGGGGGGATAAAATATGAAAAAATAGTTAAAATTGCTATTCTTGAACACTGGAAACCAGGATTTTTTTTATGTTTTTTTTTTTAAATCAGCGATAAGGAAAACAGTGTTGAAATTAAGCCAAAATTGACTTTGACATTGCTGGGTCAAAAGCCAGCCAGCCAGCCAACAGTACCAAGCTGTCATCACCTTGTAAAAAATCCCATTTTTTTTTTTTTTTTTTTTTTTTTTTTTTTTTAAATCTATGTTTGAACAATGGCTTGATGTATTTTTGTCTTTTAACACCTTTCGAGCAGGGTGATAACAACAACACTTAAGGATAGAACCGAAAACAGTTTGTTTGAAATAAGAAATTCACATAAAATTGAAATAAAGACGACTTACTGAAAAGTGAAAACTGTAAAACAACTTCAAAAAATTGAAATTGCAATGAAATATGTAAATGAAATAAATGGTACTTTTAAAAATGTAGTAATGTTGATGGTGAAAATGGCTTAGGATGATGTTCAAATTTTTTAATGAATAAAAAACGCTAATTCAAAATGCTCAGCATGTGTTTCACACGAAGAATTCACAATAAATGTAATGTAATCGACGTTCAGCAGAGAATGCTTACACTTGAGCCACGTGACGTTATATTGCTTGTGACCTTCCGTACTTTTTAATTACAGCCATTTTAACGATTTTTATGAACACAAAATTACATTTCTTAATTACTGCGGATCTTCTGATACAATACAAAACGATAGAATTTACAAAGTGCTAGAAATGATCTATCTCATAAGGACACTTAAGAAAACCCGGTGCGGCTTTTAACTAATTTTATAATATTTTAACAACTTAAATGTAAAAATCTATTATAATTAAAGAAATAACAAATAATTGTATTAAAAATTCAATTTTCATTGAAAAAAATCTTTTGCTTTCAGAAAATATTGTCCATATTCATAAAAACAACTAAAAGCATTTGAAATTAAATAATATCTTTGTTTTATTGAGTTTTGTATGCTACAATTCAGAGCTGATTTTCAAGGAATTGCGGGTCCAATTAAAAAAAAAAAAACATGATTTGCATTCTTCAAAGCCTTGTGCTTTTAACTATTGTAATCACTAATCCCGATGTGATCGAATTTCTAGCATTTTCATAAAATTAGTTGGGGGTGGGTAACAAATATAAAAAAAATTTCTGACATGACTTTAATAAAAAAAAAACAAAAAAAAATATAATTTCAATCATCTGAATAGTTTCTGAAAGTTTCATTAACATCCAACAATTATTTTCATTTTTGCAAGATTTTCAAAATTAATGTGTGTCATACAAAAAAGTGCTAAAAATTGTATGTTATTTACTAGTTCCAGTTGGTACAAAGAGAAACAAGGTTTTTTTAATCTTCTAAAAAGTAGGAAAAATTTTTTGGGAGACTAAGTAACAACAAACTAACATTGATTTTTTTTAATTATTTTTCTACCTCAACCATCATGCTTAAGATTGGTAGGTCAGCTCTCCTCCACCTTTGGCAACTTGGGGCTTGTGTTGTGTTGGGTGGTATGCGATATTATCACATCATATATGGGTAGAATGTTTCTCAATGTTTTCCATGTAATATTACTGTTCAGTCATGTAAATCAATAACATGGTATAAAAATTAGATATTCAACAGGAACGTGCCTTCCTATTTAGTGGTGTGTAAATTTAAAAATTGTTTAACCGAGATTAAACTTAACACAAAAAAATGTACTCTAGAATATGTGAATAATCTGACCATTGACAATCTTCTTTGCTCTTATCTGAGTACACTAAGTAATTCCAAAATCAGAAAATTATTTAAATATTCTGTTTCTAAAATTGTCAGCTTGCACATTATTATATTAAAATTATATTTTGAATATTACCTAATGAATAATTTTCATATTAATAAATTATACAGGTACTAACACTCAACAGAAATACATTTAGATTTTTAACTTATTTTTGGTAAGGTCCATGATAGACTTTCAATATTTTCATGATTGAATTTGAATATATGCTTTTTTAACATCCTCAAGGATTTTTCTTTTATGTAATTATAAAACTTCTCAAACACCCACAACATTTCAAAGTTTAAATGTCATTGATATTTGAAAGTTGATAAAAAAAAAAGATGACATGCCTCACTTCACAATTGATCAATGTCAAACTTGCTTAAACACAATCACTGAAAGCAAAAGCAGCAGCAGAATAACAATCAGTTCTTGGCATTTCAAGAAAGCATGCAAAACTTCTGCAACAAAGACACAAGATGTGTTTGCTAAAAATGAGAGACAAAAGAAGTAAAAAGAGTGTCATGCTTCTTCTAAGAAACAGAGAATCTCATTTGTCAGGGTTGGTGAGCCTGTGAAGTCAAAGATGTTATAATAAGCAGTGGTTTTGAAACACCAAAAGATCAACTCAAATAGCTGAACATTTTCTTAGGTGTCATGAACAACACCAGTGGAAGTAAATCTCAGCTGGAAACTGTTCTTTGCAACTACTTGATGACAGGGAAATCAATTGATTCATCTCCACCTCTAAAACAAAGGAAAGGATCAAAAAGAAGCAGGAAACGTCTCTCCTTGATTTCTTCACTTGAGCTTTTCATGTCTGGTTGTAGTTTGAAGAACATCTAACACTGGATGCTAGAAAGAGGCAAAAGGTAATTTTTAGTAATGAATGTGAAACAGAGTTGCATTCTAATGCAAGAGAATATGTAAGACCCATGGAAGAAAGGCAAAAATGCAGGATACACCACAAGATGATAAAATTTGGTGGTGGACACGTAATAGCGTCAGGTGCATCAAATGCAGTGGCAGAAGAAAATTGGTAAAAGTTGATGGAAACATTAACAGTAAAAACTATATCATAGTGTAATCTTCTGCCAGACTACAAATGTGATGACATATTCTGCTCATCATCACTGCACAGTCTGTGATGACACCCAAGGTTAACTGTCTGCATATACACCCAACTCTTTATGTTCACAGGTTTGTCTCCTTGGCCATGATCAAATTCAACAAAGAATAATGACAAATACTTTTCAAGACACTGGTTTGGAAATAACAACAATACAATTTCTTACTTATTTTTCCTTTAGCTTCTAGACTGTGGGCTGCTATCTTACTGCCTTCCGACTGTAGGGAGAGGAACCTTGCATTCACTGACCATCTAGGTGACTGTTGATTACTTGTTAGTCCTTTCCTTTCTGGCTGTTGGCCACCTACTCTTGACTTCCTGCCTCTCTCTCTGCTTATATGGATACTGGCTGGGAACCCCCTATCTATCCACTTGCATTCCAGAGAAGTAGACAATCCAAAAGCTGGATGGGTGGTCAGTTTTTCAAAGGAATCTACTTTTATGATTATCTAAAATCATTAACAAAATTTTGTTTGCCAATTTAAAGGTGGGTTGGAGACAAGAATCCTGAAAACTCTCACAATTAAATTGACTCAAAGATTGACTGGAGATAAAATTCCTTGGAAATCCTGGTAATCAAATTGACTTAAAAGGAAAATAAATCTGTCTACTTCTAAGGATGTGTGCAAAATCGTATTGTTACACAGATACATCCCATTCAGTAAAAAGCTTTTTGTGGATGAATATATTCAAGTTTTGGACGACTGGCCAGTACAATGCCCTGATTTGAATATAATTGGATCATTGTGGTCGGAACTGAAGAAACAAGTGTTCCAACCAAAACCACACAATCTCCAAGATTTGGGGGATTACTTCCAAGGAAAAATGTGAAAAATTCCTAATAATAAATTTGGAATTTGTTCCATTCAATGCCACATCAAATTTAGGCAATTATTCAAGCCAAAGGCAGCAACACATACATTGTACACTCTGTAATATTAAAAATCACTTATTAGGCTTTCTTAACATGGTGGCTGCAGTTGGCATTATACACTATTTAATAAATTCTTACTGTAGTTAATTCACATTTATTTTATTACTGTTTTTATTATTAAAGTGAAACATTTACCCCAGAAATAATTTTTTACATCAAGAGCTAATGCATTTTATAATATGCTTGGAGACAATATATATGCAATACAATTGTAAACTCAATATATGACAACCTGACCAAAATTCTGTATATGTTAGAAGCACTGGCACCACACTCATCAAAGAAATTACTCAGTGTTGCAAATCAGTATCATTATTTGTCTTCTGTATATGAATTTGGATCAACATTCCAGGTTTTCAGAATTTTTCCATATCAATTATTATTGATTTAATTTATGATTCTCCTTCTTGTCTTCTTGAAGTGCGAAACCTGAAAATATTATTGGAACCATACTGAGATGAATAATTAATGAAATTCTAATGAAAATCAATAATATTCCTTTTTGTATTAGAATAAATCTACTTATTCCATAAAATGTTTAAAACAAAACTTGTTAACTCCAAAAAAAAACAAGCAATACCTAAAGTTTATAATGCATTTTGAAAAAGAAAAATTATTTTTGATTCAATTATTTTAGTTTTAATTTTTAGCTAATAGATTAAATCTATGTAATAAGCAAAATGCTTTGCTGTATTTCAAACTGAATTGAATTTTATTGGAATTATTTTTTCTGATTATCAGTGAAATCTATAAAATCGTTTATATTAACAAATCTGTCAACATAATTCTCTTTATGAAAACATACTTTTCTGAAACATTGAGAAAAATAGATTTAAAGTTTAATTAATCTGAATTGAAACAAGTTTTGCACTGAGAAAAGCTTACTGCAAATAACTCTTGATTTGACAATAAAATTAATATTACTAATTCAAAAGTTTTGTGTACCAGTGTACAGTACAGTTGTAAGCCAAATATTGTAACAGAGAGGGGTATATATACACACTCACATGAATGCACACACACAAATATAACTTTTATTGACTGGAAGTGGAAATGGTGTTTATATATCAAAGTACAATTTGGGTTAAGATGTGTTTTTACCGATGAGAAACACAATCTCAGGAGGTGATGTTTTAAATCTGGGTCATTAGAAAAAACAATGAAAAAATGATCTAAATAAAATTTATTGGTTAAAAATTGAAATAGAGCTTACTCAGGCTACGAGATAATTGGTTTTGTTTAACAGTATTTGTTTTGATTAAAAGGTTGAATCAATGTTTAGATATCCCAAAGTATAATTTTGGGGAAGCGAGAAGAACTCGTAAATAATTGGAGAACTGGTTTACATGTCAAGGGATAGTTTTTGGCACTCATGATAATCGCGTGCCTGGCCAAGGGTCGATTCATGATCAAACAGATTTATCTATATAAACCAGCGTAGTTATGCAGAAGAGGAAGTAGACAGTCAAGCGAGACGGAAGAGGAGAGACTGCGATCGGTCAGCACATCGTCGTCACATGCATGAGCACCTGTGGGCGACCATTATGGGTTGTGGTGCTATGAAAAGACGGGAGAGAGAGTTGGGGAACAAGACCATTGTCAGAGATAGTCGCGGGAGAACTATAGAAGAAAGACTGCCCCCTGTTCTGAGAAGTCTATGAGACTGGACTAGTCGTCATAAACCTAATCCAGGCAATTCAATGCGCGTTTATCACACACAAACCCTCTCTCGGTTGAGAATTCGCTGGATGCATTGTGTCTTTTTCTTTTTCTTTTCTCATTTATGTTAAATGTTTTTATTTTCCCTGTAGCCTCTGTTCTGATGTTATCTTCTTATATAAAAGACGTCAATATTTCCCCCGTTGTTGTCTGGCTTCTGCAGATATTATTTCTTGTTTTATTTTGCCACATTCTAAACTTCCTACCACCAACTCTCACAGCCGTGTCCACATCACCAGTCAACTGTGAATGTGTGGGCAACACCCTGCTTACAGGATCTAAAAACTAACACAGCGTGGGCAGCAAGCAGGACTTGACCAGTTGACCGGTCGAAATAATCTATAGGTACTCAAGGAGCATATGGCTAGTTACCCCTAAGTTCCGTTCGGACCGAGTGGACACCAAAGAGGAAGACGCCGGAGGTTGAGGGGCTGGGGACGAAGTGGTAGAATATAAAAGATGCACCTAACCAAAATTCTGTATTTGTGAGAAGCATTGGCATTGTCATCATCAAAGAAATTACTGTTGCAAATCAATATCTTTATTCCTTCTCTGTTGCACATGAATTGGGATCAACAATTTAGGTTTCAGAAATTTTCCATTTCACTTATTCAAGACAGTTGTTGAGTAAATGTTACCAGTAAATTTTAAATATTGGGGATCAATGATTTGTAGTGAGCTTTTCCATTTATTATTAGTAAGTATAGATTTAATAACAATATTGCTGACATTTAGGCATTAATACAGAATTTTAAAAGTTTATAAATTGTTCTGATTAAAATTTAACAAATTTAAAACAAACATTATTTTAAGTTTTTCAGTGCAATTTTGAAATTTATTCTGTTACTGTTCATATATATATATATATATATATATATATATATATATATATACATCAAAAGAAAAAACTTATCAGATCTCAAAGAATCCAACAATAAATTTATTTTGGCGGGTAACTTTTTAATACCTGCCTCATCAGATTGGACCAATCTGATGAGGCAGATATTAAAAACTTACCTGCAAGAATAAATTTATTATCGGATTTTTCAAGATATGTTAAGTTTTTTTCCTTTGATGTATACCGTATTGCTCTGCATACAATACATTGAGCTCTCTTCATGGATCTATCGTTTTTTCTATCAGTCGGCATGCAGAATGAATCAGAAAGAGAGTATAATATTACCAAATTATGTTAATTAATTCTTAAATTTACTAATTTTCTTTGAAACAAATCACTTGGATAAATATTGGACTTTTAAGAGGTTTTTAATTTTGTTGTTTCACTTTCTCATCAATAATAAAATTTTATGAAAAATCAGAAAACAGGTTGATATTGCGATATTGTTTTTTTTTTGTTTTTTTTTACCCAAACTGTTTTTGAAGAAGGAACAAATTCTTCTTTTACACCACTTACTGTGTGTAATTATTTTGTTCTGATCATTGTGTTCAGAAACTACATGCGTCTTATTTTCAAATAATTAATCATTATAATTGTAATTTCTTTAAAAATAGGAAGTTTTATTGATTACAAAATATTGTTGATCTTGAGAAACAAATATCAAGTTCAACAACAACTTAATCCTGTTTTGTTTTGGGTTTTTTTTTTGGTTTTTTGTATGACAAGGTTGTTTTAGATTTACCATGAAAAGCTAAGTGAGACAAACCATTATGGACTTCTTAAAAGCCCAGAAAAATGCATTTTAAATAATTTAAATATCTTCCTTGAAAGAAATTTGGCTACATTTTGGTTACATTTGAAAGATACTAGCCGAAAGCGGATGAGAATTAAAAATAAAATTTAATTTCTGTATAAATATTTTGTCGGAGTTAGCTCCTTAATTCCCTAATACTTTACTAGGGGTCGTTCTCCCTACACTATACATACTGGGCAATTTATTGCCTCGTTCACTTTTTCATTTTGCATTTCAGCGGACACATTTAAAAATGTGATCTCTTGTAGAGATCCGCATTTTCACCCACTTGTGGGAAAACACCATGAATCACACATACACGTACGTATGAACATTCACCAAAATACAAACTTTTTACGTTCACACACAAACACAAATGTAGATGTCTTTGTCACTTGTAAATTTGTTGTTTAAAACATATATTTGTTGACACATATATATATATATATATATATATATATATATATATTGGTCTTGTTTGTTTTCTTTACATCTTCGGTTGGACTCAACTTGAGTCCACCATATTCTTGTAGTTGGACCTTCTAGCAGGAAATAAATGCATGTGTCCCTAATTAAACCACATGCAAACACACGGTACTCTATTATTTCTTTTCAGGCATTTTTAAAACACTAATACATTTTCTCGTCTTTCATCGAATCACCATTTTAGACAAAAAAACAAGTGCAAACAACAAATTTAAAAATCCAATATTGTAGAGTATTGTGGACTGTTGAATAGTACTGAGCATTTCCATTTATAGTTACTAAATCATTTTAATGTCACTTGGTCTTATTAATTAATACAGGATTTTATAATTTTTATTGGTAAGGATTTTAAAGCATTTTTTTTTTTTTTTTTAAAGTATTTGCTGATACATGAAAATCCCTCCAACTTTACTTAAATGAACAAAACCATAGTAATTGCTAAATTTGATTAAAAAATATTTTTTAAAATGCTATTTTTAAAACATCGATTTTTCACTTCTGTCTGGCTGATGAACAGCAACACAAATTCATGTTAACATTTCTACAGAATTGCTTCTGTTTGTAAGTATGGTGGCCCATAATTAAAAAAAAAGAAAGAAATATTTCATTTATTAAAGTCATTAATTTTATGTTTATACTCTTTTTTCATATTTATTTTAGTTTATTTTTTTAAATTTGATGAGTAACAATCATTACTTTCAAAACTTTAATTCATGAACATGTTTTATGACAAGAAATGTTGATTATAAATTATAAAGGAAAAAATTCAAATACTATTTTTTGATCTTAAGTAATGAATTAATATTTTGAAAATGATTGATATTTAAAGAAATAGAATTTTCACTGTCAAAAAATCGAGTTGGGGGTGAAATTTCCCCGAATTAAATTTGCGAATACGTATGTGACTTTTCTATACTATCAAACACCAGGGATTGAAGTTTGAACCCAGATTTTATTTAGGTCATGTGTCTCTTACAAGTATAATGAGAAAAATGGCAGCATACACTGATGAAAAAAGGCTCCAAACATGATGAAAATACAGTTTTATCATTGAAATCTTTGTTATTATTGAGAAGAAAGATCAAAGTATTTTTTAATATTTAATTCATTTTTTTAATCCTTTTTATAACATTCAAAATTTTGATTAAATCTTGTTTTTCTTCCATCACTGGATGTATTATATATTAGCACAACAAATTTTAGCATCTTTTATGCAGTCAGACACATTAATTTGGAAATTCTTGCAAAAATCAAATAACTGTAGTATTTTAATGAAAGTTTCATTAAAACTACTGATGTGTTAGCAGTTACTGCTGAAAGAATCTATCAACCTTAATAGGTTAAGAATAGTAAAGATTGGGCTGTGCCTTTGATGTCTCAAAGGCAGTTAACAGAGTTTGGCATGGTGGTTGTCTCCACAAGTTGAAAGGTTATACCTGTTTCTGGTAAAATTTTTGATCTGATTTTAATTTCTTATCAAACCATGAAATGAAATTTGTTTTGAATGGCCACTCTTTTAAATCTTTTTGTGTTAATGAAAGTGTCTCCTAATGCTCTTTCCTTGAACCTACATTGTTCCAAATTTTTATCAACAACCTTCCTGATGTTATCAGTTCTCAACTGGGTATCTATGCTGATGACACAGCTATTTATGCCTGTCTTAATGGATAATCAGATCAGCTTGATAAAGACAAATTGGTAGCAGATTTCAAAATGACTTACAATCTGTTATTAACTGGAAACAAGAAATGACTCATTAATTTTAACATCTCCAAAATGAAACTGCTTGCTTTTAATTGTCTGAGGGAATCTTTTTTTGCATTATATCAGCATGGCTGATGCTGACCACCAGAGAGTGACTCATTTCGTCTTCTTGGGCTAAAGTTTTCAACTGGTATGAAGTGGAAAAATTATATTAAAGAAATTGCTAGGTTTGCTGCAAAGCAATTTGGTTCACTGTGTTGTGCTAGACAAATTTTCTTGTTATAATATATCTTGCACATTTATAAGTCTGTCATTCATCCATGCATTGAATATTGCTGCCACATCTAGTCTGGTTACTTCTGTTTCATCTCAACTTCAGTCATTTTCCCACCACAAAAATAGATCTTCCCTGTGCTTTTTCTATAAATACTTTCATATTAATTGTTGTTAATAATTTTCCTCTATGGTATTGAGATTTTGTGAATTTAAAGTCAGTACTAGATGAAATCATTTTACATTTGAAATGGCTAGATATAACTAAGTTTCATGCTAACAGCTTCTTTTCTACATTAATTACATTGTTTAGACTGTTGTCCTCATCTTTATTGCCATATTCATGATGTTTCAGCCATTGTATGCTCCAGCCTTCTTCAGGTGATTGGAATTTTGCTCAGAACCCTTTAGTCTATCCATCATTTTATATTGTTCTTCCTATGCCCATTCCAACACCCACACATCCATGTCCACTGATACATGATTTAATAATAATCTATTGGCAAATCTGCTCTAGTTTCAAATGCCATCCAAAATAAAATATATCCTATTGCATTGTACAACTGATTTTGTTTTTCTCTTCCTATGCCCATTCCAACACCCACACATCCATGTCCACTGATACATGATTTAATAATAATCTATTGGCAAATCTGCTCTAGTTTCACATGCCATCCAAAATAAAATATATCCTATTGCATTGTACAACTGATTTTGTTTTTCTCTTCCTATGCCCATTCCAACACCCACACATCCATGTCCACTGATACATGATTTAATAATAATCTATTGGCAAATCTGCTCTAGTTTCACATGCCATCCAAAATAAAATATATCCTATTGCATTGTACAATTTATTTTAAGCCAATTTAATAATCTTATATTGTATGTTTCTTTCCTACATTTCCTTTGAGTTAATTTTTTTTTTCTTTTTGCAGCTTGAATCTTAGAAAGTACCTGAAACCCATGATGAATATTCATGAAATAAAGCAACATTCTTACAATGTGAATTTATTGGAATAACTGTTCATTCAAAGTCCACACAGGAGAGAACATACAAAAAAACTGTGGAATTAGATTGTCCATGAAAAAAAATATGACATCACACAGTGCAGAGAAACGTTTCCACTGTGAAATCTGTGGATATAAATCTTCCCGAAATTCAGATCTTAAAAAGCACATGTTAACTCACACAGGAGAGAAACGTTTCCACTGTGAAATCTGTGGATTTAAGTTTTCTCAAAGTTCAAGTCTCTCACGACACATTTCAACACATACTAGAGAGAAACATTTCCACTGTGAAATCTGTGGTTTGAAATTTTCCCAAAATGGAAATCTCAAAAATCACATGTTAACACACACTGGAGAGAAACCATTTCATTGTGAAATCTGTGGATTGAAATTTTCTCATAACGGAAATCTCAAAAAACACATGTTAACACATACTGGAGAGAAACCATTTCATTGTGAAATCTGTGGATTTAGCTGTTCCCAGAATGGAAATCTCAAAATACACATGTTAACCCACACTGGAGAAAAACATTTCCACTGTGGAATCTGTAGATTTAAGTTTTCCAGAAATTCAAATCTCAAACAGCACATGTTAATACACACTCGAGGGAAATCTGGTTTTAAATTTCCCAAAACACATGTCTCAGACAACATATGTTAACACACGTGTGAGAAACCATTCCACTGTGAAATCTGTGGGTGTAAGCCGATAAAAAATGTTACTGCTATACAGTGGAGGGAAACAAATATTTGTGCACATACAAATTTTTAATTTATTGCATTTCCAACTAATGAATAAACATAGTTTTCATATAATTAACTGCATACAAATGCATGATACTTAAATATGCATAGAAAGCAGAAAAAAATTTGATTCAATAGAAATGAATTCCATTTATCCATTTTAATTGGTGAAAAATGCAAATTTCAGATTTTAAAACTTTTACATTACATTAGTACACTAGATTATTTAATTGGAATATTCTAGAATGGTCCAATAATGTTATCAGTAGTGATTTTTACCCAAAAATACAAACAGGATATTATGTAATTTATATTCATGCAAGAAGGTTATCATCATGGCAAGAAGTAAAGAATTGACAAATTTGTAAAAAGAACTGATTGTTAAGCTCTGGAAAGAAGGTAAAAGTTACAAGAAAATCTCAGACAACCTGAATATTTCATTTACTACCATTAGATCATTGCACAGTATAAAAAACTCAAAACTGTTGAAAACCAAAGAAGAACAGGTGCTACACAGAAGATTTCTTCAAGATCTTCAAGGAAATTAATGTGTCAAATTAAACAAAATCCACTGGTTACTCGTCAAGAGTTGCAGGATGGTTTGCTTTCATCAGCAATCTGTGTCGCTAAATGTACAATAAGCATTGAAATTTATAGGAACAATCTAAAGTCACACTCCCCTTGGAAAACTCCACTGCTGAAAAGATACAGTGATGCCAAGTTGAAATTCATTTGTGAACATGAGGATAAGGAAAAATCATATTGGGTAAGAGTATTATGGACAGACAAAACCAAAATTGAGTTGTTTGGATGTAATTCTAGTAATCATGTATGGAGGAAAGATGGCAATGCCTTCAAACAAAAGAACACAGTTTCAACAGTGAAATTTGGTGGTAGCAACATCATGGCTTGGGGATGTTCTTCTGTAAAATGTATTGGCAACATATCAGTAATAGATGGTAGAATGAATGCTGCAGCATATCAAAATATTTTGGAAGCAAATTTAATGGTTTGGGTTGAAAATCTTGAACTTCCTCTGATTGGATCATCTAACAAGATAATGATCCTAAGCACACTGCAAAATCTACAAAGAAATGGCTTGCTGAAAATAATGTAAGTATCCTGAAATGACCAATTCATTGCCCAGATTTAAGCCCAATCAAGACTCTGTGGTGTTATTTGAAAATTCAAATCCATTCGAAAGCTTCAACAAGCATCCCCAATCCGAAAACCATATGTGAAGAAGAATGGAACAAAATGCCAACTAACATTTGCAAATCATTAATTGAGAACTAAAAGAAGAGGTCGGTTGCTGTAGAAGTGAATAATGGCTATTCTACAAAGTAATAAATGATGTCTTCATTTTTGTATTGTATGAATACCTTTTTCACATATTAAAATGGATAAATGGATTCTATTTCTATTAAATCAAAAATATTTTCTTTTTTTTTATATGCATATTTATGTATTATGTACAGTTAATTTTATGAAAAGTATGTTTATTCATTTGTTGGAAATATAACAAATTAAAATTTGTATGTGTATGAATGTTTCCTTCCACTGTATATCATGACAAGAAAACAACCAGTATGTAATATGAAATATATGACATCTTACAAGAAGCAAAATTGCTTATCTGATTAATTCAAATGAAGATGTGTACAGATAGTCGAGTTAGAGAGGACTTTTAGATACAGTTATACTATCACTTACATTCAAAACATGCAGACATGAGTAGTGAAGTACAAAATGGCACAACAAAGTTGGACTATAGTCTGTCAGATGAAAATCATGCTGATTTATGTACAAACCCTTTCAGCAGAGTGAAATTAAAGAAATTTGTTAATGCTCTAAATGGAGCATAATCCATAATATTTTGCTGGCCAGTTTTTTCCCTTTCAGAATGCTATAACCACTGTACTGTATCCCTTTTGCATGTGAATACTACTCTTTCTTTGTGAACCTCTTACTTCATTATTGTTTTATGGTTGTTTTTCTTTGCTTTTGACCTGCATTATATACATATATTGTTTGTCTTGTATTATTCTTGTCCTGTTCATTCTTTGTCTTTTTTATTGTCGTCCATTGAGAATTTTGTCAATTTTCCCCAAATTCTTCCCACTAAAAATGTTTTCTTCTACTTCAGTAAGTATTATTTTGCAAAATTTCTGGTGTTATATTTAGTTGGAATTCTGCACTGTATAATATACATCTGTGGTAATATAGTCATTTGTGATGGGATTTATCATTTGGAATATATATATAAATCTAAAACAGCAAGTGATTCCTGCAGGGTTAGATTTTCTCAGGATCCAAACTTGAATGATATAGACATGGGAGTAATCTTTCTCTTTTGAAATCTGTTGGTCAAATGTCTGCAAAAAAATCTACACCTTTTAACTCTGTCAGTCTAGCATATAAGGAAAAAGACAGGGTTTAAAGATATGTAGCAGTTTGACTAACAAAAGCTAAAATCGTTTTCTGCTTTTTTGAACAAAATTAGTAGAAAGGAAACACAGTACCAAGTGCAATTTGAACTCTCATCTTTGAACATTATACCATCACAACTCTCCATTGGTAATAGACAAATACATGCAATTATTGAACACAGAAATTTTATGAAACTAATAATTTCTGTTATTGTTACTAATCTAAAAGGAAGATGCTTCAGAACTTTTACTATTTTATCTCCCATGTGAGAAAATAACAGTTGTGAAAATAATAAAATAAAATTCTTTTAAAAATATTTCCAATGTGAAAATACCCTGAAATTTTAATTTTTGTTTCTTCAAACACCTCTTAATTTAATAAAAAAAAAGAACTCTTTTTTTTTTTATCAATAAATGGAAGAATTTCAAAATCGCACTGAAATATTACAAGAAAATTTTTCAAAAATTAATATTATAGATTTTTTTTTTCCCTGTGAAATCTGGAAGAAAATAAATATTGTTATTAAACTATGCAAGAACCAAGTTACATCAAAAATTATTTTTTAATAATTTTGAATTAATTCTGTAAGGTTTCGGTGCAAATTTTCAAGATTTTCTAATTTGCTATTGCAACAGCTTTTGCTGAAGTATTTTTCTTTATAATACTGTAAAAAAAATATTTGTCTCCAATCACTAAAATTATTCACAATAACTGACTCCCTACCCAAATATTTATTAAAAGTTTTCTAATAAAATAGGCTTTTCTGTCTACAATTCTTTCACTAATGAATAACTGCTGAAAATTTCATTTAATTCTCATAATTTCCTTAATTTTGTTACATTTTTTTTTTTTAATTTGTTACATTTGTAAAAAAAAAAAAAGAGTTTATTTGCTTTCATCTCAGAAAAATACATTTACTTGGTAGTAACTAGTATACAATAATAGTAGTGTTAAAAGGAAAAATCTCTTTTTGACACACTGGGTTTTTTATGGGTACAGTTGTTGAAGTTTGTCAAATTATCTTTACACTGCAATAAATTTTCATATATACATTTAAAACTGCTTATTTATGCATACATATATATTTTGAAGTAATTACTGGATTTCTTTTAATCAGGAATAAATTTTATTCATTAAATTATTCAGCAATTTTTCATTATATGACTGAAAAAAATCCCAAACACCACCTAAATTAAAACAAAGTTTAGTATAAGAAATTTTAGTGTCATTTTGTGGTAAAAATACATTGATTTTTCAGGGCTTCTTCACAAATGAATTAAATTATTTTAGAAATGTTTTTACAAAATCTTGGTAAAAAACTTTTTTACAGGCTACCCCTACTTATTTAATTTTATGAAATTTTGAGAAATTACATTTTACCCCCTAATATTGAAATAAGTTAAAAGCATAACACCTTTAAATCACTTTTTTGTAAAGCTAAAACACCATTTACCAAAATTATGCCCTGAATCATAAAATAAAAATGCAATAAAACTAATACATTAATTAGAAAAGCTTTTAATTGCTTTTAAAAATAAAATAATGTTTTTTTTGTTTTTTTGATGAATAATGAATTTTTACAATGTAACAGAGAGAGGTATACACACACACCCACATGAATGCACACATGCAAGTGTAACTTTTATTGGCTGGAAGTAGAAATGGTGTTTATATATCAAAGTACAATTTGGGTTAAGATGTGTGTTTACCAATGTGAAACACGATCTTGAGGCAGGAGGCAATGTTTTAAATCTGGGTCACTAGTAAACAATGGGGATGGATAAGATACTTGGTTTTGTTTAACAGTATTTGTTTTGATTAAAAGGTTGAATCAGTGTTTAGATATCCCAAAGTATAATTTTGGTGAAGCGATAAGAACTCGTGATCGAGATAAGGTAAATAATTGGAGAATAGGTTTACATGTCAAGGGATAGTTTTTGGCACTCGTGGTAGCTGCATGTCGGGCTGAGGGTCAATTGTGATCAGCTGATCCTTTTTCTATATTAACTTGAGTTTTTGCTAATAAAGAAGAGTCAGAGGAAAAAGACTGTCGTCGTAGTGAGTCAAGAGATTTGCGGGAGAATTTTGGAGGAGAGAAAGAAGACTGCCCCCTGTTCTGAGAAGTCTGTATGAGACTTGACTATTAGTCATAAACCTACCCCAGATGATTCAATACGCGTTTATCACATGCAAACACTCTCTCTGTTGGGAATTCACTGGATGCATTTTGTCTTTTTCTTTTCTCATTTATGTTAAATGTTTTTATTTTCCCTGTAACCTCTATTCTGATGTTATCTTCTTATATAAAAAACGTCACTATTAACCCCATTGTTGTCTGGCTTCTGCAGATATTATTTCTTGTTTTATTTTGCCACATTCTAAACTTCCTAACGCCAACTCTCGCAGCTGTGTCCACATCCCCAGTCGACCATGAACGTGTGGACAACACCCCACTTACTGGATCTAAAATCTAAGTCAGCGTTGGCAGCAAGCAGGAGTTGACCGGTCGAAATAATCTACGGGTACTCAGGGAGCATACGGCCAGTTACCCTTAAGTTTGGTTCGGACTGAGTGGACACCTCAACCCAAAGAGGAAGACACTGGAGGTTGAGGGGCTGGGACAAAGTGGTAGAACAAGAATTGAGTTCATATTTTTAAATTTTAATTAGAATAATTTATAAAGTTAAAGATTTTAAAAATTATGTAGTAATTTCAATTTTTGATGATATTAAGAAAATCTATATTTACTAATCGTAAATGGAAAATTTTAGTCCAAATCATCAAACACCAATGTTTTTAAAAGAATTTTTTTTGTATATGTATAAATGTGCCAATTTTTGTAGATACACATTATCAGAAAATAATAGAGATCACTATAGTAAATTTAAATCCAAAATATCTTCATGGAGAGTATTTTCCTAAATTTTTAAGATGACTGAGTACAATAATATTTGTTTCAACGTAGATTAATTATACTTTAAATCAGAAAATGTTTATTTTTGAAAGACTTTTTAAGAAAAAGAATTACATTCTGATGAAAGATTGCTAAAAATAGAGAAATTAAAAAAATGAGTAATTTCAAAACGAAAACTCCTTCCAGACAATTTAAATTTGTTTTGAAATACAGCAAAGTATTTTTTTTTATTGGGATTATTAAATTTAATCTATCAGCTTGAAATTAAAAAACTAAAGTAAAGCCATCAAGAAAGATTTTTCATTTTTAAAAATTCATTTTAATTATTACCTTGGTATTGTGTTTGTGTGGAGGTATCATGTTATATTTGTCAAAGATGATTTATTTTTAAGCCTAAACGAAAAGAATTTCTAGATTCTAGTTTGTTTTTTTTTATCGTTCAAATTTTGAAAAAAAGAAATAAAAGTGATGAGCCAAATGAACATGAACAGAGGGTTCTTGACTTAGAACAGAGTTCCATTCTTACAAATCTTTGTAACGTAATTTTCTGTATAAGTTGGAATGTACCCACGATTTTCTCCGAATGAGCACTTACGTCACTCACCCATTACTAATGCAATATCAAATAATCCAGAACATAACAGCTCATTTTTATGACATATTTTAACCTAATTAGAACTAAAAAGAATATCTGGAGGACATAAATATAATACATGTAATGAAATGTAATTGTTTTAAACTACCTGTATATTTATTGCCACTGTTGTCATTGGCTCTCAGTAGATGAGATGAAGTTTAAGATCTTGTCTTTCTTTCAGTACATGGAGAAAACAGCAGAAAATCTGAAGAATGAAATGTGAGTTTTTCTTTTTTTATCGGGAATAAGCTTGATATTAGGTTGGTGCAAAAATAATGTCGGTTTTTGATGTATTTTTTAACGTCAAAAAACCGGCATTATTTTTGCAACAACCTAATACTTAAATTTTGCTCTCATAGTTTGGCTTAATTTTTTTTTTTTTTTCACTATAAATTGCCATGGCATTTTCATAAAGTTATCGGAGAGATAAATGATAACATGAGACTTGAATTTTCATTAATTTGAATTTTATTCACACCAACATTTTATCACTTCCTCACAGCCATTGTATTGGTATATGGATTTTGTTATTGTTATAGACAAGCATATGGTTGCAAGAAAGAAATACGACAACAGCAGAAATAGATTTACGTGGTTTATTTCGACAGGAATGTGAAGGTTTGGGACAGCTACCTTGTGGTGTAGTTCATAAGCCGACTTCAGATCTAGGTTGATCTCTCATAGTAGTCCACACATGTTGACGGTGGTTGATGCTCCCCTGCTGGCCGCCTGTTGACTGTCTGTTAAACTTCCGTGTGACCCCTTTTATAGCGTTTTTTTATGGCTTAACAAACGAAGCGAGTATAATTAGGAGGGAAGCATTTTTATTGGACGAAAAATAGAACACTTTAAATATTATTTTATTTTTCGACTGGAACTCGTGTGTCGGGAACATTTGTAAACGAAGATAATGGTCATTTTGTGATGTGGCTTTGTCCCGTTCACATCCGGCTCTCACTCTTGAGTATTTGCCTGTAAATCAGCCGAGATATGTCTTATTCTATTTTATAACATTATCATCCTGCATCACAAATCTGGCATGCAGTGTGAAAGGCCCTGATTCACTACAAGATGTATTTACAACAGCCAGAAAGCTATTTTATTATCGTTAACAACAATAAAAAAAACTTGTATGACGTTTTAAAAAGGCTTTATACAGTCTTAGACACACATATTTAATTAGCCAGGGTGCATCCTTCTTCACAGATACCTCTATTTATATAAAAAATATTTTGCTTAAAAGGCTCATTATGCTTGTTTGCATTGATAATATCCTCATTTCTGAAAATTGTAATTCTGCATTGATGTAAAAACATGTCTAAATGAACAATTCAAAATGACTGATTTCTTTCTGTATAGGTATACAATTCACATTAAAAAATTATATACATATATTATTTGTCTCATATTATTTTTGTCCTTTTCTTTATTCCTTTTATTATTATTGTTTATTTATAATTTTGTCAGTTTGCCTTGTTGAAAATTTTGTCAATTTTTCCCAAATTTATCCCACGAAAAACACATGTTTACCTCCACTTTAGAAAATGTTCTTTTGTGAGATTTCTGGTGTTATATTGGAATTCTGCACTGTATAATATACACCTGTGTGAATATAGTCACTTGTGATGTGTTTCATATTTTCTTTTAATAAAAATTTAAAATGGCATGAAATAATTCTTGTAGTAAAACCTGTGGGGTTAAATTTTCTCAGCATCCAAATGTGAATATGTACATTTTTTTTTTTTTTTTTTTTAATCAAATTCACCCTGAGTGTGTAAGAATCGGAAAACAAACTTTACTCTGGAGCAAGAACAAAAAAAAAGTGTAATCAGGTGGACAGTAGAAAGCAATTGACATTGCATTTAAAATTAGAAGATTAAATTTAGCTTGAAGATGGAAGAGCGTTCCATAAGCGATAAGTGTGAGAAAAGAAACTTTTAGCATAGAACATATGGTTACATCTCGTCAACTCAATCGTAATTTGGTGAGACCTTATCGCCAGTCTAGTACTGCACTTAAATTCAAAAAGTCTAGGTACCATGCTGAAGTGCTTATCCAAACAGTTGCCATGAAAGTATTTAGAGAAAAAGCACAGGAATGGAAATTTATGGTGGTGGAAAAGTGACTGAAGGCAAGATGCCAGATCAAGACCAATAATATTGATGATTCTTCTTTGGATTTTATCGAGGATATGTAGCAGGAACACCAAACCATATGTGGCAGCAATATTCTAAGCATGGACGAATGGTAGACTCGTAGATATGCAAGATAGGTTTAGGAGAGCAAATTTGATTAGCATGACTCGGTGAACCAACTTTCTTAGTAGCTGATCTAGAAATGAATTCTGTATACCTTTTCTACTTCATATCAGCTGAGAGTGTTAGCACAAGAAGGTGCAATGAGTCACTCTGCTGGAGGTTAGCATAAGCCATGCTGATGGAAGGCAGAAAGGGGTCTCTTAGATGATTAATAGAGAGCAGTTTAATTTTGGAGGTGTTAACATTGACAAGGCTTTCTTTGCCGCAGTTAACAAAAGCTATAAGTTGTTGTTGACATCAGCTGCCAATTTGACCTCATCAGACTTAGTATTGAGACAGGAATGGCTATGTCATCAGCTAAATTGAGAGTTAATGCCATCAGAAAGGTTGTCAATGAAAATTAAAAACAAAGTAGGACCCAAGATAGAGCCCTTTGGCACACCTGCATTAGTGCAAAAGGATCTAGAAGAGTGGCCATTCAGGATAATTTTCATTTCATGATTTGATATGAAAAAGCAGATCAGATTGAAAATTTAGTTGGAAACACCATAACCTTTCAATTTGTGAAGAAGACTTGCATGTCAAACACTGTCAAAGGCTTTGGAGAGGTCTAAAGCAAGAGCCCAAGCTTCACCATTGTTATCTAGAGCTGTGTAGACTCTTTCTGCAATTATCATCAGTACACAATATTTGACCTAGAGAAAAAAAAGCTGTATTGCTTGTCAGAAAGAAGGCGGCACTGCGATGTGAAGTACTTAATGAATTCAGCATTGATTAGAACCTATAGGAGTTTACCAAAAAGAGGTAGAAGGCTAATAGGTTGATAGCTGGAAGTATGGGATGGCCTTGTGTCGCCACTGCCCAGATATATCCAATACTAGAACACAAGCAGCATGTCAGTCCAGATAATTAAGCATATAGTATAATGTTGAATCATCTAAAAAAAAACAAATCCGACATTAATTCAACAAACCATCCGCCTTATTTCAGTGGTTCTTTTTTGAGACGTTCTAAAGTTTAAAGGACAAAAGTTTCACATAAAATTTATTAGTTCTTTTTTACTGCCTGGCTTTCTTTTAATTATTTTAAATTCACCGATGACATGTCCTTTATAACTGAAGTGATACAAAAAATAATTTCACCAAAAATTAAATAAAATTACAAGAGTGTGGGGGTAGGTAATAGATATTTTTAGCAAGATTCTCTAAAAAAAAAAAAAAAAAAAAAACATTTCCAAACATAATTTCTGAATAAATTCTGGCAATTTTATTAAAATCCAACAATTATCTGATTTTTTTTTTCAAGAATTTTCAAGTTAATATACTTTTTTCACCACCAGAAAAAAAAATACTTGGAAATACCTAAAACAGTGGCGTAGCTAAGGGAGGGGGCGGACCGCCCCGGGTGCCAGCTCAGGAGGGGTGACACAATGTCAACCCCAACAAAATTTTTCAACCAGGCTAAGGTGCCAAAAATAGTCTGAAAACAGTGGTGGAGACACAGGGTTTCGCAGGCGGGCATGTGACCCCCCCCCCAGTTTTGTTCCCCCGTCCGAAATTTTCTAATAAATTGTCGGGAAGTTTGTGAGTAGGAAAAATAGCAATGTTTTCAGCTTTCATGTGTTTCAGTTGCTACAATCTTGGTTACTAACAAGAGACATTGTTGTATATGGTGTTTTAACTCTGCATCATATATACAAGCGAAAATACGAAGCCAAAAGTGCAACAATTTCACTTTCAGTCTTGCCTGTGTAATGTGTGTATCAATTCGCTGAGATACAATTTTCCATTGAGTGAGCGATATACTTTTAGTTTTGTTTGAATATATCTACTAGTGTTGGGATGATTAATCAGAATCGGAAAAATCGGAACTTTTGTGGGTATCGGAAACGGTATCGGGATCGGAAAAATTTGTGCCTATTTTCCGATTCCAAAAACGATTCTTTTAAATTTTTAACTTAATTTTCCATTATTCTGATTGGTACTAAATGATAAATATTTGTTTTAAAATTATCACCAAAACTAAAATCAACATCAAAATACGATGTAAATTTATTTTACTTGTAAAAAGAAAAACAAAAAAATAAACTTTGCATAATGCATTTGATTTATTACAATGTTCCGAAAAATGCTTAAAAATTAAACACTTTTGTCAAGAAAAATACTTTCAAACATCATTGATAAAAGGGTACCCAGAAAATGATGCAACGGAAAATTGGACACCAGAAAATTAGCAGCAGAAAATTAATTACGTCAACCATGAGCCAGTCGACAAACAGATTTTGACGATATCACTGACCAGTTTTTTGCCACAATGAAAACAAGAAAACATTCATTCTACGACCATAGTATCGAATAATGTCATTCTTTCTTTTGTGTATTGCCGTGTTTTGTATTTTTAGTTGTTCTGAAAGTGAACAGTTGCATTTTAAGAATCTTTTGATTTGAACTGATTATTTTATTTTTGTGGTATTGGATTTTGTCTTGGATCATACATGTGTAAAACTAAACAGTAACGTACTGGTCAGTAGAGTAGAGCATGTATGAAAATTGAAAATTTAGCTACAGCCATTCAGCATAGGGTGAATCGGGGTCATTGGGGTGACATTTGAGCGGACCGCCCCGAGTGACGTTTACGCCACTGACCTAAAATACATTATTTTTTTTCCTTTCAGATTTGAGAGGATAAGTCTGCATTGACTTACTTAAAAAACATTTACACCTTTTACGTAACTTTTCTATTTTATCAAGCAACTGGTAAGCTAAGCATTTTTTTTTCCAAGTACTGTAATTTTTTTTACTAATTTCCTTTGAAACAAATCTCTTGGACAAATATTGGATTTTAAGAGGGTTTTAATTTTCTTGTTTTCACTTTTCGTCAAAAATAAAATTTTATGAAAAATGAGAAAATCAAATTGTGTTTGCGATACAATGTTCTGGCCCAGAACAACTGGCGTATTGTTTGAACTCAGACTATTTTTAAGCAAGGAACATATTCTTCTTTTACATCGGTTACAGTTGAGTAGTTCCTTTGTGTTCAGAGACATGCGTTCTATTTCCAAATCATTAATCTTTTTTTAATTGCTATTTCTTTGAAAAAAAGGAAGTTTTATTGATTACAAAATATTGTCGAGCTTGAGAAAGAAATATCAACTCCAACGTAATCCTGTTTGTTTTTGTATGAAAGGTTTAGATTCGACCTGAAGAGGTAAGTAACGGACTTCTTAAAAACCCCACAAAAATCATTTTAAATAATTTAAAAATGCCTCCTTTGAAAGAAATTCGGTTATATTTTGGTTTTATTTGAAAGATAATAGCCTAAAGCGAATGTGAATTAAAAGAAAAATTAATTTCCACAGGCATTTTTAAAACATTGGCATTAGGAAAAGTGAAAGCAATTTTTAAAAAACCAATATCCTAGACTCCTATATGTTTCAACGTCATTTGGTAAATTTTTATGGATTAATTAAAAAATATTTGTATTTATGTTTCAAAATACATATTTAACGTTATATGACATTTTAACATTATATAACCAATAGTATAAGAATATTATTCAATCAATTGTGTAGGAATCACCACTAATTCGCCGAAAAAAACAGCATGACATAGAGCATGTTGAAAAAGGCCCAAAATAAAAACAAAGTTTTATCGTCAAAATGTTTGTTATTATTAAAACTAAAAGAAAATACCAAAGTACTTTTTGATATTTTATTAAATTTTTTCATCCTTTCTATCATGTTCGAAATTTTGGTTAAAAATCTTGTTTTTTGTTGTTTTTTTTTTATGTCAGCGGTTTACGTATTATTTACATATTGATTTGGAAATTCTTGCAAAAATTAAATAACGGATTTCAATGAAACTTTCAGAACTTATTCTACAAACGAATGCAATTATTTTAGATTTGTTATTTATTTATTGATTTTTTTTTTTAGAAAGTTATAGTAAAAATATTTTTTTACATCTGTTATTTTCATACCTTACTTTAATTTTATGAAAACACGAGATTCGACGCTGGCCTTTCTTTAACACCACGATTTCGCTAAAAAAAAGAAGCATAGCATGATAAAAACGGTCTCAAACTTCATGAAAACAATTTTTTATCGCTTAAATGTTCGTTATTGTTAAGAGGAAAGACCAAAGTATTTTTTTGTTTATTTATTCTTTAATTCTTGCTTGGACATCTGAAATTTTAGCTAAAAATCTTTTTCTTTTTTTTTTTTTTTTTTTTTTTGAATCAGCGTCATCGGTGATATCCGCCATTTTTGAGAAATTTATAAACAAAAGTTACATTTTCCGTTTTAAAATCTTATAAAAATCATTATACCTAATTCAAAATTTATTTGAGGAAATTTAAAATTTTATTGAATATATTTGGAAGCAGAAAAAAATTTTATTGAATATATTGTCTTCGCAGAAAAAAATGTCGTTTCAAAAGAAAAGAAAGGTGAGATGAAGTTATTGTACGGAAGAACAGAAGTGACGTAAGGTTTTCTAGCTTGAGTGAACCAGCGTATGTACCTAATAATTTTTAATAAGGAATAAAAACTTTCATCAGTCTAATATTTTATTTTTTAGGTACTTTAGCTTTAACCTTACGTTTGTTGAAGAACAAGATGCTTTCTGGAAAAAATTTTAAAAATTAAAAAAATTAAAATTTCCTAACTTCTGAGAGTGAGATAAAATTTCATTATTTCACCTAAAATATTTATGTACATCTCATGAAATTTTAGGTACTATTTTTATTAATTTGTATTTATCTCCGTTATTTTTATTATTTATTTTTATATAATGTCGTTTATGAAAAATTATCATGAGATAATACAAAAATAAAACTATATGAATTTCATAAGATAGGTACCTAGGCACCCTTCTCATATTTGAAATGTTAAACATTTTTTTATGTGTTTATTTTTTTCCCATATTTTTTAATCATAATTGTTATATGATATTTTTGAAAATAATTTATTTCAATTAATTACATTTTTTTACTTTCAAGTAAGTTACTTGAAACTAAAAAAATAATGACTCTCACCATAAAACAGTACAAAATTCATTTTGTATTCATGCTTCCTACAGTCATTTGAAATAAAACTGTTTTATGAACACAAAATTCTGTTTTAAATACTTGTGTTTTGCAGATTGTAATAAGCTTTCAAATTTATGATCTGTAAAGACAGAGGTACTTAATAACACCATTGCCTAAAAGGCTTGGTTTTGATAATTAATTATAAATATATTTAACAAATTTAATGTAAATTATAAAAAAAAAATTTTTGCCTTCAGACAATATTGTCCTTATTCATAAGCAAGTAAAAGCTTTTGAAATTAAATGATATCTTTGTTTTATTGGATTTTTTATGTTACAATTCATAGCTGATTTTTGGTAACGTGTGATTTTTTTTTTTTTTTTTTTTTTAAGGCATGATTTAAATTCTTCAAAGACTTCTGCTTTTAACTAATATAATCACTAAAATACTCAACATTGAATTTCCAGAATTTTCATAAAATTAGTTATGGTGGAGTGTAACAGATGCAAAAAAAAATCATATCTAAAATGATCTCAATCATTTGTGAATACTTTCTGAAAGTTTCATGAAAATCCAACAATTTTTTTATTTTTGCAAGATTTTCCAAATTAATATCTGTCACTGCAAAAATTGTGCTAAAATTTTCTGTTATTTAGTAGTTCCACTGACGCAAAGAGAAACAAGATTTTTTAATGAAAAGATGGAAAAATTTAATAAAATAATTAAAACTTTTAATAATAACATAAACATTTTGACAAAACTTTGTTTTCGTCAGGTTTATGGCCGTTTTTATCATGCAATGCTTTTTCTTAGGGAAACCATGATGTTACCAACTTTTATTGATTATATTAGGTAAAAGCAGATGTTCAAGAATTTAAATCATGGAATTTGTTTCAAAATCAAAACACAATTACCCAAAATTCAGCTTTGAATTGTAACATAAAAAACCCTATAAAACTAAGACATTATTCAATTAGAAAAGCTTTTAATGACTTTTATGAATATTGTCTGAAGCCAAAATATTTTTTCAATGAAAAATTAATTTTTGCAAGAATTGTTTTTTTTTTTTTTTTTTTCAAATTTATATAAAGGTTGTTAAATTTTTTTAATTAAGTTTCAATCCTTGCCTTTAAGGAATGTTGTTATTAAGTTAGATATCTCCACTAATTCACTGAAAAAACAGGATAGCATGATGAGAAAAGACCCCCCAAATTTACTAAAAACAAAGTTTTATCAAAACATGAAGAGAAAGGACCAAAGTATTTTTTGATTATTTTATTAAATTTTTTCATCGTTTCTAGCACGTTCAAAATTTTTGGTTAAAAATGTGTTGTTTCTTTTATGCTAGTGGTCTACATAATATTCAACATTAGTGTTTTCAGGTGAAAAACACATTAATTTGGAAATTCTTGTAAAAATCAGACATTTTTTTTTTCAGGAAATCATGGTAAAAATATTTTATTTCCATCTGTTACCCACCCTCATACTTAATTTTATGAAAACTTGAGAAATTTGACGGAGTGCCTTTTAGTGATTATAATAGCTAAAAGCAGAAGACTTTCAAGAATATAAATCATTTTTTTTGTAAAATTGAAATACACAGCTACCCAAAATTCAGTTCTGAATTGTAACATAAAAGAAACAATAAAACTCGGACATTATTTAATTAGAAAAGCTTTTAATGGCTTTTATAAATATGTTAAGGATGATATTGTCTGAAACCAAAATATTTTTCCAATAATTGTTTTCTTTTTTCAATTTTTAAATGCAAAACGTGATGAATGTGTTAAATATTTTAAAATTAAATTTCAATCCCTGCCCTTTAGGGAATGCTGTTATTAAGTAGACTTATTTTTTACAGATTGTAAATTTGAAAGCTTATTACAATCTGCAACACACATGTATTTTAAAAAGATTTTTACACTGTTTCATAAAAACATTTTTCCAGATATATGAACAAACATGCTTGTCATAATGTCAAGTGTTTTAAGAGTTGTTTCCCCTTAGCTTTAAGAAACTGACATCAGAAAATTTTGTGTTTTTCGTTCTGTGAGTATGTGTTGAATTCTCTGACTCTTTGTTGACCATCATCATTGCATTTTCAAAATTTTTTATATTTTTACATCTTATTTCACTAAATATTTTAATTGAATTTTTTAAATATAGTTTATTGTTTTTCAGTGAGAGAGATATACTGCAATTATTAAGTATTTCCTTTTTTGGGGACAGAATAAGTCCAGGCTTTGTACATATCTTTGTTAAAAAAAGTACCTAAAAAAAAAAAAAAAATTTTTTTTTAAATCAATAAAATATTAGACTTTTGAAAGTATTTAATTTTTAAAAATTACTGTTTAGTTCAAAGGCTGGTTCACTTAACATTTGAAAATATTTTCACTTCTGTCTTTCCATCCGATAACTTCCCCTGACATAAGCTGTCAATACATCAACTCACACCTCCAAAAACATCACCACAGTTAGACATGCTTCGCTTATTTTCAACTAAATTTTTTCTGTAAAATACCTAAAAAAAACAAAAAACTCACTTAAATATTAGATTTTTGAAAATATTTAATTTTTTAGAATTACTGTTTACTAAATAAGTTAATTCACTTAAAATTTGACTAATATGTTACTGCAGTCCTTTTGTCTGATAACTTTCCTTAACAGAAGCTGTCAATACATCGATGTAACCATCAATTCACAGCTCAAAACAAGTCACTACGGTTAGACATGCTTCTCTTAAAGAACCTTAACCTTAAATTTTCTCATTTTTTTACAAATAACTTTTGAAGAAACTATAATTCATTTTTACAAGATTTTTAAATGGACAATTTAACTTTTCTTTACAAATTTCTCAAAAATGGTGGACATCATCGATTTTTATGATAATTTTGATGATTAAAAAAAAACAAGATCTTTAACTAAAATTTTGAATGTGCTAGGAAGGATTAAAAAATGTAAAAAATATAATTAAAAAGTACTTTGGTCTTTCCTCTTAATAATAACAAACATTTCAAGTTTGGGGCCTTTTTGTCATCACAGTATTCTCTTTTTTCATGAATTAATGGTGATTTCTAATTTTATGAAACTTATTAGTATGAATAATTTTATTTTTAAAATAAGAAATAGTTTGTTTAGTTGAAAGGTATTTTTGAATTTAATAAATTGCTTTTTTTTTTTTTTTTTTCTTACCAGTTTGATATCATAAAATATCTAATTGCACCCAATGTTTTTTTTTAATTTAATTACCAATAGGGGAAAGTAGTCAAATATGGCAATTCAGAATTTTTTTTTTTTTTTTTTTTTGAACATCCATAATAAAAATAATTTAAGATTTGCTAAAATAAGAAAAATGTTCACTCTAAAATGTTTTGACTTGATTTTTTTTTTAATGTGTAATGAAATTTTACAAGAACTGAAATTTTATAAAATATTTAATTAGAATAATTTATAAACTTTTAAAATTCTGTTTTAATTTATAATGGCCAAGTGATATTAAAACTATTTATTAATCATAAATGGAAAAACTCATTACAAATTCAATTAAAAATAATTTTGAATTTGTATCATTTTTTTGTAATCATCAGTACAATCTATCAATTTATCCATATTGGCAAATCTGTTAAAACAACATAATTCTTTTTATTAAAAAAATCTTAAAAAATAAAATATACTTTTCTGAAACAAAGAAAAAATTAACTGTTTTCCTGTTTAATTGATCTGAATTTAAACAAATATTTAGTTTAAAATATAGCAGAAAAGTATATTTTTTAACATGGAGAGCTTGACTTTTCTGACATGTTGAGGGATTTGTTGATACTCTTATGTTTAGAAAATTTAAGTGAGGTGGACTGAACTGAAAGAAATTACATGATGAATACAACATGAACACCTTATTTATATAGTTTTTGTTTTTCTTGTAATTGACCACATTAGTAAATGCAAATACTGTATAGGTTCTCCAGTTACTTCAGCTTACAGTTGAAAGTCTTTCAGAGGTATAATTGTTATTAATATTTCATATATTTACCAGTAAACTCCATTTAAAATTTTATTGATCATGTAACATAGGCATTACTGTGTAGAAATCACTGTGAACATATATTTACCTGTAGCTGAAGAGATTGTCATATATGCATCATCGAATGGTTATTTGTTATTCTAATGCAGTGTAAGATTAACAGTTACTTGTACACTCTACACTCAGTCTTCAGGCTTTTTGTAATGTTCTGTTCATAGATATAGGCATTTTTATAATGTGGGTAGCATTTGACTACAAACTATGTACATGTTTTAAGCGACAGTTGAACAACTTAAGCCAAGCAACTGGCCAATATTTCTCTCTTTTCAGAGCATTTAACAATATCTAATTTCACCAGGAACTGACCCATACCACCTTCCTCAATGTAATACAACATATTCTTCCAGCACACTGTGTATTCTGTCTCGCCATTGTGCGGAGGCCGTACAATGCAGGCACAATGTTGAAACAAGATTAATGGCTATTGTGTCATAAACATGCATTATCATAAGTCAGGACTGTTGTAACCCTGGAACTTACTGTATAAGCTTTTGTAAAGTTGATATGTTATACATTTATCATGTTAATCTGGTGTACACATGATCGAACACACTACACACAGCTTCAGATTTTGTTACTGCTCTATTAAGTGATATGGACATTTATATCCATTTAGCTAACTAAGAATCTTATAGTGATGATGGCTGGTGAATACCTACAATCGGCTCATTAGCTAAAATTACCAGGGTGGAGGGAAATCACAATATGCCCACAAATAGCCAAAACAAATCACCGCTATTTCAGGAAAAGAAACAAAATACCAGAATATATTTACAAGTGTTGCTCAATGTTAGAGAGATAACTGGACCATGGCAAAGGAGCATACCACCAAAAGCAATATACCATGTTCCAAGCATCCATCTACCATTGCATATACTTATTAACATAGAAAATAAGAGACTAAAGAGTATGGTACATCAGAGAAAAATGCTCAATGCTGCAATGAACAGAGCAGTTATGTGATATATGATGTTAATCTGGTTTACACATGACCAATTATGACTAACAGATACTTGTGTGTGTGTATATATATATATATATATATATATATATATATATATATATAACTGTCAGGGTTTGAAATTTAGTGAAAGAGAAAGAAAAGTCATGAGCAAAATGAACATTATAAGCTTTTTAAAAGATGATCTGTTATATATATATATATATATGCTTTTCTATAAGAGATTTGAGGTATGGTTTCTTGGGAAACACTTAAGGTTAATTATCTCCATCTATAAACGCAGGATGTGTGTGTAACGAATGCACAGCTGCAATTTTCGGCAGATTTGCACCAAAATTTACATGCACATGCTCCAAGTTAGCGGGAAGGCCAAGACTGACTTTGCATTTCCCAACTCCTATCGATAGTGGAAATAATCGATTTTTTTTTCATGTTTCTATGGCAGTTTTCATGTAGTTTGCAGCCATTTTGTACTGGCCAGAGTGAGAGCCAATAGCTGGCTGCCACGAATAGGCAGGAAGATTCTAATGGCCAGCATGAGAGCCAGCTGACTGACATGAATGTTAACTAGCATGCTAGCATGCAAAAAAAATCAATAGCTACATTCGTCACAAATGGGAAAAATTTAAATCTGTATGGCACTTTACTCCAATTGGCTCATTTGCTTGCTTAAACTCAATGTTGATTCTGATTTCACAGAACTGGGTTGGGTGTGAAAAAGTATTTGTTGTTAACATTCTTTTTTTTTCATTTGGTTTTTACAATTACAAGTCCTTTTGTGTTCATTTTGTTTAGTTCTTTTTTTGTAACAGATTTAATGTTTAGTACAGAGCTTAGAAAAAATTTGCAGTGTGAGATAGGCAAGAAGTAAGGCATGTAGCAACATCAGCATGGCAAAGGGCACTCCTTTAAAGGCAAGGAAGGGCAAAAATATTTTTTAAGTCAAGTGATAGCGATTGCTGTATGAGTCGTACGATTTTTTAATCGAGCACAGGCAATGCTGCTAGTATATAGATAAATCTTCAGTTGACATGAATATTAGTATCAACAAAACTGATTCACTTTCTCATGGAATTTTTATCTGAAAATGTTCTAATAGTAAATTTCACATTAAGTGTTTCTCGTTGAGGTTGATTGCCTGTCTTTCATTTCCTTATGGGAGCATTGGTGTACCATAAAAGTATTTGTGCAAAATTATCAATTTCTGGGAATTTTTTTAGCTGCACTTTCAGGTGACAATATTTGCTCAAACTTTGATTCAGCTGTGATATTCTCTTTAATTGAATGAAAAGTTATAAATTCAAATTATACTGTATAATATTCATGTTCCATTTTCTATCTATAATGGTTTGAAAAACAATATACTTCTATAATACATGATTTCACTTGAACAGATAGGCTTAACACTCAAATGTTGCTATTGTAGTTCCAATATTAAATAGCTGTATGCTAGTAGCACTCCTGCCTTGCTTGGAGTGCAATACTTAAAAAAAAAATGACTGATTTTTTTTATTTGTCTGTAAATTACCATAAGATTTTTATAATGATATTAGATAAGTTTCTAGTGGTTTCCTCTCATAATAAGTGGTTAATGAATGGGGGTTGCCAATTAAATGATAACTCTAGACTTGAATCTTCACTAATTTACTTTCTGTTCCCATCAATATTTCATCACTTCCTCTCAGCCTGTTTGTGGTATGCAACCCTGTTTTCATCCTGCACCCCATATTTGGCATACAGTGTGTGACAGACTGAGCAAAACATCTCTGGGGCTATTGTTTGTATATCCATCAATCTAACATTCTTTTTCTTCTCCCTGCTATATCGGTTTGAGGTCACCTCCTTTTGCTCTGCACTCATTGGCTGTCAGTAACCCTAAATCAATCCCTGCACCTAACTTCATTTGATGGTCAAGTGTGAAATTTGAGTGTAGCATGTTTCTGACATAATACTATACATGGCCTTGTTTTCAAAGTCGTCTTTTCCTAGTCTAGAACCCAGTTTGCTGATTTTCTTTTTCTTTTTCATTGCCCATTCCATCACCCCCACATCCATGTCCACTGATACATGATTTAATCAAAATCTGTTGGCAAATTTGCTCTAGTTTCACATGCCATCCAAAATAAAATATATCCTATTGCATTGTACAGCTGATTTTGTTTTTCTCTTCCTATGCCCATTCCAACACCCACACATTCATGTCCACTGATACATGATTTAATAATAATCTGGTAGCAAATCTGCTCTAGTTTTAAATGACATCCAGAATAAAATTAAATCCTATTTTTCATTTTACTTACTTCATTTGCATTGTACAAATTACTTCAGTAAAAAATAAACTGTAATAAATTTTTCAGATTGAAACACTAATTTATCAGTCATTCTGCCTTCATTTCTTTATATTCAGAAGTTTAGTTGATTTCAAATCCCTTTAAATTAACAATTTACATAATTTTATTACATAAATATATAGTATAATGTTTCCTTTTTTTGTAATTTTGAGTGCAGTTTTCAGAAAATACTTGAAAATGCATTTTTATAAACCTATTTCATAACCCAATGTTGTGTGTTTTCTTCCTCCAGGGCTCATTTAATATATTATTTTTCTTTTTCAGTTTGCAACTTTGAGAGTACTTGAAACCATAGTGAATATTCATGAGAAAGAAGGCATTTTTGCACTCTGAAATTTGTAGATTAGTTGTAAACTGTATGTCGATACACGAGATATTTAACAGAACACGCATAGGGGAGAAATCATTTCCTATGAAATCTGTGTTGTTATATTTTCTATAAATTCAAATCTCAAAACAAACATGGAAACTCACACTGGCCAGGAATGTTTCTACTGTGAAATCTGTGGATTTAACTTTTCTCAAAATACAGATCTCAAACAACACATGTATACACACACTGAAGAGAAACCTTTTAACTGTGAAATATGTGGATTTAAATCTTCCCGAAATTCAGGTCTCAAACGACACATATTAACACACACTGGAGAGACACCATTCCACTGTGAAATCTGTGAATTTAAATCTTCCAGAAATTCTTCTCTCAAAAGACACATGTTAATACACACTGGAGAGAAACCATTCCACTGTGAAATCTGTGGGTTTAACTGTTCCCGAAAATCATCTCTCAAATCACACATGTTAACACACACTGGAGAGAAACCTTTCCACTGCAAAATCTGTGCATTTAAATCTTCCCAAAATTCAGATTTGAAAAAACACATGTTAACACACACTGGAGAGAAACCATTCAACTGTGAAATCTGTGGGTTTAAGTGTTCCCATAATGCCTCTCTCAGACGACACATATTAACCCACACTGGAGAAACACCATTCCACTGTGAAAGCTGTGAATTTAAATGTTCCCGAAAATCATCACTCAAACAACACATGTTAACACACACTGGAGAGAAACCTTTCCAGTGTCAAATCTGTGGATTTAAATCTTCCCATAATAACACTCTCAAACGACACATGTTAACACACACTGGCGAGACACCATTTCACTGTGAAATCTGTGGATTTAAATTTTCCCACCATTCATCTATCAAACGGCACATGTTAACACACACAGGAGAGAAGCGATTCCATTGTGAAATCTGTGGATTTAAATCTTGCCGAAATTCCTCTCTTAAGACACATATGTCAACACACACAGGTGAGAAACGATTCTGCTGCGAAATCTGTGGGTTTAAAACTTCCCAAAGTTCATATCTCAAAAAACACATGCTTACACACACAGGAGAGAAACGATTCCACTGTATAATCTGTGGATGTAAGTTTTCCCAAAATTCATCTCTAAAAAGGCACATGATTAAAACACACTGAAGAGAAACCATACCACTGAAATCTGTTGAGTAACTTTTTCATTTAAATGCTCACTAAAATAACACATTAACATTCTGGCAAGTGACCTGCCCATTTTGAAATTTTGTGTATTATTTTTCACTAAATTCTCGTCTCAAATAACACATGTTAGCACCAATTAGAGCTAAAAATAGCACATCAACCAGAAGATAAGTCCCACTTTTGCTGTTCTGTAAAATATATGCCCAATACTTATATCGAAGCTATTACTTAAATGACTATAAAATGCCATGAGACCATGGAAGTTGAAATAAACACTTGGCAAATGAATGATACATATGAATTAACTGAAAGTTGGTGTATCTACTCTAGTAAAAATAGCAATGAACAATACATGATTTGTTGGCAAAAGCTCGTCAGATAAACCTGGAATAAATTACGAGATTTAAACCCTCCCCCACCCCAAGCATGTTTATTGTCTGTTAAATCTTTAATGCAATTAGCTATTCAGTACAATATGTCTGTCCATCAAATGGATGTAAAAATCACATACTTAAATACCCTGATTGACTGTGAGGTGTATTTGTTAGTATGATTGCCCATAACAACATTATTTTGTAAACTGATTATTTTTCTGTATTTATTTGCTTTTGATCATCAGGATTATTTTATTACATATAAAAAGTTACTTCTGGAAATCATTGTTTCATGAAATGTTGATAATAACATGTAAAAAAAAATGAAAAATTAAAATAAGATACAGGTATAAAATTTGGTTTTCTAAACGTATAAAAGAGCCTCAAGCCTGATGGTCTAAAAACCCACCAGAATAAATTTATCAACAGGTGTGGTTTAAAGTTATACATTTTGTGTATGTTTAAAGCTGTTATGGGATCTTACCCATAATGATAATAATGGACTATTCCATACTTAATAAATACTGCGCCTCAGGAGTAGGCAAGGGGTAAGTAGTTCAAGTGGAGTCGGTCAGTCATTCAAGTCAGTCGTTAGTTCAAGTCGAGTCAGAGGCA
This sequence comes from Acanthosepion lycidas, assembly GCA_963932145.1. Classification (NCBI taxonomy): domain Eukaryota; kingdom Metazoa; phylum Mollusca; class Cephalopoda; order Sepiida; family Sepiidae; genus Acanthosepion; species Acanthosepion lycidas. Next base: position 103,518,006 of record OZ010575.1, on the reverse strand, counting down.
GTCCAAAACAGAGTCGCGTTCAGACAATTACTGCAAGACATTGGAATAGTGATACTGGTTGAGACTACATTGTTCTCTCTACTAAACCCGATTGTTCATACTAACACTTCTACTTCTATGTATATATTCCTGTTGTAATATATCTGTGTTTGAGTTCATCTCTATTGTTTCTACCTTGGACTATCACCGTGGTACAAGGAACCAGACCATAACAAAAGCTATGGTGAAACTAAGCTACAATCTTATAGTATTAAATTTCAGAGACAATTTGCAACTATTTATGAAGTCTTGCTTGTCAGATAAGTAGAAGATCAGCATTCATAAGAGATGGTGACTGGTTCTGGGGACTGGACCAAGAAAAAGTGAGTCAACAACTTAAATAAAGTAACAGAAGAAAAAAAAAAGAAAGAAATGCAGAAAGAAAATTGTAGAGATTTTGAGAGATATAGTTATCCTTCTATAGATGTTTAGTAAGGTTCATTACTGTTTCAGGTATTATGCCAGATTTTCCTCAAAGTAGGTTGGTGCAAAAATAATGACGTAATAATGTCGTTTTTTGACGTATAACGTCAAAAAACGACATTATTACGTCATTATTTTTGCACCAACCTAATATTAGATTTGTAAAACTGAATTATTTTCTAAACAAACCAGAAACACGACGACATCTGTGAATCATCTACTGCCTCAACTTCTTTAGTTGAATGAATTGAAGTAAGTGAATAATAATTGTAATTCTTTTTATGAGCCTGTTGCAGTAGATGTATGTTGAAATCACATCGGCAGTCATTGCTCCAAGTTTGACTAAAAGTACTGGCAACAATATATTATAAATGTAAGGAAACGGTGTGTGTGAACAGTCACCAAGGGGAAAGTTATAACTATGGCTGAGAAGAAAGTCCCGTGGATGTTGTTGCTACAGCATTACAGGGTGGAAAAGTGAGAGAAGATAATGTAGACAGGAAGTTTTTAGAAGTGTTTGACAGCATCCTATGGCTTCTTTGTAGAACTGGCAAAACTCTGTGGGGACAACCCACAAGACCAACTTAACTATAATTAGAACTCTTGCGTAAGAGTTAAGCGCACAATGGAAAAATTTCTGCATGGCTGCTTAGCAAATGTTGTATTCTGTATTATTACTATTTTCCATGTCATTTAATAAATTTGATTATTAATATAAGAAATTTTCACTTTTCTAGTTTCTTTTTACTTCTGTTTCTATTTTCCTTGGCTTTGTTCATGAGAAAGAGCCAAGTTCATCCACTGGAAGTACTGACATAAAATAGATTATTTGATTTCAGATTTGAGAGAAAAAAAATCTACACTAAATGTTGAATATTTATTTAAAATTAAAAAACATTATTTGTTCTTTTTCACTGTGATTTTGAAATTAATCCTGTTGCTGTTTATTTAATAAAATCTTTCTTATTAAATATTTGAATATTAAAAAATAGAATGTTTAATACCATTTTCTAGTGAACTTTTTAATATAATTTTATTTTACTTTTTCATTCATGCTATTAATTCCTTTCTTTTTTGAAGTACCTCAGTTTCATAAATTTTAAAATCAGAATAGTTAAAAATAAAGTCTTATTGGCTGCAATTGAATATTTTATGACATCAAACAGATAAAGAAAAAAGAAATGTATTAAACTCAAAAATATAATTTAACTAGTTTTTAATTTTCATTCTACACATTTAATGTAGATACCACCACTGAGTTGCTAAAAATGAGCACACCATGATGAAAAAATGCCTTATACTTAATAAAAACAAAGTTTTCTTGCCAAAATGTTCATATTACTATTAAGAGGGAAGGCCAAATGATTTTTTGATTATTAAATTATATATTTTTATCCATTTTAGGACGTTCGTAATTTTTGGTTAAAAATTTTGTTTTTCTTGAGTCAGTGGTGAAGGGGATCCAAAGAGTAGTATTGAAAATTTTAGTGTCTTCATTTTTTTTTTTTTTTTTTTTTTTTTTTTGTGGTGAAAAAGTGATTTGGAAATTCTTGCAAAAATCAAATAATTGTTGGATTCTAATGAAATTTTCAGGATTTATTCACAAATGGTAGAAATTTTTCTTTTTCAGAAAATCATGGTAAAAACATTTTCTTTAAATCAGTTATCTTCTACGTATTTAATTTTTATGAAATTTTGAGAAATTAAATTTTTGGAAGTAACTAAATTTCAAAAGCTGGATCAATCGAACAGCCATCCTGTCATCACTGTGTTGCTGGGTTCACTCAGGGTAGAATCCTTCATAGTCTCCACCTTAATATTCTGTATACATTTGATGTTTGCTTTTATTATATCAATGTTGAGATCGATGTCTTTGATGTGCCTGCCTGATTTTGGCGACAATCTTGATAAATGGTCAGCTATTGGGACTGCTTTTCCAGGACTGCACTTCACTGCAAAGTCATAGTCCTGAACGTTTAGCAGCTATCTTGCCAGCATTGGTGGTGCTTGTGCCATGTTCTTGGGTGCAATCTGTTCCAGTGGTTTGTGGTCAGTCTGATCATTACTTTTGACCCCCATACATAATGATGGAATCAAAACAATTGCAAGCATCTCCCTTTCAATATTTGGGTATTGTGTTTCTGGTCCTGACAGCCTTGCTTGTAAAGGAGCGGCACCAAGTCCAGCAGTTGAAGCATCGACTTGTAAGAAGATTGGTGCCTTTGTGTTGAAGAACCTCAGTACCACATTTTTTTTCTTTTACATTTCTTCTTTGATACTTTCAAATTCTGCTGGGGTGATCAGATGGAAGTCGTTGCTTTTACACAACAGAACACGAAGTAGCATGGTCAGCATCCCAAGATGGGGTGAGAACTTGTGATAGTTAAGTAGTCACAGAAAGATGACGAGATGTTTTTTGTCCTCAGGTGGTTGCATTTGTGTGATTGCTGTTTTGAGATCTGGTTATTGATGGCTTAAATTTCTTCTTTGATACTTTCAAACACTGTCTGCTGCTGGTATGATCAGATGAAGTCATTGCTTTTAGACAACAGGTCATGAAGTGGTTTGATCAGAATCGCAAGATATTGCAAGGACTTGTTGAGATAGTTAACTAGTCCCAGAAAGATGACAAGATGTTTCTTGTCCTAAGGTGGTTGCATTTGTGTGATTGCTTTGCCTGTTTTGGAGTTTGATTTTTACACTATCCTCAGAGAAGATGTGACCAAAGAATGATATCTCTGTGGTGCCTGTCACTATCTTGTTACAGTTGAGTTTACAGTTCCTTCCTCTGGCTCTTTGAAGGAGTTCATTGAGTGCTTGGTCATGGTCATTACCATTTTCTTTAAACCCATACACAATCATGCTGTCACTTATGGATAGAACATTCTTGATGTACCCAAAGTTCTTGAACATGGCTTGTTGAAATCCATCATGAGCACTCTTAACTTTCAATGGAGTGATGAATGTTTTCAGCTCCTTTGATTTTTTGTTTAGCTTCATCTGCCAATAACCCTACTTGACATCCATTATGGTGAACCATTTTGCACCGTGTAGTTTTAAAACATCATCATAGAATGTAGGGGTTACAAAATGGCATTGTTTAGGTATCTGGGTTCTTAGCAGAGCCTGACTGTCCCATTGGCTTTGGCAACACAAACGAATGAGTTGAAATATAAGGTTGGTCTTGTCACTGGTGTTATAATGCCCATTTTCAACAGTGAATCTATCCAAGACCCCTGCATCCTGGGTATGACGATAAACTATGTCCAACAACAAGGCTTCAGATAATGTTTTCGGAAAAATAATGTTGCCAGCTATGTGTTTTTGAAACAATAATGTTGCCAGCTATATGTTTGATAGTACTGTATATTTAATATATGTATGGGTATATGTGTATGTGTGTATATACATATATATATATATATATATATATATACACACCTTGATTTGGCATTAAATGACCCACAGTGGTTGATATGCCATAAAAACTAACCAACCAAGACCCCTGTAAGAAGGCCTGCTCAATTGTGACATGACGTAACAAAGAGAATCCATGAGTTTAGTGAGACAGACAGTAATCATAATGTAATATAGTAATATGTAATGAATTATTATAAACCCCAAAAAGTTTGAGAAAAATTTTTAAAGTTACATTTAAAAAAGAGACAGGGTTAATTATTTTATTTAATATTCATTCAAAAAAGTTAATAAAAAAAAATGTTGTTGCTTAATGCTGTGTTAAAGTAAAACTAAATGTCATGTTACATTTCATTAAATTTTAATCGCTGAAATTCATTCATTACTTTAATTGTTTCAAATTTTAAAGCATTTTTTTATTATAATCAGCATTGTTTTGGCATTCATGTTTTTATTTCAATTGTAATAATTATTCAATAAAGTTACAATCAGCAATAACTGAATTATGAATTAGGGAACAAACAATAATTAAAAAAATAAACAGACAAACAAATTATATATTTGATGAAATAAATAAATACAAACAATAAATAAATTTAAAAATAAAAATTATTATAGAAAAATATGTTACAGATATAGAATTTATATTATTTTTCCCTTGAACAAAAATTATTTAAGAGAGCATTTGTAGAACTCCAGATAAGCATTTTTTCTATAATGTGAACCTCATCACAAGTGTCAACATTAAGTCAGTTATGTGCCATGCATCATACATGCTTAGGCAATCATGTATCTTTCAATACATGACTGACGAGGCAGATTTTTTTCCCACAGTAGGTTGCCATTCAAGGCTATAGAACCCAGTCTGTCCTGCTATTTACCCATAGCTGGAGATAGAAGAAGAGGATTCATATCCTTCCCAAGGGTATTAGCATGTAAGTGAATGTAATGGATTCAATTGGAATTCGAACTCAGCTCTCTGATTCCTCAATCTGAGCCGCTATCCATTACTCCACCATGCCTCCTCAACATTAAAAAGAAGCTAACGAATATAAAGTTTTATTGTCAAGAATGCTTTTATATTATTATTAAGATGAAAGATCAAAGTATTTTTTGATATTTTCCAACAGGGTCAAAATTTTGGTTAAAGTCTTCTTTGTTTTACGCCATCGCGGTGACGTTAAAATAACATTGTTTTTTTGGGGGTTTGCGCTTTTTTCCATTGAAAATACATGGCTAATTTTCCTTGCTTTGCTGAATCGGGAAGAGAATAATTTTTTATCAGTTTACCAATGACTAGTCACTAATTATATATAAAAAAAAAAATTGTAGTTGTATCATTTGGATAAAAAAGCGAACTTCTATTTGTCCATCTTAATTTTTAATTTAAAAACTTCCATTAATCCTTCTTAATTTTTAATTAATTAAAGAGAACTTTCATTAATCCTTCTTAATATTTTTAAATTAATTTTTCTATTAATGTATGAAACAATAACTGTTTTTATAACAAGAACAAGATCTCTATTTATGTATGTATTGATATGCAAGGAGCATGATTAATAGGAGTTACTTCCCTTTGACCGGAATTAAAGTAATGAAATATTTTTACTGAGCTCATAAAAAATTGAATGAACTTGCCACTCAAAATGTTCAATGTGAGAGAGTTGAAAGAATTCTGCAAAGCTGACAATATGTTGATAAACTTTTAGCTTCAGAAGAGTTGAAAGAGTGAATGTTCTGTAATGTTTAATTAGTTTCCGTTGCTTGTAGTTGAATATTAGTAATTAATTATGTTGATGTAATATTCTATAATCTTTGTAATCAAGTTCAGGTATTTCATTATCTCTTCCAGATATTAATTTTTTGCACCTGACATTTAAGTTAACACAACATTTCAGCCATTGTACACTCCGGCCTTTTTCAAGTGGTTGGAATGTCAAACTGAACCCTTTATTTCACTCGCTGGGTAGACTGTTCTAGTTCCACGTGCCATGTCTAATGGATGTCAGTTGTTAATTCCCTCTCCGAGTTCTCCTCTGCAGTATTGAACTCACAATCTTTGGGTCCTGTCACTGGATCTAACGCTTTTATCCACTGTGCTATTTGTCCATAATGAAATCTGTGGATGAATTTCTGGGTATTATAAACCTAATGACTTTCCAACCACCTGAAGAAAGCCGGAGCGTACAATGGCTCAAAAGTCAAAACATTGTGATAAATATGGCAACAAAGATGAGGATGATAGTCCAAACAATTGTAAATAGTGTAATACTTTATCTCAGAAATATAGACAGATATTGCATTTAATTTTCTTAAAAACTGCATAACAGCAGTAACCCGGTAAGTATATAGAGTAACAGTAAACAGGAAGAGCTTCTCGGCATTTAACATAATCCTCTTTAACATCAATTTTAAATTTATACATATCTAACTTTTCTCCTTGTCACTTCATCCCAGTTTGGTTCTTGTAAATTCTTCAAATCAATTTTAATATATTGTTGATTAAGTGGTAAACTCAATTTGATTTTTTTCCACACTCAAACACTTACCATATCGAAATACAGGGTGACCTAAAAAAACGGGAATTTTTTTTAAGTGCGTATTGCCAGACATGAGCAAGTGGCAACACTGTGAGACAGTGACCTTGAGCAAGTAAACTAAACATTTTGCCATTTAGAATTCAAGATGAAATTCACAGTATCCCAGCTGAGATGTTACAGCAGATTTCAAGAATTCATTCGTAGAGGAGGACGCCATCTACAGGATGTAATTTTTAAAAAATGAAAATTCCATCATTGTTTCTGAAATGGCATGTTTTAAGGTTTCAATTTAATGAATAAAATATTTTTCTTCCATCACTCTTGGTTTTATTGGATTGTTAAAAAGTTCCCGTTTTTTGGGGGGGTTACCCTGTATTGATTCCCACTAAGTTGCTGGTACTGATCAAATCTTTCCTGGAGGTTATCAGTTTGAAATTTGCCAGGTATAAAAATGTATGGCATTTTCAATTCTTCTATACAATACTTGATCAGTTCTAGAAATGCATAGATTGTATGATATAAAGCAGTGAAGGTTTCCTTTGTTGATTTGCCATTTCTTCCAGAAGTGCTATTCCTAGATTCTAACCAGTTAGAGAATTCAGAAAGAAATCTAAAATGTTCTTCATTTACTGTAGGTGGATTACAATATTTATTTCTAAGACAACAACCTTTATATGGTGTTTTATACGTTCAGTATTTTCCAAGTATAAAACATGTTTATATATTTTGCAACTTCAGCAAATTTAGGCAAACAAACATTTCAGTTTTCCTAAGGTCAATAATCCCGGAATAGTTTACTTGTAGAGGTGAGCTCTCAATAAAATTTAATTTCAGCATTAAATGACCACAATGTATGAAACAATAACTGTTCTATTTATGTATGTAATGATATACAAGCAGGATTAATAGGAGTTACTTCCCTTTGACCGGAAGTAATGTCTTTACTCTTTACTAATGAAATATTTTTAACTGAGCTCATAAAAAATTGAATGAACTTGCCGCTCGAAATGTTCAATGTGAGAGAGAGTTGAAAGAATTCTGCAAAGCTGAAAATATGTAGATAAAATTTTAGCTTCAGAAGAGTTGATAGAGTGAATGTTCTGTAATGTTTAATTAAGTTTCCATTGCTTAGTAAAATGTTGATGCTTGTAATTAAGTTTCTGTACGTATCTGTATGTGTGTGATGTTTTCATAAGATCCACCCGAAAGAGATTGGAACACAATTTCTTAAACAGCTACATTTTAGTAAGCAAGGGAAACCAAAAAGAGAGGAAAAACAAACTTGAGTCTACTATTTATAACCAATGTGATCAGCTCCAACAGGCATAGACAGATTTTGGGCAGAATTGTTTTTTCGTCAGCTCAGGAACTAGGTCAATGTTATTTGGACGTAGTTGAGAACATGATTTAAATATTAACTGACCAATGAGAAGTGAGAAAAATATCATGGCTCTGTGATCCACTTTTTGCACAGAATTGTACAAAATTTGACATTGATAGAAAAGTGGTAGCAAAATGCTAAATACTCAATAAAAATTTGCAGAACTAAATTAACATTTTGCCTTTCAACATTGGTAGGAGAAAATGTCTTTCAGGTCAATTTTAACAATATTTCAAAACTGAATGAGATTCCAGGGCTAAAATTTAATTTCCCTTCTAGATCATTAATATTATGGAATTGATTCTGCTGGTTGTATGCTAAGCCATCAGTAATACTTTGATATAAAGTACTGTTAAGATCAAAATTCTCCAGTTGAATTCTCTTGGAATCTGGCAACTCTCTAGAGGTGGTCATTGAAGATAAATATCAGGGACAGTTTGGTAGAATTCTAGAGATAGCACTATCATGAAGATATGTTTCCTGAAGTTTAACTGCAATTGTGGCTCCTGGTTTTTCATCAAAGGCTGACAGTTCCCTCTTTATGTCTTCGGATAAAAAATGTAGTTCATTTACCAAAACAGATTTTAAAAACCAAACTTATTTTAAATTCTTGTAAAAAATCTAAGAAAAGATAGCAAGCAAAATCTACATTAATAAAGTGTTCTGATGTTTTTGAGGAACATAATTTATTAATTCAACAACCAATTATTAGTGATAAAGCTATTTTGGAATATTTTTACAATATGAAATACCAAAATATTGTTTACATTCTTAAAATGACAAAGCTATATAAAAATAAACAGATTTTTTTAATGTTTATACATTTTTAAAATTAAAACAATAAATAAAAACTTTTACAATTTACGTGTACAATTCTAAAAAAAATTTTTAGAATTATATTTTATGTCAAAATATTCCTTCAACAATTTATTTAAAGTTTATTCAGAAAATGAGGTTTTTAACTTTTAAAAACTTTTCTTTGTCTTAATGTGTTGTGAATTACAATTAAAATAATTTAATTAAGTTTCAATGAAATTTACTTGCTTTTTAATACAAAAAATACTCACTCTGCTAAATTTATTAGGTGTGTTTATTGACCAATCAGAAGTTGAGGTTTTCAGAAAATATGTATGAAGTTGAATAAGCTCTGTGATATGCTTTTTGCACAGATATGCACAAAAATTGAGATTGATAAAAAAAAAAAAAAGTGGTAGTGGGATGCTAAACTTCTACTTAACAAAATTTGCTCTTGGTGAACACTTTCTTTTAGCGACAAGGCTTGTTTTAATTATTTTCAAAAGTACAAAAACTAAACTTTATTTAGTACCAAACAAAACTTCTTGAAACATCAAGTAAATATTAAAAGTTCTATTTCATCAAACATGTTCTCACAATATTCATATTACACAAAACCTTTAACTAATTCACAAGAACATTTCTTCTAAAAAACAAACACGTTCCATTGTGAGACCTGATAAAAAAAAAAAACAAAAAAAACCTGTCTTTCAAAGAACAGTTTACAAATGATTAATATTCTAGTTAAGGGTAAGCAACTCTTATTTTTGCATTGTGAAATTTCTGTACTATAAAACAGTTTTGAAGGAACATTTTATTTATTTTTATTCATTCAAGTATCATTACTGAACTTTGAGACTCAGCTCAGCTAAACATTCTGAGCAGTTATTCTTAATAATTGTATTGTTTTTGTTTTTTACGTATGTTGTCATCTTTGACTGCCTTGTTGGCCTTGTGCCATACATCAAAAATTAAATTTTTGTGGAGGTGTCAAGTTTTACACACGCAGCCGATCTTATGTATCTAAAAAGTCTTCTGATTACTTTTCAAACTTATTTCACCTTCTCCTCCGCAACCTTACTCTATCATAGTGCAACTGTTTGCATTTGGATGTTCTAAGTGTATTTTTTTTGAGTGGTACATGTTTCAATTGTCTGAAGATGCTCTAGAGTAGCAGGTTGCTCATAGCTTCAGTGTCAATTTTTGCATTGATTCTTATCTGGGCTGTTTTGTTGGCTATTCTTAACTTTGCATAAGCTTCTGTTGGACCTCAGGGTATGCTGTGTCCCTTTGGATGTTCTATGGTTAAAAAAATGAATATCGTCAGTAGCAAATTCATCTTCGTGATCATTTTTGCTTTTATGACTGTTACTGGCATTTTTTTGTTTTTTCGGCATTTTGTTCTGCCTCTCTGTTTTTTTTTTTATTTCTTTTGTGCGACATACACTGGCAAAATAGCCACTCTTCGCATTTAAGATATGTTTTGTTTGTCCTTTGCTGGGTATTCTCCCTTATACTTTGTCTCTACCACAGAATTTGTAGGTTTGAAAATTTTCACGGTCATGGTTTGTTTGCCTTCCCCAGTGGAATATGGATCCCCTCCACCTGTTTATTGGTTGCTTCTCCTATGCGTAGAGCCATTGCAATAGTCAGGTCCTTATCATCTTTAAATCATGATTTTTGTGTCAATTTGATGTGCACCCCAAATATGAATAGATCCACTATTATTTTAATTATATGGGGTCATATCCACACTAGTTTCTTAAAGAAGGCATGAGCAGGTTCATTTGTTAAAGAAGGCATGAGCAGGTTCATTTGCTTCTTGGTTGCACTCTGTATATTACTTACCTTCAAGATTACATGACAAGTAATGGCCAAGTATAGGCTTTAAATATTTGTCTTGAGAAAAAATTTAGAATAAAGATTGTATGAAATGAAAGTAAAATGTTTCAATAAAATGATGATCAAGTTTTAAAATAATTCATCATTCTAAAAAGAAAAAGATTTAAATATCAAAATTAGACTAAAGATTAAATAAAAGAAAACGTATAAAATAGTAACAAATTTAAGATAAAAGTAAATCAGAACATGATTAGAAATTGAAATGAAAGAGTTTTCTTTTCAAAAAATGAAAAACTGATCAAAACAGAAAAATAATTTTCAATGATTCTTGGATTCCTTATCACAAGAGAAAATTGATTCTTAATAAATTGAAGGAATTTGGAACAAAGTAAGAAATTTAGGTGAAATTCCACTTGCTATCCATACTTGTACATGGCCAAGAATTATTGTAATAAAAATCATTACAAATGAATGAAACAAAAGAAAATTGCAATGGCAAATTCACATTCATTAAAAATACTCTCCATATTTTTTCTTTATATAAAGCAGAAAGGTTTTAATTTATATGAGAATATAACAATACCTTCCTCAAGTAGGATTTTTTTTATGTTTGTGTTAAGTTCATCCACTGAATTGAACCTCACTCTTTTGTGTGATTGTCTTGTTTTCTTTTTTTAAATGAGGAATCATTTCGGGTGAGACTTTCTAGATTGCTTAACAATATGTTTGCTGATCTTTTAAATATGAAATGTTGATAATATTGAAACATACTTTATGTAAAAAGTGTCCAATCTCCAGATTTATGAAACTCTACCAAACTTGAAGTCTTTGAAAACTGCTGATCAATACAGTATCACCCACAAAGGAATACACTCTGGCCACTTTTTACTGAAAGTTCTTTTTCTTTGAAATCAATTGGAGTCAGTGTATGTTATTTCTAGGTAGATGTAAAACAATTGTATATTAATTATTATATTGAAATTGCAGTCAAAAATATATGTTACTGTCCAAAAAGCAGTTCATGCCTATAAAAATATATTTTACATCTGTATTTGGTGTGACTGCCTTTTTTTTTCTATTACTGTTTCCAAGTTTGTTTACAAATAGAACTTTAAGACTATCTCCATAGTTGCCATTGGATGAACATTAGTATGAAAAAAAAAAATGATGATCCACAGACTTAAGAGAATGGATTTTCCCTTGTGTGTATTCGCATATGTTTCTTTAAGCTGCAACTAGCTGAAAATGCTGATCTGCACACTTGACATGAAAATGGTTTCTCTCCAGTGTGTATTCGCATGTGACGTGTTAAATGGGAATTTTGGGAAAATGTTGATCCACACACTTGACAAGGAAATGGTTTCTCACCAGTGTGTATTCGCATGTGTTTATTTAAACTAGAACTTACTGAAAATGTTGATCCACACATATCACAAGAAAATGGTTTTTCTCCAGTGTGTATTCGCATATGAATTTTTAAAGCAGATCCCACTGAAAATGCTGATCCACACACTTGACAAGGAAATGGTTTCTCACCAGTGTGTATTCGCATGTGGGTTTTTAAGCTAGAACTCATTGAAAATGCTGAACCACACACTTGACAAGAAAATGGTTTCTCACCTGTATGTATTCGCAAGTGGATTTTTAAACTGGAAATCTGGGAAAATGCTGTTCCACATAATTGACATGTAAATGGTTTCTCTCCTGTATGTATTCTCATGTGAATTTCAAAACGGGAACAGTGTGAAAATTTTGCTCCACATACTTGACAAGAAAATGCTTTCTCTCTAGCATGTATTTGCATTTGATTTTTTAAACGAGTCTCTGAAAACAATGATTCACAGACTTGTTTCTTTCGACTGTGTATTCCCATGTGACGTGTTAAATGGGATTGTTGTGAAAATGCTGAACCACATACTTGACAAGAAAAAGGCTTCTCACCAGTGTGTATTCGCATGTGTATTTTTAAACCAGAACTCACTGAAAATGCTGATCCACACACTTGACAAGTAAAGGGTTTCTCTCCTGTATGGATTCGCAAGTGGATTTTTAAATTTGAATTCTGGGGAAATTTTGCTCCACATACTTGACAAGAAAATGGTTTCTTTCTTGTGTGTGTTTGCATGACACTTTTCAGATGGGAACTCTCTGAAAATAGTAATTCACTTTTGATCTGTTTATAAACAATGACCTGCACACTTTTCAAGAAAATGTTTTCTATATGATGTGTATACTCATCAGTTTTAAAGTAGAATTCTCTGAAATTCTAATTCACATTCTTCACACAAACACGGTTTTTCTCCAGTGTGTTTTTGCAGGTGATATTGAAATCTGTGAAAAAAAACTGCTGTGCAAAAATTAACAAAGGTTGATCTCCAATATGTCTTTAGGTGAGTGTACTTTGAAATGTGAATTTATAAAAAAATGCTGATGCACAGACTGAAAGAATAAGCAATATTTTCTTTCTACATTTGTAGGTAACTATTTAATTATGAAGTCTTCCAAAATGTCTATCCGCACCCATTCCCAAAATGTGCTTTTATCTTTGACATGTGTTTGTATCTTTTCAAATTGTCATCCATGCCTGTTTTGGGTATCTGTGAATCAAGAAGACGTATTATGAAATAATAAAGTCAAATATTATTTGAAATTATTACAATTATAATAAGAACTGAAAATAGAAGATAATGTAAATAAACAAATTCTTACTTTTGTCTAAAACTCATTTCTCTGAAGCAAAACTCCATTTTTGGTAAAAACCTGTGCAAATTGTTTATGTTACAACATTTAACCATTAAGTTTATATGTGTTAATATTTTACACCTAGTCAAATATGGGAATTCCAGGATGTGAAACTCGATAATCTACTAGATAGATAATGCAATTGCTAAGCTTGCAGATGCTACTTAGGAATTGGGAACTTTGAAATAAATATTCTATAGCTGATCAGAAATGGGAATTCCAAAAGCTGAAACTACATGATCTACTTTCAGACTATGTAATTGCTACACTGCAGAAGTTACTTAGGAATTGGGGACTTTGAAATAAATTTTTTATACCTGGTTAAAAATAGGAATTCCAGGATCTGAAACTACATGATCTATTTTATGACAATCATTTCACCCCAAGAAAGGCAAGGCCACTAAGACACATGTACTGAGAGTGAATGAAAATTATAAAAATGATGTATTTTTTAGACCAATTTAAACGTATAAGGATTCAGTATTTACAAGATTATAAAAAATATGTGAACCAACAAAAATACAACATTTATTGTTTACTATAATTTAATAATAATAGCTGGCCACTCGTATTCAAGGATACCTGTCTCCTAGGGAAGAGCCCACCTGTGATTTATACTGTAACTATGCTGAGCAGACCTCAGTTACAGTTTTGGGGAGAGAGCATGTTATCTAGCATGATCAACAGTATGCTCTTGGCCACGATGAGTTGTGGCTTCATGCTAGCACAGCCATTGACAGGCCACAAGAGTTTTGTTTATCCAGTTTCAGTAACAAGGTTTGGGTCAACCCATGGGTATGGTTTTCAGGCACTTTCCAAAGGTGCCACATGCTGGGATTGACCTTGATCCAGTGTGATAACATCAGGAAGTTACCTTCCTGACAAATCAACCATAGTGAGATTTGAACCCAGGTCTCATGGACAGAAAGCAAACATTCTAACCACTCGGCCACACACCCGATTATTGTTTACTATATTTTAAAGAAATAACAACAAAAAAATATTTTTCTTACTCAGAAATTTATAAAATTGTTTGAACAAAAATATTTAAATAAACCCATAACAATGAGTAATTATTAATTTTGAAAAATTTCTTTCAGTTGCATAAATTCACTAAAACAGGTTGTGATTTAAAAAGTTTTTTCTCAAGAATTGACAGCAAAAATGTCAAACATTCATTTTTTTTTAGACTGGTTATTTACAAGAATACTGTTTAACATTTTTGTTGTCAATTATCAATAAAAATTGTCAAGGGCATGCAATAGCATTGTCAAAAGAAAGCTCATCATTTTGACTAGGTACCTAAAAAAAAATGGATTTTAGAAATTGAAAAATCTTAAAATCTTTAATTTTAGATTTAATTCCAAGCTAATAAATTAAATATTCCCAGTAAGCAAAATAATTTGCTGTATTTTAAATTGAATTTAAATAGATTGGAATATTTTTTTTCTGATGATCAGTAAAATCTATAAATTCGCCTATATGAACACATCTGTCAACACAATTAGCTTCATTCTTTTCAGAATTGTTATTTCAGAAAAAATAGCTGATTTAAAGTTTAATCAATCTGAATTGAAATAAATGTTACTTTTAGTTTAAAATATAACATAAATGCATTCTGATATTTTATTGAACTTTAAGTACTTTTGTTTTATAGACTTACAAAGACACTTATTGAGAAATGTTAGAAAATTACCAATAAATTTTAAATTTACTATGGGTACTGCCCTTACTTTCTGATAATGTCATATATGGACGTTTGTATTTAAAAAATTGATACATTTATACACAAAATTTTTTTTTCTTAACTACCTGGGGTATAAAAATGTAATGAGATTTTGCATTAATTAATAAATAGAGTTTTAGTTTAATAACAGTATCACTTCAATGCTATAAATTATTACATTTATATTTTATAAAATATTCTAATTAAAATTTAAAAACTGAAAACAATTCCCGTAAAAGTTTATTATTCAAGACAATAGTGTCCCTAAATAATAGTTGTAGTAAATAAGTTTTATTGCATTTTTAATTTTACAATTTAGTGCAGATTATCTGTAACTCAGAGTCCTGTTTGACCAAAAAGATTTGATGTTTAAATTCTCCGAGGAATTGTCCTTAAGTAAATAAACATTAAATGATGCAAAAAGAATTTCTCAAAATTTCATCAAATTAGTTACCTCCAAGAATTCACTGAAAATGAGGATACACAATGGGAAAAATGCACAAAACATAATAAAATCAAAATTTTATCATCAAAATCTTTGGGTTATTAAAATGAAAGATCAAAGGATCTTTTTATGTAAAAATTTTTTTTTTTTTGTCTTTTTTAGATGTTTGGAAATTTTGGTTAAATCTCTTAAAAATCCAACATTTATTCAATAGATATGTTTCAAAGTCATTTAGTAAATTCAAAGATTGACCAATTAAGATTTTGTAAATGTAATGCTTACTTTTTTTTTTTTTACTTAAAACAACATTTATTTGCATAAAGTAGCCTGTGGGATCAAAGATCAAAAAATAAAAAATGTATAATCATACCTTTTACTAAAAAATGAAAATGATACAAATATGGAACACCAGCGGTGCAAGAATGAAGACACTGTTATTCATGTTTAAAAATAAATTATTTTTAACTTTATATTCTTAAACCATTAGTTATATAAAGTTTTATATTCTATATAATCTTATGAAACTTAATAAAATAATTTTATTTCTTTGTTTTAGTTATATGATACATTTCAATTTAATACATGGTTTTGCTTTTTTTTTATTATTTTTGTACTTATTTGATGTTATAAAATATCAAATTGCACCAAATGTGTTTTTCTTTCATTTGGAATTTGATAGGAAAAAATAGTAAAACGGTGGCAATTAAGAATTATTTTGAACATATAAACTAAGAATTGACAAAATAAAAAAACTGAAATTATTTTGAAATAGGTTCATGCTTAAAAATGGCATCATTAGATTTTGCAAGTCTTTCAATGACTTTATTTAATAAAAAAAAACTCTTACAAAACAGCTGAAAGAAAATAACATATTTTATTAAATCATACAAGTTAAGTACCAACTGCCAGAGAAATTTATTTTTTCAGTTTTATTGAAATATTTTTGGTAAGATTCAGGATAAATTTTCCATATTTTCACTCTTAATATTACATACATTCTTTTACTGAAATAACATTGTCAGAGATATTTTCTTATATAACTGAAAAAAATTGACAAACAACCCCCAACATCTGTCTGTATATCTGAGAAGAGGTATTGTAATTATTTACACTACTTACATTGTTTGGACTGTTGTCCTCATCTTTATTGTTATATTCACAACCTTTCGGCACATGACCAAATGGATAATGTCGTCGGTTGAAGTAATCCATTGACTTGACCTAGAGAATTGTAAGTATAATAGCTTGCCACAGCAGAGGTGAACAAAAACTTGGAGAATTGATTTACTTAAGAGAAATAACTGAAACTGAGATATCCAGAAGAGGCATGGCACGTGGAACTAGAACAATCTACCCTGGTGGACTAAATAAAGTATTTGGTTTGAAATTCCAACATGTATCAACAGCCAAAACATTATGAATATGACAATAAAGATGAGGACAACAGTTTGAACAATGTAAGTAGTGTAAAAATAGAAACAACCTCCAAATTAAAAAATACACATGAACCTTCATGCCCACAAAAAATCTGAGTGTCAAAAAGACATTTTTTCCTATGACATTATTATTAGTCTTCACTGCAAGCATATGAAAGTGAATTCATACATCTTATTTGTTCTTGAGAATATAGAACAAAAATAATAAACACTACTATTACGTGTGTGTGTGGTGGGGGGGGGGCACAAAGGTCAATGTTTGCCAACAAAGCTATGAATTGAAACAAATCAGTTCAGTGTCCACTTTCCAAAAACCTAAAATGAAAAGGTAGGTTTTCAAAATAAAGAAACAATTTTCCAAAATGTTATTTAAGAGGATGCTGAGAATTTCCCAACCGAAATGACAGGCCTTTAAAAAAAAAACAATTTCGTGTAGTGATTACTACTATGTTTGCCACGCCTACATTTTTCTCAATTGTGATTGGTCAAATAATAAATACTAAATATCACAGGACAATTTACTGATCGCATTCACCACACTGAATTTTTCCTACCGTTAACTCACAAACATGCTTTTTGTTATAAAATCACCGATTGGTTAATTTTTAATCCAATCAGATATTTTCCCTGTTCTTTCAAAATTTATCCCACGTTCATGCTGGGATCCTACCGATAGTAATGTAAGTCCGGATTCATTCCCAAATTAAACAGTAGAGTTGAAAACAGTAGAACTCAACTACTCACATGCGTCTACACAGATTCATTCTACTCACTCCGCGCACACACACACAGAACTTGAACATCACATTCACCATCTGTTCTTTGTGAACAAGCCAAGTTGCAACACCTCTGTTAGTTATACAAAATATACAATTGAACTTACGGTATGTTCTTCTGAATACACATTTTATTTCAAAACAGAACTCTGAACATTCTATTCAGAAAACTTGCTTAATTACATTTCCTAATTCAACTAACAGATATAAAGGGAAACTACTTTTTTCTCCTTATTTAAATTTACACATTACAAAAATTACCTTGTATTTGTTGTTGATTTTAATATATATTTTATCATTGAAACACAAATCGGTTTTCTATTGTTTTTCCTTGATTTAAAAAATGTATAAATGTTAAATGCTCTTCAACACGCGACCACATTAATCTTTTCAACAAAACACCATTTACATTGGTAGCCCCAAAGGAAAATAGCATTTACATTCTGATAGTGGGTTAGATTTTCAGAAGTGGGTTGCCACAATAAGTTTTCAACATGTTTTCATATGAGAAAACATTTGATTACATTAAAGAAATGTCTAGTGAATTAATTACTACAACTTTTATTAAAATCTAACATTTAAGAAACGTAAATGTGACACAAAAATTTGTATGGTATTTTGATTGTCGACAAATCATCATTCTTATATTTGATTTTTCTGTCGTTTTTCTTTTGAATGACTAGAATATATTTATTCTAAGTTGGAACATAATTGCTTATAAAATAGTGATGTTTATGATAATCACTAAAATAATGTTGGGGATTAGGATAATCAGTAAAACAATCAAATTCATTAATTTGCTTTAAATCGAAAAATGCTTTTAAATACTAGGGACTATAATTGATATAACACCGGTTCATGTCCAGCAGTGAATAATTTCTTAAATGAACATTAAAAAGAGAAAGAAAAAAAAATGTAAAAATTCCCTCGACAGAATTTAATATTAATCAGAATCTCTTACTTCGAAAGTCAATTTAACAAATGACAGATATAGAGAGAATTTTTCGTAATAAAAAATGTAATTCTACAACGACGTGTTAAAATAAAAAAAAAAATGACATTAAAAAAGAAAAGCAAATTAATTCATCTTTAAAAAAAAAATTAAAATAGTTTCCAAACTGCAAATAAATTTGTAAATTCAATATTTTAATTTTATGATCGTAATTCTTGGTGAGTTAAAAAAAAAAAAAAAAAAGATCTGAACATCGCTATTATTTTGGTGTAAACAAAGCAATTAATACTTACTGCCTTCTTTTTCTTTATAACTGGATTTCCTGAAGACAATGCAGGATTTGAGAAAAATGAAGAAACTATATAATTTTGAATAAACTAATGATGTCTAGTTGAATATTTATGCAGAACAATGGTCGTCATTTTCGATTGATGCAAAAAAAGTGATAACACAAAACTGTAAGTCAAAGGGAGACAATTCATACAAAACATGAACAATAGAAATATAACTTCTTTAATAACTTTTATTTACATATTTTTCTTCAACAAAATTCAAATTTATTGAATGGTTTGATTTAATTTGTTTGTTTAACGGCATATCAACTCCTTATGGATCCACGTTCTCATGTGCACCATCAAGATTAATGGTTGTTTTCTACCATTACTACTTGTTTCTCCCGTTTTCCAACCATGGAAACTTGACAAACTCACACCAAAGGCAGATTGGTTCAGTCCCAATTTGAGAAAAGAAATCGACAATTTCTTACGTCAAACCAAACTATATTTAAAGGGCCATTTCATGACATGGACAATGCAGTGAAAATAAATTGTCTTACTGTAGAAGTAGAAAGACAGGATAAATGAAACATTTTTTTTTTTCAAATGTGAGAAAGAAGTAAGGAATAATATAACTCAAATGATTATGTGATATCTCACAATATAATTTCCAAGTGTCATTTTAGAAATTTCTAGGGTTGATTTACCTTTTGAGAGTTCTGAGGTGACAGTTTTCTTTCTAGCATTACTTAAACTGCATTTATGGCCCATCTTTTTACTAAATTCTTACACTTTTCTAATAATTTGGCACGCTCAAATGACCGTACTGATAAATATGGCGCCAGTTTGTTTACATTGCGCAGATCAGATCGAAAATTTCAGTGATTGCGCAGGTCTGTGTTGCCAACATTGTGTGAATTGGTTGCACGGTTTTTGAAATATTATGAAAAAAGTTATCTTAGTAATAATTTGGCACGCAGTGTATGTATACAAGAAACAATGAAATGCTATATGGGTGTTTGAAAATGTCAACACGTGGTTCATAGTAAAGAGGATACAAGAGATAGAATTTGTTTCTTACTGTGGACAGTGTTAACGAAAGTTTGTCAGCACTGTTGTTTTTTAGCATGAGGTCATGACGTTCACAAGTGAGAGTGGCGTGGACCTTGATGACAGATGTGCGTATCCTGTTTGGGGCTGGATTTTGTGTGTTTTATACACTTTCTCGTAAGAAAATCAGCTCTATCCCCCACTTCCTACATGATAATAAATTTACATCTTTCTTTTCCCTACTCTCTATATATGACTTCTGGCCAACACACAAGATACAAGGTTCACAGAGTTTTATATAGTAATAAGATATATTTAGAATTATCTGATATTGTATACACCCTGGTATCACAGAATTGCGACACTTTCTTGCTGGTGTTGTATGTATTCTATTTTTACACAGTTTCTTAATAAACGGTTAAATGGAATGCATATGTTTTTGAGTTGTCATGAACAAATGTGCTATGAACTCACACAAATTATTATAAAGCATTACCTTGATTCCTTTGTCAGAACACAAAGGGCTTATATGTTTCATTGGTTATGCTAATGGTGTTGTAGTGAGTTCCGATAAAAATAAAAAAGAATTCAAATTGAAATAACACATTCTTGCTTTCCTTTGAAAACCCTTATCTGTTTTTTTTCTCTCTCCCTTTCTCTTTATCCTTCTCTCTGGACTAACGAGAAGGCAACCCTCAAATAAAAAGTGCGGAATTGCAATTTTGCTAAACAAAAAAAAAGTATTTGCTACATATATTCCAGAGACGAATATGCAATGCGAGAGGTCCTGATCTGGCTTCTCGTCTACAGTCGCTCTCTCACAGATGTGCCGTGGCTTTCCTGTCTCTTCTACAAGTATTTTCATGACAACTGGTCTGACAACTTACTTTCACTAGTTCCCAGACTGCATGAATTTAAGCTACTGGTCTAGCATCTCGGTTCCATACTTTCACTGTTGAAATGGTTAAATGTAACTGTCCCTTCTACTCAAACAGCTTCTTCTCTTACACTTCCTGCCTGTGGAACTCCCTTCATCTTACTTGCTTCCCTGATAATCATAATCTTCAAATATTCAAGAGTAATGTCAGTCGACATCCAATACCTTGACCGTCTTCCCCGTCCTCCTCTGTATCCTTTCTTCAAACATGCCTCTTTACTCTTGTTATCAATCCTCTGTAACCCCCTTGCATATTAGTGGCACACCCACCTCACTTGGGGTGAATTGCTTAGCGAAAAAAGAAAATGTACATATGTAAGCAATTTGCCGAACGCATAAAGCCATTTTGTTGACATGATGACAAAGAATTTAAAAAAATATACATATAAAAATAATTTTTGCCTTCATAATACAGTGAGGTTATTATAGACACGGGTGTCCAAAAACATAATTAAAATAAATTTTGCCTTCACCATTAAGTAAATTTATTATATACATGTGTGTCCAAATATATAATTAAAAAATAATTTTGCCTATCTTCAACATTCATGGAAATAAATCTGAACACAAGGAGTCAAAGAAAATTTAAAGATAATTTTTTGCTTTCACAATTCAATGACGTTATTATGGCCATGTCTGTCCAGATATATATATATGATAAGTTTGCCCATCTTCACCGTTCAGTGAAATAAATCTGGACAAGTGGAGTTCAAAATATAATTACAAAAATAATATTAATTCATTGTCTATTTCAAGATGAATAACTTCAAAGAGTCCAAAGAAGTTAAGGTCATTATTGACTCTAAGAGCAATTTAAAACATGATATTAATTTAAGTTTGGAATTGCTGGAGCAAGATAACAACTTAAAAGAAATATCTTTTCAAAGGGAAGAAGCCATTATTGAAAATCTTCAAGGAGAAATTCGAACTTTGGATGGTAAAATTAAGTAGATTCGTATCAAAGTCAGCCTGGATTTGAATGAGTGGTTTTTAGACTGAAAAAAAGGAACAAATTTGGTTTTCAGTCATTGTTAATAATCGGCATATGGATATTGAGGAATCTATTCGAGAAACAAGTATTTCCCAAAGAAGCAAAGTCAGTTCCATATTGAACCATTCAATGATCTGAACTCCCAAATTACAGTATGCTATGTTTAGCAGCATTAGTCTGTCTAAATTTAAGAATTTTATAGCACAGTTTAATAATTGTACTAATTCCATCAATTCTAACAAAGCAAAGTTGGCCCTCTTGAAGAATTATTTAACTAGTACTCTACTGCTATTATATCATCTTACCTTGGAAGATGACAATTACAAGTTTGTTAACAAAAGAATTTTTGAATGTGCCTTTTATAATTCATGAAATCTTCAAACAAATATTACCCAGTTCTCCTAAATGCGATCCCAATTTTGTGACTTATAAACATTATCTTGCCAAAGTGAGGGCTGATTTGTTATAGTTGAGAACCTCATATGATATGGATTTTTTGAGGAAGAGCCCCTGGATTCAAACTTGTAAGCCACATAATATTTGATGAGCTATCCCATAATTTAAGGTAGGAAATCATTTATTAACAAAGAATAAGAAACCATTCTGTGTATACAAAAAGGGTATTAAAAATAATAAACCCGTTGGAAAGGAAAATAATATTGCAGCATTAAAAAATTTCATCATTAGCTCTAATGCGATGCCATTAAAATTTTATGCAACCCATGGTTACCCCATGGGGAGGGCTACGAAGTATGCTACCTTCAAGTCTTGAACTGCTCTAGGTATTTGAGATTATGTATTAGATGCACCAGTAACAAGCATAAAGCTGAAGATTGCTCTGGACTTATTCCTCCTCTGTAAACAATGTTCATCTAAGGGGAATATGACACTAGGTGATAATCATTAGAAGAGGATATCTCTTTTTTACAGGCACCAGTACAAATCAAGAATAAAATTTAATGCTACCTTATAGTAGAGATCACATCATATTTGGGTGCTAAGAAAGTGTCTATCAGACACAGGCAGCCAACGATCGTATTTCTGTAAATATTAAAAAAGAATATTAAAAAAGTTAAAATGTCCTGACTGGAGTCTAAATCCAGTTGATTTTCCAAGTAAAAACTTATACAATTGCTTTCTTGTTTTAGGGTTAAAAATGGACAAAGGGAGATTACTTCCTATTCCCATTTTGCTGGACGATAAATTTGATATTCAATTCAAATTCGATGATTTCAGACAAGCAATATCCATCTTGACTTAATTAAATCATAAATTAGCCATTTTCTCATAATAGAAATCTAAGAAACATTCAAGGAATTCTGGGAGTGGACATTTTCCAACATAGGGAAGATACCAAAATTGGTAAATGTATGAATGACTTGGCAGGGAAAATGCCAAATGGAATTGCCACATTTTGGAACGGTCTAAATTTTCTATATCAATGCCAAGTTACTCCATCAGGACCTGAGGTTTCCAATGCTCACAACAATTACCATACTATACTTTCTGAATATTCTTCATGTCCCAAAAGGCATGTGAAATTTGTATTGGAACCAAAGTCCAGTTTGCCTGAGACATTCCCAGAAGTCTTTGAATTATCTAAAATCAAAAGGAATTTAGAGAAAATGCTTCATGTAGATTCATGCATATCCTCATATCAGTGATTACAACAAAAACAAAACAGATAA
Organism: Acanthosepion lycidas; assembly: GCA_963932145.1. NCBI lineage: Eukaryota > Metazoa > Mollusca > Cephalopoda > Sepiida > Sepiidae > Acanthosepion > Acanthosepion lycidas. The sequence continues at coordinate 103,494,551 of OZ010575.1, read as the reverse complement.
ATTCAAAAACCAATAAAATAAAATAAAAATTCATACTTTTTGGCATGAAGACAGGATGAAATCAGTGCCATCTAATTATCAAGTTGCCTTGAAAGTACTTGATAGAACTATGCATTCTTTAGAACGAAAAAATTTGTCTACTAATAGTGATATATTTCAGCAATAAGAGACTGAGAGAATCATAAAAAGAATTAAAATCTCCCCACAAGACTTTTCAAAATATATTTGGATTCCTCACAGGTCAGTTTTCAATTATTCATTGAAAACTGGTGGGATGTACTTGTTAAATAAAGCAGCCTATTCTGGAGTTAACCTAATCAATAATTTCGTTAAGATTTTGTTGAAATTTAAGACAGACAATTTTGTGATGCTAGGGAATATAAAAGCATTACTCATGATAAAATTAAAAAATAAAGAGGACCAAAATTGATTTGACGTTTTTTTTTTTTTTTTAAAGAAAGGGAAAGAATTGGTCTGCTTTCATTATAAGACACTGTTATTAGGCTTCAATGCATTTTGAACTTCATATTACAACATATCTGGCGATGTATGGGGATGATAAGTAATAACTTCTATGTGTATAATTTGATCGTCACTAATGACGATATAGATAAATAAATACATGTTTACAAGACTGCCACAGCAAGATCGAAGGGGGGGATTTTACTTTGAGATCGAGCAACTCTAATTCTAAACAACTAAAAACAAAGACAGTACTTTCATCCAGCATAAATCTGGATTAGAAATTGTTCCGAGATATAATTATGATCGTGACAAGGATCAATTAAATATTGCAACTTGCTCAATTAATAAGGGAGCTGATACTGAGAGACATGTTCTGACCCAGAGTGCCAGAGTTATTTATCCTTTTTTACTGTATGACCCCCCCCCATCATGGTCAAATCTAAATACTACGGTCATTGTGGAGACTCAATTTAGATTGGGATATGAAGATTTCTAAAGGGCTGCAATCCCAATAGGCTTTTGTACCCAAAGAGTTGTCAAGATTGGATGAATTTAGTTTTCCTCGGAAAGGCCTTAGTAGGGCATGTACTGTTAAGTTATTCGTATTCTGTGACGCGTCCCCTCAGGCATATTGGTTAGTGATTTATGGAATTCAGGATGGCCTTTTGCAGATTGTTTTTGCAAAAACAAAAGTGGCACCCACAAGATCCAAATCATTACCTACATTGGAATTACTGGCAATTTAAACAGCCTTTAAAGCATTACATTGTATCATGAAAAGTTATTCTGACGCTACAATTACAGACATCTATATATTTGCAGATGCACAAGTGGTGTTGCTATGGTTACTAAAGAACAATATAAAAATAAAAAATATATTTGCAGGAAACAGAATCAAGGATATAAATGATAAGAAAACCCAAATCAAAAAAAAATATGATATTAATATGTACACACATCAGATTTTCTTTCAAGGGGAGTTACTCTTGCAAAATTTGAAAAGATATATGAATTTTGGTCCCATGGCCTTTGAACAGACTTGAATGTCTGTCTTCCGAATCTAAGAATATTGTTTCCTCAAAATTTTATTATAATAGTTTAGAAGCCAGTGAGAAACCTTTGATTTAATTTCCTAAATTTTCTATCTGGAAAATTTAATCAAATTACATCTTTAGTGGTAAGATTCATTTATAAATGCAAAAAAGGGGTCAAATTAGTCACTGGCTACAAGCAAAATTGTATTTAATCTCCAGCCTACGCAAGAACTGGTGATGTGAGCCATGTATTAACCAGAATGATGCAAGGACAAACAGCTAATATTAAGTAGAATAAGTGTTTCATATATTTCAAACAGACATGTATTTGAATCTCGTCCATGATGACTTGACTTTTAACTGCTAAAAGAATGTTTTTAGCAATCCTCTATTCTCTTTCTCATTATGTAATGTGTTTCTTGAGTTAAGTTTTAATTAGTAAATATAGTTTTCACTTAATAACAAAGAAAAGCAGAAACTTCAAACAAATCATCACACAAGATTCTTTAAATAATTTTAATTTTTTAAGTATATAAAATATTAAGTAATATGCAAATTTTTAAAAATATGGTCGATCATGCAGAACATTATCAGCAAATAAGAGTGATGACTATAGTAAATTTAAAGACAACATTCCTAAAATTAAATTACGGAGAATATTTTCCAATGTTTTTAAGATTACTGAGTACTTAAAAATTATATAAAATAGGTGCTCACTTCATTTTCTCAAATTATGTTTTACAAATAAAGACTCCATAAAACAATCAATCTGTCATTGCCGCGTCAAACATGTAAGCATGGCTATTGACAGTTAAAAACACTGCTACTGTTCACTTAAAAAATTTATTTCTGCAATATTTTAAACTTCAAGTAAATAATATTTTATGAGAGATTTGTTCCACATTGTTAGGACTCCCTGCAATTAATGTCCAATGTGGATGTTCATGTATTTTCCTGCAAAAAGATATTGGTTTGAAACAGGAATATGTAAATGTATTTGAAACTTCCATTCTTGCCAGAAAGTGTGATGTGTTATGCACAGAAACAAAATTTTGTCAGCTTGATTTCTGTGTTTCAGGTTTGGTTGTCGTTTAAACTATGCTTCTCATTCTGTTATGTATATATTTATGTATAGTCCTAGTATAGAGATGAGTACAATCTATGTATAGTCCTAGTATAGAGATGAGTACAATCTGGGTGCCTTTTTTTTTTGGATTTATAACTTTTCAATATTCAAACAAAATTCTCACTTGATTGATTTGAACAAAAACTCATGGCATTGCACACTCCAAAACATATATTCAACTGTCAATAAATAACATAATTTAAAAAAAAATCTTTCGGTCTACACATATTTCATCTTGGTGTTTGCCTATGTATGGGAAAATTGCAACCTGAAGATGACAATCTGAAATTGTCAAAAGTACTTGGCATGTCTCTTCCATCTGATAACAACTCAAATATAAGAATCTTATTATTCAAGGAATTGATAGTAATTTAATGTTTCATTAAGTCTTGTTAGGAAAGTCATTTCGCCATTAATCACATTAACATTGCTATTTAATTCTTTGTATAAATTGTTTCTTTATGATATAAAATATAAGCTGTACATGCTAATATATTTACAACATCAGATCTGCAGCACAGTAATAATCAGAATATTAAATTTTGTGGAAAACTATATTTTTACTCTACTAATTGGATTATACTAAGTCAATTTCACTTTAACAGATAAGTACATATAACAAGAAAATTTTGTGGATTTCAAATTTTTAAATCTTCAAACAAAATTCTCATTTGATTGATTTGAACAAGAACTCTAGTGTCATGGCATCACACATTCCAAAACATATATATTCAACAGTCAATAAACAGCATAATTTTTAAAAAAAGTTTTCGGTCTACACAAATTTCATCTTAGTGTTTGCCTATGTATGGAAAAATTGCAACCTGAAGATGAAAATTTGAAATTGTTGAAAGTAAATGGCATGTGTATTCCATCTGACAATGACTCGGATACAAGGATCTTTTTGTTTCTCCTCACAATCTGTTGTGTAGATATATGTAATATATATTATTCTCCATGTGGGACTTGTATGTGTATATATATATATATATATATATACACAGTTTTCTATATATCTTAGTGATATAAAAGATTCTCTGACAAAAAAAAAAAACATGTTCACCGTTCCATTTCCTATCAGCCATTCTTGTCCATAAAATAAGATGTTATTATATCATGGATATAATAATGCCCATAACAGGGGAAATACTCATGGGAAAATAAATCTTTCTTCTCTCTCTCTCTCTCATTACATTACCATTTTTCAAGACATTTGTCTTATTTTGTATTCAAAGTCCCTTGAAAATGGATAATAATAAGATGCATGCTGTAAGTCAATAACTTAAAACCACATATATATATTTATATTCAATACCACGGACGAGCTAAGATCAGATCATCTTCTGGTATTCTACATATATTTTGTACACCTGATTGTTTAAATATGGGTTCAATTTGAAGAAGTTGAATGTAGTAAACTGAATATCATTTCATCAATAACATGCTTGAGTTCAACACATACATCTTCATTACAAATTCATGTAGTTTTGCTTCACAACCAAAACACATTTTAAAGATAATTTATCTATTTGTATATAGTGTTTTTTTTCTGTTAACATTAAAGCAAACACACTTCTTCATGCAGCAATTCATACTGGTTTTTAGTCTTACTTTCAACGTAGAATTCCTATTTAGAATGTGTTTCTCAGAAATTTAAAATGCCAACTTTAATAAAAGGATAATAGACACACTGCATAAATATATAGTTTCACTACAGTGTGTCCTCATGTGCATTTATGTTTTCTTTGCCATAATGTTCACATAGATTTTACAAGTAAATGTTAACTCTCCAGAATGATTTTAAATATGATTTAAATCCTGTAAAAATTTGAAATGATATACTTAGCAAGAACGTTTCTATTCAGTATGTAAATTAAACTCGGAATACTTTGAAAATTTTAGCCCATAATACTGAAAAAATTGTCTGTTGTGAGTGCTTACATGTGTACACTTATATCTGAACTGGCAAAATTTGGATACTTTTTCTCTCCAGTATGAATGTTCATGTGCTTTTTTAAAGTTGAACTGTGTGAAAATGTTGATCCACATATTTTACATGAATATGGTTTCTCTCCAGTGTGAATTCGAATGTGCCTTATTAAATAAGAGTTATCTGAAAATGATGATTTGCATATTTTACAAGAATATGGTTTCTCTCCAGTGTGAGTTTGAATGTGCTTTTTCAAACTGTAATTCCTTGAAAATGCTGATCCACATATTTCACAAGAATATGGTTTCTCTCCCGTGTGAGTTCGAACATGCATTTTTAAACTGGAATTCTCTGAGCATGTTAATCCACATATTTTACAAAAATATGGTTTCTCTCCAGTGTGAGTTCGAATGTGTCTTTTTAAATTGGAATTCTGTGAAAATGCTAATTTACATATTTCACAAGAATATGGTTTTTCTCCAGTGTGAATTCGAATGTGCTTTTTCAAATTATAATTACTTGAAAATGCTGATCCACATATTTCACAAGAATATGGTTTCTCTCCTGTGTGAGTTCGAATGTGCATTTTTAAACTGGAATTCTCTGGCCATGCTAATCCACATATTTTACAAGAATATGGTTTCTCCCCAGTGTGTGTTCGAATGTGTTTTTTTAAACTGGAATTATGTGAAAATGCTAATCCACATATTTCACAAGAATATGGTTTCTCTCCAGTGTGAACTTGAATGTGCTTTTTCAAACTGTAATTCATTGAAAATACTGATCCACATATGTCACAAGAATATGGTTTCTCTCCAGTGTGAGTTTGGATGTGCATTTTTAAAGTAGAATTCTCTGAGCATGTTAATCCACATATTTTACAAGAATATTTTTTCTCTCCAGTGTGAGTTTGAATGTGTTTTTTTAAACTGAAATTCTGTGAAAATGCTAATCCACATATTTCACAAGAATATGGTTTCTCTCCAGTGTGAATTCGAATGTGCTTTTTCAAATTGTAATTCCTTGAAAATGCTGATCCACATATTTCACAAGAATATGGTTTCTCTCCAGTGTGAGTTTGAATGTGTATTTTTAAACTGGAATTCTCTGAGCATGTTAATCCACATATGTTACAAGAATATGGTTTCTCTCCAGTGTGAGTTCGAATGTGTCTTTTTAAACTGTAATTCTGTGAAAATGTTGATCCGCATTTTTCACAAAAATATAGTTTGTCTTCACTGTGCATAGACATGTGCTTTGTTAAATCTGAATTTAGTGTAAATTCTAATCCACACACTTCACAAAAATAGGGTTTCTCACATGTGTGTATTTGATGACTGCGAAAATGCATATCCACACACACCACCAGAATGAGGTTTTTCTCTTGTTTGTCATTTCACGATTATTTTTTTAATACAAACTTTGTGGAGATATTAACTGAAAGACTTCATTTTTTATTTTTCCTTGATTTTTATAGTCATCATAAATGATGATGAGTTTATGATGATCAGACCTGTAAAGAAAGAAAGATATCATTAAAGAGGCAGATTTGTGCATTATTTCCAACAGAACATTTGTAACACTCTTTCCAATCAAGTTCACCATATGTTATTTCTTGGTCAGTCATAAATAAAATTGATAGACAAAACAGTCAAATTATATCTATATTTTTATAAATTTTACTTTTCAGAAAAACTGATTACATTTTAATATTTAATGAACAACTGTTAACTCTTAAGATATAAGAACAAATGAAATAAAGCTCTTAACCAAAAGTCTGATTCATTAAAAATCTGTCCAGTTTTGTTCATCTCTGAATGACAATAAAATTTAGATCAGCTTTTTTTAATGCATAAAAAGAAAAGGTTTTATTTTGCTGAAAGGAAAATGTTTAGAACATAAACAAAAGTGAAAATTTCAGTTAAAAATGAATTTTAAAAGAAACAATGATGTATTCAACAAAATACCATCAGATTTAAGTGTACTGAGAAAAGGAAGAGAGTGTCGGCAATCATCAACAATATATACACTTGTACAGATGAAAGAATGTAGTAAAATTCATTGCATAATACAAAAAATGTGTTATTTAAGAACATATGAGATTAATTCAAAATATTTAGTTTTGGGCATTCAATAACACATAGGGGTTGATATGCAGCTAAACAAAATCAACAATCTAACCTGAAATAATGACCTGTATTTACAAGCCAGTCAGTTATGAGCCATGTGTGATGCATGCTTAAGCGATCATGTATCTTTCAATACATGACTGACAAAGCAGATTTTTCCTGCAGTCAGTTGCAATTTGTTTCTCTGGTAGAACAGTTGCCATGCAAAGCTATAGAACCCAGTCTGTCCTGCTATTTACCCATAGTTAGGGAGAAATGAGGATTCATGCATTTTCCAAGGGTATTAGCATGTAAGTGAATGTAGGATTCGGCTGGAATTTGAATTGAGGAGGCAGAGTAATGGATAGTGGCTTGGATTGAGGAATCAGAGTTTGAATTCCAGTCAAATCCATTACATTCACTTATGTGCTAATACCCTTAGAAAAGATATGAATCCTATTCTTCTCCCCCAGTTCTATAGCCTTGAATGGCAACTGGTCTACCACAAAAAGAAATGGCAACCTACTGCAGGAAAAAAAAATCTGACTCGTCAGTCATGTATTGAAAGTTACATGATTGCTTAAGTGTGTATCATGCATGGCACATAACTGACTGACTCACAGGCATGTGCGGAGGGAGATAAAATGCGTAAATGATTTTTATTTACAATTAAAAAAAATATGCAATGAAAATGTTAGAATGGAACCACACCTTGACAAAATGCAGCAGAAAAGCAAGTTAACTGGTTGAAAAAAGTACGGTGGGAACGTTTAGAAAAAATAAAACCAAAATACGAAATGCTCCCACTGCTCTAGAGAACTATGCCTTCTGTTACTTAAAGAGGCAAGGGGTGTGAAATGAAAAGGTAAAATGATGCGAACTAAAATAAATAAAAGGGGTCAATGATGATTGACCCCCAATTGGGTACAGCTAGTATGTTTATCCTGGAAGAACAAGGACTTTAGTATTTAAGTGTATACAAGATCTTTGCATGAACCTTGCTTTTTATGTCTACAAGAAAAAATGTGTATTATTAAGCTTTTGAATAACAGTCAATTGTGAAACCAAAGATTTGAAACTACTGTTTTTTTGTACGGGCAGTAAAGATCATACATTACAATCTTGCTGAATCTTTAAATTTATAATTCACTTCTCTTATATAATTTACCTCATTATATACATATCACCGTTACATTTACTGATTTATCAAGGTTCTAAATTGATTTGTACATGTATACTACTAGTAATATTAGCTAAAAATAATAACATTATATATATATGTTACGAGGATGCATTTCTATAATAAGGGATTCCACTGAGTTCTACTTGTTATTACAAAAAAGTTTTCATTCATGAAGTAGTTGTAAAATAGAGAAATTAGAAATAGAATGTTTGGAAGATTCTAGATCATTCTAGTATATTCGAGAAAAATCTAGATGATTCGAGAAACATCTAGAAATATGCAAATTAGATGTTAGCCCCTATAAAAATGGGATTTTGGAAAAGGGTTTCAGTTGATGAATGGAAATTTCTGCTGTTATCAACTCCGGCTTTTGATTCAAGGACTATTATATCTAGCCGAAAGAATCTCTATAAAAAGTTGCCAACCAACAAAAACCCAAAAGAGAATTTCAGGGAACAAATTTGGTAAATAGAATTTTGACTAATTTTCATTGACCAAACTAGAAATTAATATTTATTTACACACCTTTGTGGATTTCCAAATATAGCACTTAGATGACTTCACTAGCCCTAAAGTGATAAAGATATTTGACTCCCTTTCCTCCTCCCTCGTAACACTTTGCCAGTAACTCTGTGTTTTCTGTTTTGTAGGCCACAATTGTTTATCTTGTATATATTTTATGTTGTGTTTTAGTAAATTAAATATTTGTTTGTGATTTAGATCTGTGTTGTGGTAAATCATTTTTTTTCCTTTGTTACAATTATCAACACATAAGAAAACGAGCCCGTCCATCTCTATAATATCGTACAAAAACAAAAAACAAACAAAAAACCCCCAAAAAACCTCAATATACATAATTCGCAAAAAGAAAACATGCCTTTTTCTGTGGAAAATTTTTAAAGTTTAGCCGATCTTGGTGAATCATTTGAAGTTTTACAAAAATCGGAGCTATTACAAATTGCAGACTATTTCAGGTTAAATACAAACCCGTCAATGAAAAAAGCAGAAATAAAAAGTATTGTCGCTAAAGAACTAATGTATAAAAATCTTAGACTTGTGTAATATTGACGAAAAAGACGACCAAAGTAGTTTACGTCTTCAAGAAATTAGAGATACAAGAAAGAATAGAATTGGAAAGATTAAAAATTGAAGCTGAAAAAATAGAGTTAGAAAAATTGAAATTACAACGAGAAAATAGAAGTCAAAATTCCAATAATTCTTCTTCATTAAGTGCAACATTTGATGCAGGAAGATATATCAAACTAGTACCTAAGTTTTATGAAAAAACGGTCGAAAAATATTTTCCTCATTTTGAGAAAATTGCAATTAATTTAGGATGGCCTTACGAAATCTGGTCAACACTCTTACAGACTGTTTCGGTTGGCAGAGCTGCTGATATATACTCGGCTCTGAGTATTGAAGAGGCCAGAGATTATGAAAAAATAAAAAATGCCATATTAAATGCATACGAATTAGTACCTGAATCATATAGGCAAAAATTCAGGAAATACAAAAAATTTGAACGGCAAACATACGTTGAGTTTGCTAGAGAAAAAGCAGATCTTTTTGATAGATGGGTTAGGGCGACAAAAATAAATAATGATTATGATAAATTACGCCAACTCATTCTTGTTGAAGAATTTAAACAATGCGCTTCACAGGAGATTCGAACGCATATCGATGAAAAAAATGTAAAAACTGTTAACGAGGCCGCGGTAATCGCAGACACCAATAGTCTAACTCACAAAAAGAGTTTTGAAAAATTAATATAACTGAAAACCAGTCAGGCTTTCATATAAATACACATATACTGTCAGAATCTCACCCTCATAATGTATCTCGGAGAAGTTATATACACAAAAAAATAAAAGATACACCTAAAAGTTCTCTTCCAACAGAAACAAAAATTTCCTGTGCCTACTGTAAGAAGGATAATCACATCATATCCGATTGCCGAATCCTAAAAAGAAAATGGGAAGAAAATACTCCCTTCAACCTCATGCCTTTGTTAGACAACAAATTATTAAGAGTAACTCCTTTCCTCAGTCTTCCTTCTCAAAACCAGGTGTTACTGAAAACAATAAAAACTCATATATGGAAAATTATAGACCATTTTTGTCCCATCAACGACCCCGAGAAGGCTAGGTCTGTCCAAATCTTACGAGAGACACCGGTGCGTCTCAAACTTTACTATTAGAAGGTATACTACAGCTATCGGAATCGACCTTCACTGGCGATTTTGTTTTATTACAAGGCATTGAATTGGGTGTCATTAAGGTGCCCCTTCACAAAATTTATATAAAATCGGAATTGGTGAATGGTCCCGTTGTAGTCGGTATACGACCAACCCTACCAGTTAAAGGGGTCTCCTTACTGTTAGGCAATGACTTAGCAGGCGACAGGGTAGTAGCAGAACCAATTGTCTGTGATAAAATAGAAATAAACGATGAATTTGTGGTTGAAGAAAACAGTGACGTATATCCTGATTGTGTTATTACTAGGGCTAAAGCAAAGAAGCAAATTTCAGAAAAGAAAGATTCAGCAACACCAGCTCATCAGTTACAATTGAACAAAACCTTTATATCTCATCATTTAGAACAAACTAATAATTCGAATATAAAATTAAATAAACCACCTCCCCAAAAAAGAAATGGCACAGAAAAAATGAAAGACGATCTAAATCAAAATCAACTTGTTATTGAACAAGAAAAAGATCCTAAAATTTGTCTTTTAAAAAATAAAATACTCCCTTTAGAAGAAGCAAGAAAAGTTAGAGAATGCTTTTATATGAGAGATGGCATTTTAATGAGGAAATGGCACCCAGTGGATGCCAGTTCAAATGAGGAGTGGAAGATAATAAACCAAATAGTGGTCCCGGAAATATACAGGCAAGAAATACTAAACATAGCTCATGATACTACAATGTCAGGGCATTTAGGAATAAATAAGACCTGTGAAAAAATATTAAATCATTTTTACTGGCCGAAACTTAGACAGGATGTCGTCAATTTCTGTAACTCCTGCCACATATGCCAGATTGTTGGAAAACCAAATCAAAAGATTCCGTCTGCCCGTCTGAAACCTATTCCAGCATTTGAAAAACCTTTCAGTAGAGTACTAGTTGACCGTGTTGGCCCTCTTCCAAAAGCAAAAATAGGAAGCCAATATTTATTGACAATTATGTGTATGTCAACTCGCTTTCCAGAGGCTATCCCTATAAGAAATATTACGGCTAGGACTATTGTTAAGGCTTTAACTAAGTTTTTCTGTTTAGTCGGGATTCCTTCGGCCATTCAGTCAGACCAAAGTTCGAATTTTATGTCTTGTTTATTTCAACAAGTAATGAGTGAAATATCTATTAAACAATACAAATCTAGTGCCTATCACCCCGAATCACAAGGGGCTCTTAAGCGTTTTCATCAAACTGTAAAGTCTATGATCGGAAAATATTGTTAACAATATAAAAAGGATTGGGATGAAGGGGTGCATTTTGTTTTGTTTGCTGCTAGAGAAGCTGTTCAAGACACTCTTGGGTTTAGTCCTTTTCAATTAGTCTTCGGACATACGGTTAGAGGTCCTCTAAGACTTCTAAAAGAAAAATGGTTGATTGAAAAAAATGAGATGCATCTTTTGGACTATGTATAATTTCTCTTTAAAATTTGATACAATGCTTTCAAAATAGCACAAGATAATTTAATAAACTCCCAAATTAAAATGAAGACTAGATACGATAAAAATTGTAAAAATCGTAAATTTGAAAGTGGTTACAAAGTTTAAGTATTTTTACCAATTCCTAATCATCCTCTACAAGCAAGATATTTTGGTCCTTATGAGATAGAAAAGAAAATTAATGATGTAAATTATATCATCCGCACCCCAGATCGAAGGAAAAAGAAAAGAATTTGCCACATTAATATGTTAAAAAATTACATCGACAGAAATTATGTAACAAATACTAAACCTGTCTCAACCTTAATAAACATTAGTAATACAAATCAATTTGAAGATGATTTAGACAATGAAGATACAGTTATTAGGGAGGACATGGGTCAGAGTAGTCATTTAAAAATCTTGGAAATCCTGTTTAATTTAAATGTAAAATTCAAACATTTATCAAATGAGAAAAGAAAAGACATTCATGGTTTGGTCAATGATTTTTGAAATCTTTTTCCTGATGTTCCTAGAAAAACAACGGTTGCAGTACATGATGTTTTAGTTGGAGATGAAAAACCCATCAAACAACATTTTTACCAGGTAAATCCAAACAAGCTTCAGCAGTTGAGAGAAGAAATTAAATATATGCTGGACAATGACATAATTGAACCAAGCAACAGTCAGTGGAGTTCTCCTTGTATTCTTGTACCAAAACCTGATGGCACTTACAGATTTGTAACAGATTTTCGAAAAGTAAATGCAATAACCAAAAGTGACTCTTTTCCAATTCCTAGAATTGATGATTGTATTGACAACATTGGCAAGGCGAAATATGTCAGTAAATTTGATTTAATGAAACGTTATTGGCAAGTATCATTAACTGACAACGCCAAAGAAATTTCAGCATTTGTGACTTCGGATGGTTTATACCAATATAAGGTTCTGGCATTCGGGATGAAAAATGCGCTGGTAACCTTTCAAAGGATGATGCATTCCCTTCTACATGAAATTCAGGGATGTGAGGTCTATATAGATGATGTAATTGTGTACAGCATGACTTGGGACGAACATATACACATCATCAAACAATTTTTTCTTAAGCTGGAAGAAGAAAACCTATGTGTGAACCTAAACAAGAGCGAATTCTGTCATGCAAAAATAAATTATTTGGGTCATACCGTTGGTCAGGGACAGGTTAAGCCTATCACAGCAAAAGTGGATGCTATCTTAAAGTATCCTATCCCAACTAACAAAAAACAACTAATGAGATTTCTTGGTATGGCGGGATTCTACAGAAAATTTTGTAAAAATTTCTCATCAATAGCAAGTCCTCTCACCGACCTCCTTAAAAAGGAAGTAAAATACAAGTGGAGTGAAACCTGTAACAAGGCTTTCAAGAGAATCAAGTCGACTCTCATTGGTGGCCCAGCTCTTGAAACTCCAGTTTTTTCAAAACAATTTAAACTGCTAATCGATGCCAGTGATGTCGGTATGGGTGGTATCTTAATCCAAGAAGATGATGAAGGCGTCGATAGAGCCATTGGATTTTTCTCAAAAACATTCAACACCTACCAGAAGAACTGTTCTACTATTGAAAAAGAATGCTTGGCGGTGTTATCAGCACTAGAACATTTTGACTTTTACCTCAATGTTACTGTTTATCCTGTTCTGATTTATACTGACCATAATCCATTAACTTTCCTTCAAAAGATGACTAACAAAAATCAAAGACTTACAAGATGGAGTCTTCTCCTGCAAGAATATGATATTATTATAAAACACATTAAAGGAAGGAACAATGTTATTGCAGATGCTTTATCTAGAGCATAACTTTTCAAAAAAAAAAAAAAAAAAAAAAATTGATATTATGACATATTTCTTTACAAGAAAAAATAGACTGATATTGTCTTATAAAAGTTTTTCATTCTAATATCAAAACTTTTACTTTGAAGGGGGGAAGTGTTACGAGGATGCATTTTTATAATAAGGGATTCCACTGAGTTCTACTTTTTATTACAAAAAAGTTTTCATTCATGAAGTAGTAACTCTGTGTTTTCTGTTTTGTAGGCCACAATTGTTTATCTTGTATATATTTTATGTTGTGTTTTAGTAAATTAAATATTTGTTTGTGATTTAGCTCTGTGTTGTGGTAAATCATTTTTTTTTCCTTTGTTACAATTATCAACACATAACATATACATATATATTATATAAAAATAGTTTTATACCAATAGTTATTTCTAATTATGGAGTTTGGTAATAGATTTAATTTTCTTTATAATTCTATTAAATAATATGTCTGCTTTTTTGAATAACATCAAACTTTGATCATTGCATATTATCAAGAGTCTTTCAATATAGCAAACATTTCTGGTTGAGTTTAAATCTTTCAGGGTAGTTTTTTATCTTAATGTTAACATTCTTTCATTGGCTGAACTGTTATCAACAACACATATTATCTTCCTTTGTTCTTTCTTTCTCCTTTTTTCCATTCATTTGTATTCATTTAGCTCTTTATCCTCTTTGTTTTTTTGTTCTCTTCTAGTCTTTTTTTCTTCTTTTTCCTTGATGTCGTATTGTCTTTTAATTTTTCTGTTTCTTTCTACTCTTATATTTCTCTTACTTCTTTTCCTTTTATTGTCTTCTTATCCTCTTCTTTTTGCTTTTACCCATTTTCTTTTCCTTCTTTATTTTTTCATTTCCTTTTATGAAAACCCTTCATATATTTCTTTTCCTTTTATGGTGTTTTTCTTTAGTCATTTTTTTTTAAAAATAAGACATAATGAAAAAAAGAAAAAAAAAAGAAAAGGATATGTCATAAGTAACATTTTTAAATAGGATCATTTATAACCATCTTTGTGCCTCACCGTTTGAGATACATTCGCATCGAAACAAAAATGATGATTTGTTGTGAGTACTTGTTTGTCCGTATGTGACATCGGTCTGTATAAATTTCACAATAAAAATTGTTCAATTTGAATGATACTTACTTTGAATATTTTGATGAACATTGTCCAACTAAACATAAAAGAAAAAGGAGAAACATTGTTTTTATGTACTGTTATTGCCAATTTTGGAATTTGACTGTATGCAAAGGTATTTAACATCTATACAAATAATATGGTAAAAAGGGTATTTTAAATCTATTTTCAGTTATTTTCATATGCTTTGTATTTTAACCAATCACAGGTTATCTTCAGTACATGTATTAACCAGGCACATCATGATAACAGGTCTGATACAGTACAGACTTTCCTGCTATCTAAACTTATAAAAATGGTTAAAACAAAAGAATTGTCAAATGATATGCGACAGAAGATTATAAAGCTGCACAAAGATGGTAAGGGGTGCCAAAATATTGCTCAAAATTTATATTTGCTTTTGTGTAAAGTGGGTTCTGTTATTCAAAAATGGAAAAAATATTATACTACTGAAAATATTCAAAGGATAGGTCATCCGCATTAATTAAACAAGGCTACTGAATGATATATAGCCCAGAATGTGAAGAAACAACCATTTTTGACTTGAAGAGAAGTACAGAACGATCAGAAAAATGCCAGAATTGAATTAAGCAGAGATACAATTAAGAGATCACTTAATCATACAGGCCTGTATTCTAGATCACCAAGAAAGACACCACTATTAAAATATAAACATGTGCAAGGCCGATTGAAATTTGCTAAAAATTATTAACTTGAATCAGATAAATTCTGAAAGTAAATTACTTGGTCAGATGAAACGAAAATTGAGCTTCTTGGGAGAAACGTCTGCAACCAAGTATGGAAGAATAAAGGAACTGAATACAACCCAAAAAAACTGCATCTCAACCGTCAAATATGGGGGGAGTGGTAGTGTAATGATTTGGGGTTGATTTTGTATAACAGAGTAGGAGAAATGGAAGTCATCAAAGGAAGAATGAATGCAGCAAAATACAAACAAATCTTATCAACCCATCTATTAAAAAGTGCGACAGGTTTGGGGCTTGACCAAGATTTTGTATTCCAACAGGACAATGATCCAAAGCACATGGTTAAAAAAACTCAATGCTGGTTCAATGAAAATGGAATTGATGTTCTGGAATGGCCTAGCCAATCACTGGATCTCAATGCAATATAAAATTTATGGAAAAAGTTGAAGTTGAGAATACACCAAGAGATCCAAAAAATATCAAGGAGCTGAAGAAAGTATGTGAGGAAATATGGATGAAACTGCCAAAATCTTCATGCAAGAAGCTCATTGAAAACTACAGAAAATGACAAGAGGCTTCATTTCATTAAAATATTTGAAGTATCATTCAAATTGAACAATTTTTTATTGTGAAATTTATAAAAAACCAATGTGTTAAATACTTCTGCTACCCACAGTGTATATATATATATATATATATATATATATATATATATATCTCAAAAAAATTAATTTATCCCAAGCAAGCTGATATCATAAGTAGCAAGGGGCTACTGGGAGTGAAAGAGAACGAGAAGACTTTAGAAGGAACCAGATAAACTTCAACAGAAAACAAGGGATAAAATTCTACTACTGTTCAAAAATCTGGGACGGAGTGTGAACCGGACAATAGACTAGTCTATCTACTCCGGCAAAAATATTCATAGTGGAGCAATGAGAAAAAGAGTTTTTATATGAAAGACAAGTGAAATATTTCATTTTTCTGCAGGCAGTCATGAGAAACCAATGCATTATTTACAATATTTGTTTAAACTGAGATGAGTAGTTACATTTGGATTATTGGCCTCAATAAAAGAAAGCTAAGTTTTCATCACATGTCAACGAAAATGCTAATTCATAAAAAGTCTATACAGTTTTCATTATTTTGTAAAAAGATAAAATTTAGACCAGTTTTTTTTTTTTTGAAATCATAAAGAGCAAAGGTTTTATTTTGTTGAAGGGAAAATATTTAGAGAATCAACAAAAGTGAAAATTTCAGTTAAAAAAAATCAATTTTTAAGAAAATTGTTATGCAATCAAAAAAATACCATTAGATTTAAATGTACTGAGAAAAGAATTTAGTAAAAGAATGTGTCGGCAATTGTCAACAATATATCCACATGTACAGATGAAAGAATCTGGTGAAATGCATCCAATAATAAAAAGCAAAGGGTCAATTAAGAAAATATAAGAATAATCAATTATCAAAATATTTCAGTTCTCCTGCTGTTTGTAAGTTTTTGAATGTAAATTATGATCAAAGTTTATTTTTGTCTTTTTAGCTTGTGAGTGTATATTTCTAAACTCTAAAGATAGACACCAGTCATTTAAACACAATCAAAATTTGCTTGGAAGAACAAAAATTATTTTCAATGAACTTTTACAAGAGTTATTTTCACAAGCAGTTTCAAGTAGAATAAGGAAGGAGCTGCAAGAATGTGAGAAACATTACACAGACAGACATGATAATGAGTACCTAGCAAGGCGGATTATTGTTGTCTTGAATTCAACTAGATAAAGTAAAGGTAATGAAGTCCTTCTTCGGACAAGAAGGGCTCCCATTTTCTCTAATACTTAGAATTCCAAGGAACCAGTTAAACAGTATTTTTCACTTTGGTGAATTTATATTTCCATATTTGAAAAGAATCAAGTTTTTCCATGGACTTTCTGTGACAAATGAAACAATTACTTAAGGAAGAAACAGCTAGGAATTGCTGAGAATCATAAGGATGATACTATCTGTGCTTTGGATGAGTGCGTTCTATAAAGATTTGCAAACAGAAAAGTAGCCAATTAACACCATGCAAACAATATATTGCAGAAAAAAGAAATTGAACATTTGAAAATTCACCAACAGAATTCAATGTTATTTAAACAAATGATAACTTGTTGTTTAGAAGGCACTGTTGAAGTTTTGAACAGGCAATACAAAAAAAAAAAAAAAACCTTGTCTACAGTAGAGACTTCTTCTGAATTGATCTTATCCTCAGTATGACAACATACCATGCTAGCTGAAAATATCACCATTGCTGATTTCATAATAGAATTTGACCATATGTTTCAGCAACTCAGTGAACATGACATTAATTTGCCTGATGCTGGATTAGCATATAGAGCCCTCAAGAGTGTCAATCTGGGGGAAGACAAAGAAAAACTAAAAATGGCTACCATCAGAAACATAATACTCAATGAAATGACAGTTCAAATAAAAAAAAAAAGTGATGGAGGTTAGACAATAGACTTTCCAGCAATCTATCAAATAAACATCTGAACCAACAGATGTGCACTTTGGATGAAAATAGCGATGCACATACAAAGAACATTATGTATAGCTCTGTCCACAGAAACCAACAGAAGTGTTATCATGGTAGAGGATGGAGAGGCAATAGATTCTGTAAAAGAAGCCGGAGCCATAGCAATTTTCAAAAGAATAATATCAAGAAACAAAATTCTATTGGACGTGGTGGTAAACACTCTAGATGTGCTATTTGTGAATCTACCATGCACTGGGTTAAAAACTGTCGACATACCTTTCACAAACGAAATGAGGAAGATGTATTCAAAGCCAATATTGTACTCAATTATGCTCCTAGGACAAAGTACTGCTGCCATGATTTGGGACTCAGGTCAGCGTGTGGCTTGATTTGGTATAATTGTTACCAAGATACTTTGCCAGAGAAAATTAAAAGACATGTGAAAGCAGAGGATAGTAAGGCTACATTTAAAATTAGTGATGGCCAACACTTGAAATCCAAGTTCAAAATGAAGTTAACCTGTATATTAGCAGGAAAACATGTTCAAATTTGTGCTGCTGTGGTATAGGCTGATATACTTCTTTTATTGAGCTATGAAGAAAGCTAATACTATTCTGAATTTTAAAAATTATATTGTGTCCATGATTGGCCAAAAGCTTCAGCTTTTCTGCACAAACTCTTCGCATTATTACATCCCTCTTGCCATTCCAGTTTTAAAAAAAGAATCCATGTATTGTTTTGATCAGCACTAAGGATATTAAAAATAAGTCTGTTGGAGAAAAAAGAAAACTAACAGAAAAACTTCACAAGCAATGAGAAAATGAGTATTCTCCTTAAAGATGCAGGAGTTCTTGATGTTAAACTTATGAAACAGTTTCAGGAAATTACTTCCAATTATGACATATGCTTAAAATACAAGAGAGCATGACACAACCCCATTGTTGGTTTCTCTTTAGCAAAACATTTCAAAGAAATGGTATCTATGGACATAAAAGAAATTAAAGGGGTCAAAATTCTTCATTTAATAAATCATTTCACCTGATACAGTGTGGCTTCTATAATGAAGACAAAAGAAAATTCAAAAATTATTAACATTGTGTTTTGATTTTGGATTGTATATTTTGGACCTCCTTCAAGTTTTCTAACTGATAATGGGTATGAATTTGATAATGAAGCTTTCAGAGACATGGCTCAGAATTTAAATATTATTGTATGAACAACCCCAACATAAAGTCCATGGAGCAATGGATTAGATGAGCACTACAATGCTATACTTAATGAAATGGTACTCAAAAGTATGGAAGACACTCATTGCAGCTTGGTGCTTACTGCCATTGCATGGTCACTGGACTCCAAAAATACTTTGCATAATGTCAATGTTTATAATCCTGATCAACTGGAATTTGGACAAAATCCTAATGTTCTAATAAACAAACCCCCAGCTTTAGAGGGTTTTACAGCAAGTGAATCCATAGCTTCAATGCTATGCATGCAGTAAGGCAGGCCTTCATCTATATAGAGTCATCTGAAAAAAATTAGCTTTGTGCCAAAGAGTGAGGCCCGTTACTGCTATTAAATATAGAAAGGAAAACCTTGTATATTTTAAGAGAAATGAATCAGACTGTTGGATGGGACCAGGAACAGTTACAGGAACAGAAAACAAGCTGATGTGGGTCAAGCATGGAGGAAGCTACGTTAGAGCCCATCCATGTCATCAGCACATGTATAAAAATGATTATGTTGAAGAACTGAATGCACCAACAACTGATGAGAACCCATCCAACATGAATGATTCATGGGTGGACCAAGATAATCAAAGTACAGATTTCACTAAATATTTTCATTTTATGTATTTATTTTAGTTTGGGTCATACTTCAATTAAGTCATTTTTTATTTAAGTTAGTAAACTTAACAACCTACACATGAAACCGAAATTTCATAAAGCACCTTCAAACTTAATTAAAAGTCAAGAAAATATTAGATAATTGCTGAAAATATGTTAATTTGTAAAAATTAAAAACAAAAAAAAACTTTTTTAAGCTATAGGTAAGTAATGTTTATTTCCAATCAGATTAATTTAAATTTAATTTTACTCAAATAACATATCACAAATATATATTTTATTTTTGCAAGATTTTTAAGACCAATAATTTTGTTTTCTTTCCAAATTTATTGAAATTTAGAAAATGGCCACTTTTAAGATTTTCTGAAATTGACCAAAAAAATTGACATTCCGATCTTTGTAATTTCTATTTGAAATACACTAGAATATTTTACTTACTGGAAATGGTACATTTAACTTTCAATTAAAGCCGAAATGAAATCTTCAAAAATGCTATTTTCATTTTTAAAAATTCATTTTAAACCTGACGTATTGAAAATTCAGTGGAGGTACCTATTATATTAATTTAAATTTTATTATTTTTCTAGAAAGGATCTTCAAATGTAAGGCTATAAAGCTAAAGTACCTCAACAAATATTAATAAAATATTAGACTTTGGAAAGTATTTGTTAATTTTTTTCAAATTACTCGGTAGTTAAATAAGTTAACTTAAAATTAAAAAAAAATTCTGTCCCTTCTGTTCTGATAACTTACCCCGACTCACATAAACTGTCAATACATCAATTCAATAGTCATTTAACACCCCCCAAAATAACTACTCATCAATAAGAAGTCATGGTAGTTAAAACATGCTTTTCTTATTTTCAGTTCATTGTTTTTTTTTTTGAGTCATTTCTTAATTGCTGCAGATCATCTGATTGGTCAATATTATACAATTTACAATGCACAAAAAAATGATCTATCTTGTAAGGACATTTACGAAACTGAATGCAGCTTTCAACTAATTTTATAATATTTTAACAACTTAAGTGTAAAAATCTGAAATATTTAAAGAAATAACAAATATTAAACATTCATTTTTCATCAAAAGAAGTTTTTGCTTCCAGAAAATATTGTCCATATTCATAAAAGCAAATAAAAGCATTTGAAATTATATATCTTTGTTTTATTGAGTTTTGTATGTTACAATTCAGAGCTGATTTTCAGGTGGTGGTGGTGGTGGGGTTAAAAAAAACATGATTTGCATTCCTCAAAGCCTTGTGCTTTTAACTAAAATATATTCACTAAACTGAATGCTATTGAATTTCTAGAGTTTTCATAAAATTAGTTGGTGGGGGGGTAATAGGTATAAAAAAAAAAAAAAAAATTTTGCCATGATTTTAAAAAAATATATTTATAATTTCCATCATTTGTGAATAGTTTCTGAAAGTTTCATTAACATACGACAATTATTTTTATTTTTGCAACCTTTACCAAATTAATGTCCTGTGATACAAAAAGAAAAGTGCTAAAAATTTATGTTATTGTTATTTTATTTTACTAGTTCTGGTGATACAAAGAGAAATAGGGTTTTGTTAATCAAAATAAAGAATGTTCTAAAAAGAAGGAAAATTTTTTAAAAATACTTCAGTCTTTCCTCCATGAGATCACTAGCATGATGAAAAAGATGCCAAACTTGACGAAAACAAAATTTTATTTATTTTAACTTCAAAGTCTTCTGCATTGACGGTTTCGTGTTTTTGAAGTTTTCATAAGTACGTGGGGTGTAACAGATGTAAAAAAAAATATTTTTACCATGACTTTCTAAAGAAACACTTCTAATTTCATTATTTGATTTTTAATAAGTTCTGAAAGTTCCATTAAAATCCGACAATTATTTGATTTTTGCAAGAATTTTCAAATTAATGTTTTCAACAGAAAAAAAAGCGCTAAAAAAGAACTAATGCTAAAAAATAAAAATATTATGGGACCACCGACGTAAAAAAAAAAAAGATTTTCAATCAAAATTTCGAATGTGATAGAAAGGAATAAAAAATTTTTTTTAAATAATTAAAATTAAAAAAAATACTCTTAGTAACAAAGTTTCGCAATAAAAACCTTTATTAAGTTTCGGGCCTTTTTTTTCTCATGCTATGCTATTTTTTGGCGAGTTATTGGACATACCTCCACTAAAGTAATTTGTTTAATTAATTTGTATAAATAAATGTATTCCTTTACCTTTTTGAATAAAAGCTAAAAACAAAGCTTAGAGAACGATTTTTCATTTTTAAACTTCATTTTAATTTAAACATTTGGTATCGCGAACAGTAGACGATGTATCGAAATATGAAAGTTAACTACTCCCTCAAATCAATATAAATTTTTCTAATTAAATAAAATAATCTATTCATATTTACTGAAGTTTCCAGTCTTATTGATGTCAATTGGACGATGAGTCGGTAGCACACTGATAAAAGGGACAACATTTTACTTACGTCGTTCTGTCTTCGTTAATCTGACCCGTAAATAATTCACTTTCTATCTTCTGAAGAGCGAATTTCAGGGAAGATAATTCACCAGCAGGAAAAAGTAAAAAATGCTTTTAATTTAAAAGTCAATCGTTTTTCTTGTTTTAAAGATAAACCAACCATGGATTAAAAATTAATCAGTCAGTTCTCACTTTCACGACTCAGTCTGCTCTTTATTTGTCTTGAAGTTAGAACACTAATTTCCTTTATCCAAATTTTCATAACCAGCAGTAAGGCCATTTTCTATACTGATATTGATCAATTTATGGGTCTTCTTTCACATTCGTTATCAGTTTAAGATAGCTCTGGCTATAACTAAATTAAGATCTTTGGGGATGAGTATTCATTAATTTCCTTTGATGAAGTCCTTATACTCTTTCTGCATCTGGTCAAAATAAGATGCACCCTTTTTTGACCTATTGGAGGACCATACTGATTTAATAAATGAATGTCACTCCAACAGCATACACAAGTGACAGGGGTGACTCTGCCACTGTGTTTCATCAACCTGATAAGTGATACCTCATCATTAGTGTGACATTTCAACCCAGGTATCTAACACGATATGGAGGAAAATTCCCCACCTTTTTAAGTATCATTAAGGGCATAAAATTACCAAATCCATCCCCTCCATGCTTGTTCTGGTGTAGAAGCTTCACCAAACCCTTGATGAAATGTTAGGGAATATCCTGTTCCATCCAGTGGTTGAAGAGAATTCCCTGCAAGGTGACAAACATGAGCAACAACATCAAATACGCTTTGTAGGGCAAACCATTGATTTTGTTTTCTTATCCTTCCCAACCTTCATCAGCACTTCCCAGTTTTCCTCCATTGTTATGCAACCCTTGAAACCAGTTGCTTCAGTCACATCAAGGGAAGTAAACTCAGCCAAATAGTTATTGAACTACTTCTTCTCTTCCACTGCTTCTTTAGATCTATTCAGTTGTGGCATTTGATTCTGGCCAGGCCATATTTTCACCAAATGCCTGGTGGCGGCGCACAACCAACAGTAGGGCCTTCTTCTCTACTGACGTTGATCAATTTTCAAATCCATTATCAGTGGGACATGGCTCTGGTTGTGACTAAATTAAGATCTTTGGGGATGGGTATTCATTAATTTCCTTTGATGAACTGCTTCCACAACCTGTCAAAAAAAAATACGCCCTTTTTTTGGCCTATTAGAGATCCATACTGATTTAATCAGTTAAGGTGACTCCGATATCATGAGACTGGTCTTTGTCTTAAAGGATGCTCCATTCGTTTATCCAAATTTGCTCTTATGTGTCAGCTCCAATTCTTAGTTTGTGATGTTTTTACCATATTACTGTTACTTAGCTTATGTTAATTGGCCTTACATATATTGTTTGCTTACTTTATTTGTATCCTGTTCTTTTCTTTTTTTTTTTGTTATTGTTTATCACAAACTTGGACAGTTCTGCCATTTCCTTGCATTAAACCATGACAACTCTACAATGCATAAACCTACCTCACATGCTTGTGTAAATGGTTGGAACAACAGGGATTAGAAGATAAAGCAAAAAGGCAAAATTTACTCAGGCTTACAAAGGACAGGAAATTGTATAGAGCCACAATTTAATTAAATGGCTACAAATTTTGAATTTTGAATCAGCAAAAATCAACAATAAAAAAATAAAAATCTATTAAAGATATAAACAATTCAAATTATAACATCAAGACAGTTTCATGAGAAATAGTATAAATTTTTAATTATACAAAGACTAAATTCATCTTTTTTATGCAAAATCTAATTTTTTTTAAACTCATATTAAATCTAAATTCTTGTGCCAATCACAAAAACCTAGTTAGTAGGAACAGAAAGGGAAAAGAGAACATATGCTTCTCTTCTCCTTCAGTTTAAAATAGGTGCAAATAACAAAATAAGACTCAGCCACTGCGTAAAATTTTAAAGGAAAAACATTTATTACACAAGTGAAGACAAAAAGGTACAAATATTAGATTTGAACAAAAATTTCCTTTTGTATCCCTAAAATAGGATAACATATTTCTGACGTTTAAAAAAAAAAAAAGGATTATACATGGACATGAATTAGAACTTAAATTAAAACTTACATTATTTGGACTATTGTCCTCATCTTTGTCGCCACATTCATTACACGTTTCGGACGTTGTATGCTCCGGTCTTCTTCAGGTGTTTGGGATGTCGAACTGAGCCCTTTATTTTGCTCACTGGAGTAGTCTATTCTAATTCCACGTGCCATGTCTAATGGATATCAGTTATCTTCTGTGCCACGTGTCCTTGAGGACACATGGCACAGTGGATAAAGGCATTGGTTAGATCCAGTGACAGGACCAAAAGAGTGTGAGTTCAATGCCCAGTCAAGGCAGTGGAGAACTTTCAAAGGGTAACTGATATCTATTAAACATGACACATGGAACTAGAACAGTCTACCCCAGTGAGCGAAAGAAAGGGTTCAATTTCGACATTCCAACCACTTGAAGAAGGCCGGAGCATACAACAGTTGAAACGTTGTAATAAATATGGCGTCAAAGATGGGGACAATAGTCTGAATAATGTAAATAATGTACATAATACCTCATCTCAAAAATATAGACAGAATTTGAAACTTAATAAATTTTTCTAATTAAAATTTTGAAAAACTGAAAGCAGTTCTTCTAAAAAAATCATTATTCATCAAAAAGAATTTTTTTTCCCTAATTAAGTATTTTAATTATTCTCATATTTTCATAAATGGCACATTTTTCTCATTATAGGATGCATTTCACCAGATTCTTTCATCTGTACAAGTGGATATATTGTCAATAATTGCCAACATTTTCTTCCATTTTCAGTATATCAAAATCTTATGCAATTTTGTTGATTGCATCACTATTTTATTTAAATTCATTTTTTTTAATTGAAATTTTCACTTTTCTTGATGCATTATTTTCCCTTCATCAAAAAAAAAAAAAAAAAAAAAAAAAAATCTTTCCTCTTCAAGATTTAAAAAAAAAAAAAAGCTGATCTAAATTTTATCTTAATTCACAGAATAAAAACTGGATGCGTTTTTAATGAATCAGTCTTTTGGTTAATATAAGATGAAAAGTTAGCTTTCTTTTATTTCATTGTAGATCTGAAAAAGTTAGCAGGTGTTGATTAAATATTAAATTGGAAACAGTTTTTCACCTTTTTTTTCATTAATAATGTTTTATGTTATTCAAAATAGTCTTGTGCAGTTGCTCAGTGCCCTACAGGAATTTCAGAGTGAATAATGTCTACAAACAACAAAGGGAAATGTTAAACTTGTCAGAGCGTATACTCCTACATTTGGTGCCTCTCTAAATATTAAGGATTCTCTTTATGAGATTCTGGAAGACACTCTTAGGCTCATGAATATAGACAAACCACTTTTCATTCTTGGAGATTTCAATGCACATGCTGGCAATCAGCAAAGTCATTGGCCTTGAGCCTTAGGCTATCATGTGATCAGTAAGATCAAAGAAAATGGTCAGAGGCTGTTAAGATTTCTGTACCATCAATGACAATAACAAAGACTTTCTTTGCCTTGAAGGACCAACACAAGGTATTTTGATGTCATCCCAAGTCTCAGCATTGGCATCAGATTGATTTTGTTCTGGAATGAAGAATTCACCTTAATTGTGTCCATGTAACATAACTTCTATAGTGTAGACTTTGACATGGATCATACTCTCATTCTGAATAAGTTGAGCATCAAGGGCAAGCTGAAGCACCATTCTAAACCAGCTGCAAAACCTAAAATTGATGTCAACAATTGTAAAAATTATTCCAAACAAAAAGAAAACTTTTAAAAATGAAATTCAAAACAAAAATGGTTTTCAACTGTGTTGTAATGGAATGTCCCACACTATCACATATGTGGACTGACTATATCAGTAAATGTATATAGAGTGTGCACAGGATATACTAGGTGGACTTGCTTCAGGAATTACTAACCAATTTCTTGTCTTTCAGTAGTGTATTCTCTTTCTTTCATCTATGCCTCTGTCGCTGTTCCTTTCACTTGAGTACAACCTTTGTCTATGTGTAGCCTTCTTTAAAGATAAAACAAACTGAATGCTGACACATAAGAGCAAATTTGGTTAAATGAATGGAGCATCTGGACTTTTAGACAAAGACACCTTAACTGATTAAATCAATATGGGTCTCCAATAGGCCAAAAAAAAAGGCACATTTTATTTTGACTGGTTGTGGAAGCAGTTTATCAAAGGAAATTGATATGTTGTGAGGGCTTACATGTGTACACTTATATCTGAACTGGCAAAATTTGGATCATTTTTCTCTCCAGCATGAATGTTCATGTGCTTTTTTAAAGTTGAACTCTGTGAAAATGTTGAGCCACATATTTCACAAGAAAATGGATTCTCTCCAGTGTGAATTCGAATGTGCTTTATCAAATAAGAGTCATCTGAAAATGCTGATTTGCATATTTTACAAGAATATGGTTTCTCTCCAGTGTGAGTTCGAATGTGTCTTTTTAAACTGTAATTCCTTGAAAATGCTGATCCACATATTTCACAAGAATACAGTTTCTCTCCAGTGTGAGTTTGAACGTGTGTTTTTAAACTGGCATAGTGTGAGCAGGTTAATCCACATATTTTACAAGGATATGGCTTCTCTCCGGTGTGAATTCGAATGTGCTTTATCAAATAAGAGCCATGTGAAAATGCTGATTTGCATATTTTGCAAGAATATGGTTTCTCTCCAGTGTGAATTTGAATGTGTTTTTTTAAACTGTAATTCCTTGAAAATGCTGATCCACATATTTCACAAGAATATGGTTTCTCTCCAGTGTGAGTTTGAATGTGTCTTTTTAAAACAGTAGAATCTGAGGATGTTAATCCACATATTCTACAAGAATATGGCTTCTCTCCAGTGTGTATTCGAATGTGTCTTTTTAAACTGGAATACTGTGAAAATGCTGATCCACATATTTCACAGAAATATGGTTTCTCTCCAGTGTGAAATCCAATGTGCTTTTTCAAACAGAAATTGCTTGAAAATCCTGATCCACATATTTCACAATACAATGGATTCTCTCCAGTGTGAATTCGAATGTGCTTTATCAAATCAGAGTTATCTGAAAATGTTGATTTGCATATTTTACAAGAATATGGTTTCTCTCCAGTGTGAGTTTGAATGTGCATTTTTAAACTGCAATTCCTTGAAAATGCTGATCCACATATTTCACAAGAATATGGTTTCTCTCCAGTGTGAGTTCGAATGTGTCTTTTTAAACTGGTAGAGTCTGAGCATGTTAATCCACATATTTTACAAGAATATGGCTTCTCTCCAGTGTGAGTTCGAATATGTCTTTTTAAATTGGAAATCTGTGAAAACGATACTCCACATATTTCACAAGAATATGGTTTCTCTCCAGTGTGAATTCGAATGTGCATTTTCAAACAGTAATTGCTCGAAAATAATGATCCACATATTTTACAAGAATATGGTTTCTCTCCAGTGTGTGTTTGCATGTGTCTTTTTAAAATGGAATTCTCTGAGCATATTAATCCACATATTTTACAAGAATATGGTTTCTCTCAAGTGGGAGTTTAAATGTGTCTTTTTAAACTTGAATTCTCTAGCCATGTTAATCCACATAGTTCACAAGAATATGGTTTCTCTCCAGTGTGAATTCGAATGTGTTTTTTGAAATTGTAAATTCTTGAAAATGCTGATTCACATATTTCACAAAAATATGGTTCATCTCCACTGTGCATAGACATGTCCTTTGTTAAATCTGAATTTAGTGAAAAAGCTAATCTACACACTTCACAAGAATAGGGTTTCTCACTTTTGTGCATTAGCATGTTTTTTTTAAATTTCATAACAGCGAAAATGCACATCTACACACACCACAAGAATGAGGTTTTTCTCTTGTTTCATGATTGTTTTTGTTTTTTCATGCAAACTTTGTGGCGATATTAACTGAAAGACTTCATTTTTTATTTTTCCTTGATTTTTATAGTCATCATAAATGATGATCAGACCTGTAAAGAAAGAAAGATATCATTAAAGAGGCAGAACATTGTAACACTTTTTCCAATCAAGTTGACCATATCAGATATTTCTTGTTCAGTCATAAATAAAATTGATAGACAAAACAGTCAAATTATATTTTTATAAAACATTATTGATGAAAAGAGGAGAAAAACTGCTTACATTATAATATTTAATCAATAACTGTTAACTCTTAAGATCTAAAAACAAATGAAATAAAGCTAATTTTTCATCTTATGTGAACCAAAAGTATGATTCATTAAAAATCTGTCCAGTTTTGTTCATCTCTGAATGACGATAAATTTAGATTGGCTTTTTTTAAAGCATAAAGAGGAAAGGTTTTATTTTGCTGAAGGGAAAATGTTTAGAACATAAACAAATATGAAAATTTCAGTTAAAAATGAATTTTAAAAGAAACAGTGATTCAACAAAATACCATCAGATTTAAGTGTGCTGAGAAAAGGAAGAGAGTGTCGGCAAGCATCAACAATATATACACTTGTACAGATGAAAGAATATAGTAAAATGCATTGCATAATACAAAAAAAGTGTTATTTTAGAAAATACGAGATTAATTCAAATTATTTAATTTTGGGCATTCAATAACACATAGGGGTTGATATGCGGCTAAAAAAAATCAACAATCTAACCTGAAATAATGACCTGTATTTACAAGCCAGTCAGTTATGAGCCATGTGTGATGCACACTTAAGCGATCATGTATCTTTCGATACCAGACTGACAAGGCAGATTTTTCCTGCAGTAGGTTGCAAATTCTTTCTGAAAATATTAGTATGGAACCATACCTTGACAAAATGCAGCAAAAAAACAAGTTAACTGGTTGAAAAAAGTATGGTGGGAACATTTAGAAAAAATAAAACTGAAATACGAAATGCTCCCACTGCTCTAGAGAACTATGCCTTCTCTCACTTAAAGAGGCAAGGGGTGTGAAATGAAAAGGTAAAATGATGGGGACTAAAATAAAGAAAAGGGGTCAATAATCATTGACCCCCAATTGGGTACAGCTAGTATGTTTATCCTGGAAGAACAAGGACTTTAACCAGAGAGCCACTTGAGGTCAGCACCATTCAGATGCAGACCACTTGCACTAGTCATGCACCTTTCAGCCTAGTCCTCAGAAGGAAGCCTCTCCCTTTCAGCCTTGATCTTTAGTGGGTGATTGAATAATGCAAACAGATCATGGAAAGAGAGAGACAATACCCTGTGAACTTCTTTCATCCTTTTCATCCATATCACAATTCTCATCATGGCTAGCCAGCACACAAGCACAGAGTGCTTTTGCCTGTCCACCAATGAGCTCACATTGCTACAAACAGAACTGGAATCAAGAGCAAAGAATTTTCAGTGCAGCGTGCAGACTATGTAGATTTCAACAAGTTACCTCCTCCAGTGTTATACAAACATCTGATTGGGCAAAGTGTCTTTTTGTGTTTGCACCTCATTGGTATGAGAGGAAAGTAATTGAGAATTACTACTACTATTCTTGTTGTGGGTAATGTATACAAGATCTTTGCATGAACCTTGCTTTTTATATATACAAGAAAAAGCTTTTGAATAACAGTCAATTGTTAAACCAAAGATTTGAAACTACTGTTTTTTGTAGGTGCATTAAAGATCTTACATTACAATCTTGCTGAACCTTTAACTTTGTAATTCACTTCTCTTATATATTATTCTACCTCTTATATACATATCATTGTTATCCTTACTGAACTATCTTAAATTAAGGTTCTAAGTTGAGTTGTACATGTATAATACTTTTTGCTTTTACCCATTTTCTTTTCCTTCTTATTTTTTCATTTCCTTTTATGGAAACCCTTTATATATTTCTTTTCCTTTTATGGTGTTTTTCTTTATGTCTTATTTTTTAAAAAAATGAGTAATGAAAAAAAAAGAAAGAAAAGGATATGTCATAAGTAACATTTTTAAATAGGATCATTTATAACCATCTTTGTGCCTCACCTTTTGAGATACATTCGCATCGAAACAAAAATGATGATTTGTTGTGAGTACTTGTTTGTCCGTATGTGACAACGGTCTGTATAAATTTCACAATAGAAATTGTTCAATGTGAATGATACTTACTTTGAATATTTTGATGAACACTGTCCAAGTAAACATAAAAAAAAAAGGAGAAACGTTTTATTTACTGTTATTGCCAATTTTGGAATTTGACTGTATGCAAAGGTATTTAACATCTATACAAATAATATGGTAAAAACGGTATTTTAAATCTATTTTCAGTTATTTTCATATGCTTTGTATTTTAACCAATCACAGGTTGTCTTCAGTACATGTATTAATCAGGCACATCATGATAACAGGTCTGATACAGTACAGACTTTCCTGCTATCTAAACTTATAAAAATGGTTAAAACAAAAGAATTGTTAAATGATATGTAACAGAAGATTATAAAGCTACACAAAGATGGTAAAGGGTGCCGAAAAATTTCTCAAAATTTAAATTTGCTTGTGTGTAAAGTGGGTGCTGTTATTCAAAAGTGGAAAAATATTATACTATTGAAAATATTCAAAGGAGAGGTCATCCGCATTAATTAAACAAGGCTACTGAATGATATATAGCCTAGAATGTGAAGTAACAACCATTTTTGACTTGAAGAGAAATACAGAATGATCAGAAAAATGCCAGAATTGAATTAAGCAGAGATACAATTAAGAGATCACTTAATTGTACAGGCCTGTATTCTAGATCACCAAGAAAGACACCACTATTAAAATATAAACATGTGCAAGGCCGACTGAAATTTGCTAAAAATTATTAACAGATGAATTCTGGAAGTAAATTACTTGGTCAGATGAAACAAAAATTGAGCTTCTTGGGAGAAACAGCTGCACCCAAGTATGGAAGGAAAAAGGTACTGAATACAACCCAGTAAACTCCATCTCAACCGTCAAATATGGGGGGAGTGGCAGCGTAATGATTTGGGGTTGATTTTGAATAACAGAGTAGGAGAAATGGAAGTCATCGAAGGAAGAATGAATGCAGCAAAATACAAGCAAATCTTATCAACACATCTATTAAAAAGTGCGACAGGTTTGGGTCTTGACCAAGATTTTGTATTCCAACAGGACAACAATCGAAAGCACATGGTAAAAACAACTCAATGCTGGTTCAATGAAAATGGAATTGATGTTCTGAAATGGCCTAGCCACTAACTGGATCTCAATCCAATAGAAAATTTATGGAAACCAAAAAATTTAAAAAATTTATGGAACCAAAAAAGTTTATGGAACCAAAAAATATAAAGGAACTGAAGAAATTATGAGAAGAAAAATGGATGAAACTGCCAAAATCTTCATGCAAGAAGCTCATTGAAAACTACAGAAAATGACAAGAGGTTTCATTTCATTAAAATATTTGAAGTATCATTGAAATTGAACAATTTTTTATGAAATTTATAAAAAACTGTTGTGTTAAATACTTCTGCTACCCACAGAGTATGTATATATATATATATATATATATATATATATATATATATATATATATATATATATATATATATATATATATCAAAAGGATTAATTTATCCCATGCAAGCTGATGTCACTAAGTAGCAAGGGGCTACTGGCTGCTAAAGAGAATGAGAAGACTTTAGAAGGAACCAAATAAACTTAAACAGAAAAAAAGGTATAAAATTCTACTTCTGTTCAAAAATCTGGGACGGAGTGTGAACCAGACAATAGACTAGCCTATCTACTCCTGCAAAAATATTCATAGTGGAGCAATAAGAAAAAGAGTTTTTATATGAAAGACAAGTGAAATATTTCATTTTTCTGCAGGCAGTCATGAGAAACCAATGCATTATTTACTATATTAGTTTAAGCTAGGATGAGGATTTATCATTATAACATATTATTTACTGGTCTCAATAAAAAACAAAAAGAAAAACTAAAAATGGCTACCATCAGAAAGATAATACTCAATGAAATGACAGTTCAAATAAAAAAAAAAGGGTGATGGGTGTTTGACCATAGACTTTAATGAGTACATCCTTTCCAGCAATCTATCAAATAAACAGCTGAACCAACAGATGTGCACTTTGGATGAAAATAGCGATGCACATACAAAGAACATTATGTATAGCTCTGTCCACAGAAATCAACAGAAGTGTTATCATGGTAGAGGATGGAGAGGCAATAGATTCTGTAAAAGAAGCCAGAGCCATAACAATTATCAAAAGAATAATATCAAGAAACAAAATTCTATTGGACCTGGTGGTAAACACTCTAGATGTGCTATTTGTGAATCTACCATGCACTGGGTTAAAAACTGTCAACATACCTTTGACAAAGGAAATGAAGAAGATGTATTCAAAGCCAATAACGTACTCAATTACCACAATAACTAGTACACTCGCATGCTCCTAGGACAAAGTACTGGTGCCATGATTTTGGAATGAGGTTGGCTCAAGGTCAGTGTGTGAAAATTAAAAGACATAAGCAGAGGATAGTAAGGCTACATTTAAATTTAGTGATGGCCAACACTTGAAATCCAAGTTCAAAATGAAGTTAACCTGTATATTAGCAGGAAAACGTGTTCAAATTTGTGCTGATGTGGTATAGGCTGATATACTTCTTTTATTGAGCTATGAAGAAAGCTAATACTGTTCTGAATTTTAAAAATTATATTGTGTCCATCATTGGCCAAAAGCTACAGCTTTTCTGCACAAACTCTGGGCATTATTACATCCCTCTTGCTATTCCAGTTTTAAAAAAAGAATCCATGTATTGTTCTGATCAGCACTAAGGATATTAAAAATAAGTCTGTTGGAGAAAAAAGAAAACTAACAGAAAAACTTCACAAGCAATGAGAAAATGAGTATTCTCCTTAAAGATGCAGGAGTTCTTGATGTTAAACTTATGAAACAGCTTGAGGAAATTACTTCAAAGTATGACATATGCTTAAAATACAAGAGAGCATGACACAACCCCATTGTTGGTTTCTCTTTAGCAAAACATTTCAAAGAAATGGTATCTATGGACATAAAAGAAATTAAATGGGTCAAAATTCTTCATTTAATAAATCATTTCACCTGATACAGTGTGGCTTCTATAATGAAGACAAAAGAAAATTCAGAAATTATTAACATTGTGTTTTGATTTTGCATTGTCTATTTTGGACCTCCTTCAAGTTTTCTAACTGATAATGAGTAGGAATTTGATAATGAAGCTTTCAGAGACAAGGCTCAGAATTTAAATATTGTATGAACAACCCCAACATAAAGTCCATGGAGCAATGGATTAGATGAGCACTACAATGCTATACTTAATGAAATGGTACTCAAAAGTATGGAAGACACTCATTGCAGCTTGGTGCTTACTGCCATTGCATGGTCACTGGACTCCAAAAATACTTTGCATAATGTCAATGTTTATAATCCTGATCAACTGGAATTTGGACAAAATCCTAATGTTCTAATAAACAAACCCCCAGCTTTAGAGGGTTTTACAGCAAGTGAATCCATAGCTTCAATGCTATGCACGCAGTAAGGCAGGCCTTCATCTATATAGAGTCATCTGAAAAAAATTAGCTTTGTGCCAAAGAGTGAGGCCCGTTACTGCTATTAAATATAGAAAGGAAAACCTTGTATATTTTAAGAGAAATGAATCAGACTGTTGGATGGGACCAGGAACAGTTACAGGAACAGAAAACAAGCTGATGTGGGTCAAGCATGGAGGAAGCTACGTTAGAGCCCATCCATGTCATCAGCAGATGTATAAAAATGATTTTGTTGAACAACTGACGAGAACCCATCCAACATGGAAAAATTTAAATGGGTCATGGGTGAACCAAGACAGTCAAAGTACAGATTTCACTAAATATTTTCATTTTATGTATTTATTTTAGTTTGGGTCATCCTTCGATTAAGTCATTTTTTATTTAAGTTAGTAAACTTAACAACCTACACATGAAACCGAAATTTCATAAAGCGCCTTCAAACTTAATTAAAAGTCAAGAAAATATTAGATAATTGCTGAAAATATGTTAATTTGTAAAAATTAAAAACAAAAAAAAATATCTTTTTTATGCTAGAAATAAGTAATCTTTATTTCAAATCAGATTAATTTAAATTTGTTAATTTTACTCAAATAACGTGTCACAAATATATATTTTATTTTTGGAAGATTTTTAAGACCAATATTTTTGTTTTCTTTACAAATTTCTTAAAAGTGAGAAAATGGCAACTTGTAGGATTTTCTGAAATTGACCAAAAAAATTGACATTCCGATAATTATAATTTCCATTTGAAATATACCAGAATATTTTGCTTACTGGAAATGGTACATTTAGCTTTCAATTAAAGCTAAAATGAAATCTTCAAGAATGCTATTTTCATTTTATACGTTACGTATTGAAAATTCAGTGGAGGTACCTATTATAGTATTTTAAATTTTATTTTTCCAGAAAGGATCTTCAAATGTAAGGCTATAAAGCTAAAGTACCACAACAAATATTAATGAAATATTAGATTTTGGAAAGTATTTGTTTTTTTAATTACTTGGTAGTTAAATAAGCTCACTTAAAATTAAAAAAAAATTATGTCCCTTCTGTTCTTCTTTCTGATAACTTACCCCGACTCACATAAACTCTCGATACATCAATTCAATAGTCATTTAACACCCCCAAAACAACTACTTAATACTAAGAAATCATGGTGGTTAAAACATGCTTTTCTTATTTTCAGTTCATTGGGATTTTTTGAGTCATCAAAATTGACAATCATATCAGTTATTATTGACAGTCTTGTAAACAGAAATGAAATTCTCCATTGTAAAATCTTGTAAAATTCAATCATAATTTTTCAAAAGTTATTTCCAGAAAATTAGAAAATTTAAAGTATAATATAATTTGACACAAACATTGGAAATAAGCAAAAAAAAAAAAAGAAAATAATTCTTATGAAAATTCATTTTTCATTGAAAAAACATTTCAGCTTCAGATAAAAATGTCCTTAATATATACTATTCATAAAAGCCATTAAAGGTTTTTTTTTCATTAAATAATGTCTTAGTTTTATTAGGTTTTATATTTAATTCAGAGCTAAAATTAAAAAAAAAAAAAAAATCAATAATTTATATTAGGTACCAACATGAGATTGCTAAAAAAGAGCATAGCATGATGAAAAAGACGCCAAACTTCATGAAAACAAAATTTTATCATCTGAATTTTTGTTATTATTAAGAGGAAAGATCAGAGTATTTTGGGGTTATTCTTTTACATTTTTTTTAATCGTTCCTAGCATGTCTGAAATTTTCATAAGTGTACATAAAATACTATAATTTTAAGTATATTTATTACATTTTACTGTGTTATTTGTATTTCCATTCATTTTATTATTAATTTTGATATTACATTCATGGAAAAATATCATAACTGAGATTAATATAAAAATAAGATCATATAAACTTCCTAAGATGATACTGATATTTGTAGGTACCCTTCTCAGTTGAAACTGAAAAATCAAATTAACTTCTCCACATGTGTTTTGCAAAAGTAAAGGCCTTAACAGCAGAGAACAATGTTTAATTCAAATAACGCAACTTAATTGTATTCTTGCTGGTCTTCCAGACTTTATAATTACAGCCGTATTATAAACACAAAATTACATTTCTTAATTACTGCGGATCTTCTGATTGGTCGATATTATACAATTTACAATGCTGTAAAAAATTATCTATCTCATAAGGGCATTTATGAAACTGAATGCGGCTTGCAACTAATTTTATAATATTTTAACAAGTTAAATGTAAAAATCTAATATAATTAAAGAAATAACAAATAATTGTATTAAAAATTCATTTTTTATTGAAAATATTTTTTGCTTTCAGATGATTGTCCATATTCATAAAAGCAAATAAAAGCATTTGAAATTATATAATGTCTGTTTTATTGAGTTTTGTATAGTACAATTCAGAGCTGATTTTCAGGTGGTGGTGGTGGTGGGGGGTCCAATTAAAAAAAAAAATTCATGATTTGCTGTCCTCAAAGCCTTGTGCTTTTAACTAATATAATCACTAAACTGAATGCTATTGAATTTCTAGATTTTTCATAAAATTAGTTGGGAGTGGGGGTAATAAATATATAAAAAAAACTAAACTTGACTTTTTAAAAAAAGAAAAAATATTTATAATAATTTCCATCATTTGTGAATAGTTTCTGAAAGTTTCATTAACATACGACAATTATTTTTATTTTTGCAATCTTTTTTTTAATTAAATGTCTGTCATACAAAAAAAAAAAAAAAATAGTGCTAAAAATTTATGTTATTTTACTACTTCTAGAAACAAGGTTTTTTTCGTTAATCAAAATTAATGTTCTAAAAAGAGGGAAAATTTTTTTAAAATAATTAAATAAAAACTACTTCGGTCTTTTCTTTACTAATAACATAAACATTTTTAGACGATAAAATTTTGTTTTCGTCAAGTTTGGCGTCATTTTCATCAGACTAGTCACTAATGCTCTCTTTTTTAACAATCTCATGAAAGTATTTCACTTTCATTCTTCAAAGTCTTCTGCATTGACGGTTTCGAGGTTTTAAAGTTTTCATAAAATTAAGTAACGGAAGGGGGTGTAACAGATGTAAAAAAAATATTTTTTACCACGACTTTCTAAAGAAGAAACACTTCTAAAATAATTTCATTAACTTTCAATAAGTTCTGAAAGTTCCATTAAAATCCGACAATTATTTGATTTTTGCAAGAATTTCCAAATTAATGTTTTCAACAGAAAAAAAAAGCGCTAAAAAAGAACTAATGCTAAATATTACGGGACCACAGACGTAAAAAAAAAAAAAGATTTTCAACCAAAATTTCGAGAGGAATGAAAAATTTTTTTTAAATAATTAAAAAATACGTTTTTTTTGTCTTTCCTCTTAGTAACAAAAACAAAGTTTCGCAATAAAAACCTTTTTTTTATTAAGTTTCGGGCCTTTTTTTTTCTTCTCATGCTATGCTATTATTTTGGCGAGTTATTGGACATACCTTCACCAAAGTAATTTGTTTAATTTGTATAAATAAATAATGTATTCCTTTACCTTTGAATAAAAGCTAAAAAACAAAGCTTAGAGAACGATTTTTCATTTTTAAACTTCATCGCGAACTGTAGTGTACTGTAGTGTATACACGATGTATCGAAATAGGATGGTTAACTACTCCCCCCAAATCGCTATAAATTTTTCTAATTAAATAAAATAAACTATTCAGATTTATTGAAGTTTCCAGTCTTATTGATGTCAATTAGACGATGAGTCGGCAGCACATTGATAAAAGGGACAACATTTTACTTACGTCGTTCTGTCTTCGTTAGTCTGAATCGCAAATAATTTACTTTCTATCTTCTGAAGAGCGAATTTCAAGGGAGATAATACACGAGCAGGAAAAAGTAAAAATGCTTTTACTTTAGTTTAAAAGTCAGTCGTTTTTCTTGTTTTAACGCTAAAACCGACCATGGATGAAAATTTAATCAGTCAGTTCTCACTTTCACTACTCAATCTGCTCTTTCTTTGTCTTGAACACTATTTTCCTTTATCCAAATTTTCATAACCAGCAGTAAGGCCTTCTTCTATACTGACAAGTGACATTGATCAATTTATGTTTTTTTTCATTTCACATTCGTTATATCAGTGGAAGATGGCACTGGCTATAAATTAAGATCTTACTTTGGGGATGAGTATTCATTAATTTCCTTTGATGAAGTCCTTATACTCTTTCTGCAACTGGTCAAAATAAGATGCACCCTTTTTTGACCTATTGGAGGACCATACTGATTTAAATGAATGTCACTCCAAAGTCCAAATGCATACTCCAGTGACAGGGGTGACTCTGCCACTGTGTTTCATCAACCTGATAAGTGATACCTCATCATTAGTGTGACAATTCAACCCAGGTATCTAACACGATATGGAGCAAAATTTCTCACCTTCTTAAGTATCATTAAGGACATAAAATTACCTAATCCATCCCCTGCATGTGAAGGTTGGACTGATGAACAAAAAGTGAGTTTACTTTTACAAAAGTCGGGTACAGATGAAAATAATAAGTATACGAATTTTGTCCTTCCAAGAAAAACTGGTGACATTTCTTTCGAAGAAACTGTTAATAATACTTTATCTAGTATTTTTGGCGAGCGAGTTAGTTTGTTTCATACTCGTTTCTCGTGTTTGAATATGGTAAAGCGTGACGATGAGGATGTTGTTACGTATGCTGGAGATGTTAACAGAATGTGTGAACGTTTTATGTTACATGATCTTTCAATTGATCGATTTAAATGTTTGATATTCGTTCAAGGCTTGACTTCTCGCAAAGATAAGGACATAAGGTCCCGAATATTGGCAAAACTCGAACAAAATTCCGAGATCACTTTGCAGAAGGTTACGGAAGAGTGTCAAAGAATTGAAAACTTAAAACATGACAATACGCAAATTGAAGAAAAAGACATATCCCGTGTCCATGCTATTCGACCAAAAACGGGAATAGTTAATAAAAACGTTAAAAAACCAACGTGCTTTGGATGCGGTGGTGGTCATTTTAAAAGTGAATGTTTTTTTTCGCGACAAAAATTGCTATTCGTGTGGCAATAAAGGCCATATAAGTACTCATTGTAAAAGCAAAAGAAAAAAATGTAAGTCGAAAAAAGATAATGTGAATATTGTGTTGTCACGTCAGGAGATTGAGGAGGGGCAGAAAAGAAAATTCGTACAGGTAAAAATTAATGGAAACAATGTTAAACTACAGCTAGATACAGGAAGTGATATTTCCATTATTAATACAGCAACATGGATTAAAATAGGCAGACCTTTGCTTAAAGACTGAAAAAGTGGCTCGCGGGATTTCTGGAAGAAAATTGCATTTTCAAGGTGAATTTTCTTGTAATATTTCATTTGTTGGTAAGACACTAAATTCTAAAGTGTATGTGCTACAAAATGCTTCAAATTTATTTGGAACAGATTGGATTATACTTTTTAATTTATGGGAACTCCCTATAAATTCTTTTTGCAATAGAATTAATGTTTCTTCTCCATGTAAAAATCGGGTTACAGAAGATTTGGTGAAAGATCTGAAAATAAAATTTCCACAAGTATTTTCAGAAGGTCTTGGATGTTGCAAAAGACGAAGACAAAATTTGAAGTGAAGGAAAATGTAAAACCTATTTTCAAGCGAAAAAGAAATGTGCCATTTGGTGTTTTGGAACAGATTAAAGAATTGGAACGGTTTGAAAATTTACGAGTTATTTCACGCATTGAATTTTCAGTGGGCCTGCCCTGTTGTATATGTTAAGAAAAAGGATAATAAAATTCGGATGTGTGCCGATTTCTCTACGGATCTAAATGATTGCTTAAAAGACCACACATATCCTTTGCCTTCACCAGAAGACATTTTTGCAAGTTTAAATGGAGGAAAAATATTCTCTAAATTGGATTTATCGGATGCCTATCGCCAAGTGAAAGTGGACGAAGAATGTTCTAAATTGTTGACTATCAATACACACAAGGGTTTATACAAATTAAACCGTCTGCCTTTTGGTTTAAAGGTATCCCCTAGTATTTTTCAGCAAATTATGGACACTGTGTTGGCAGGGTTGGACTTCGCCATTGCATATCTTGATGATATTTTGATAAAAAGTAAAGATCGAAATGAACATTTAGAACATATTAATCAGGTTTTTGAAAAAATTGAAGAATATGGATTCAAACTTGGAGCTGAAAAATGTGAATTTTTTATGAGTGAAATTAAGTTTTTGGGGCAGATGGAAGAAGACCAGATCCGGCGAGGGCAGAAGCGATCAAAAGCATGCCAACTCCCAAAAATGTAGTAACGCTACAAGCGTTCTTAGGACTTGCTATTATGGGATATATATTCCTAATATGTGCAGCCTTACGGCTCCATTAAATAAATTGCTTAAAAATGGAGCAAAGTGGGAATGGTCAGAAGGCGTTTGACACAATAAAGAATATTTTGACGTCGGAATTATCACTAACACATTATGACCCTAAACAGGAAATTATAGTGGCATCGAACGCAAGCGAGTACGGAATAGGTGCGGTAATTCTGCATAAATTCAGAGACGGCAATACGAAGCCAGTGGCACAGGCATCAAGGACATTATTACCCGCAGAAAAGAAGTACTCTCAAATTGATAAAGAAAGCTTAGCTATCATCTATGCTTGTAAAAAATTCCATAAGTACATACATGGAAGAAGGTTTATATTGCAGACCGACCATCGCTCGCTGCTTTCAATCTATGGTTCGAAGAAGGGTATACCTACTCATACGGCAAACCGTTTGCAACGATGGGGAACCATTTTGTTGAATTACAATTTCAAAATGGAATTTTTAACATCTAAAAAATTAAGCCATGCTGATGGTTTATCTAGACTGATCCCAACGTCTTCGGAACCGCTAGAAGATACGGTGATAGCGGCGTTACAAGCAGAAAACGAATTGGTTGAAGTAGTAATGTATAACACAGTAAAAGAATTACCGGTGACATTAGATGAAATAAAATTAAAAGCAGAAAACGACATTTTTATTAGAAAAATGAAAGAAGTTGTAACTTCAGAAAAGTATAAAACTTCTTCACCAGCATATTCAATATGTGATGAAGTGCTGTTATATGCTGGAAGAGTCGTGATACCGGTTGTACTACAAAAGCGGATTTTGAAGGAATTTCATCAGGGGCATCCTAGTATTGGACGTATGAAAGCCCTGATGAGGAGTTACATTTATTGGCCAAATATGGACAAAGACATTGAACAGGTAGTTAAAATTTGTAGAGGGTGTCAAATGGCAGCGGAAGCACCGCCAGTAAAATACACACCATGGCCAAAAACAGATGTTCCATGGACCAGACTCCACATAGATTATGCTGGACCCATGAATGGTAATTTCTACTTGATAGTTGTGGATAGCTATTCCAAGTGGCCTGAAATTTTTAAGTGCAAAAGACCAACTGCTTCTGTAACAAAAGATTTTCTTACAGAACTGTTTGCATGTTTTGGAGTACCAGAAAAAATTGTCAACGACAATGGAACTCAATTCACAGGAAGTGAATTTAAGACGTTTTGTAAGACTCTGGGAATTGACCACATCACGACTTCACCGTACCATCCTAGGTCAAATGGACAGGCTGAACGGTTTGTTGATACGTTCAAGAGAGCCTTTAAAAAAACAAATGGTACTAATACAGATGATGGTAATATACAGCAGTTTTTAAGTATATACAGAATAACACCAAATCCAAACGCAATATCAGGGATGTCTCCAGCTGAACTGATGAAAAATTAGATCTGTATTCAGTAGGCTGCTGCCGGAAAGAAAAAAGAGTTACCAGAACAAAACGCATCAGGAAAATATGAAATATCTCAGGCCGACAGATAAAGTTTTTTTTAAAAATTACAAAAATGGGAAGAAATTTTGGCAAGATGGAGTGGTAACTCAAAGAATTGGTAAGATGTTATACATGATAAGAAATAAAAAATGGACGCACAAAAGACATTTGAACCAATTTAAGGAAAAGAATCATTGAAGAAATAAGTGAAGAAAATGAAGAACCAATGGAGGTATTATATGATTTATTCGATATACCAACTCCACCATTGCCTGAAACAGTTATCCAAAGAAGAACAAGCAAAAGAAAAAGAACTAGGGTGGAACGTTTAAGTCCAGATCCCAAAAGAAAAAGATATTAATTCCTCCGGAATTAATCTCAAGGGGGAGGTGTTGTGTCGGAAACCTACCACCCCTCTTGAAGATGAACTTATCTGCGTCTGTAAACAAAGACTTTAAATAGTTATGACTAAATTAAGATCTTTGAGGATGGGTATTCAATAATTTCATTTGATGAACTGCTTCCACAACAGTGGCGTAGCTAGAGTAAACGTCACCCAGGGCGGTCCGCTCAAATGTCACCCCAATGATCCCGATTCACCTTATGCTGAATGTTTAGCTGTAGCTAAATTTTCATACATGCTCTACCTCTGTTTTACTCTACTGACCGTTACTGTTTACATGTATGATCCAAGACAAAATCCAATACCACAAAAATAAAATAATCAGTTCAAATCAAAAGATTTTTAAAATGCAACTGTTCACTTTCAGAAAAACTAAATACAAAACACGGCAATACACAAAAGAATGACATTCGATACTATGGTCTTAGAATGAATGTTTTCTTGTTTACATTGTGGCAAACTGGTCAATGACATCGTCAAAATCTGTTTGTCTTGTAAGCTCGTTTTCAATGGACAGCACAGCCAGATCCGACAGTCTCGACTGGCTCATGGTTGACGTAATTTTCTGTTGCTAATTTTCCGGTGTCCAATTTTCCGTTGCATTATTTTCTGGGTACCATTTAATTATCAATGATGTTTGAAAGTATTTTTCTTGACAAAAATGTTCTATTTAATTTTTAAGCATTTTTCGGAACATTGTAATGTAAATCAACTGCATTCTTTTAAAGGTTACCTAGAGAATTTATGCAAAGTTTATTTTTTTGTTTTTCTTTATACAAGTAAAATAAATTTACATCGTATTTTGATGTTATTATGATTTTAGTTTTAGTGATAATTTAAAAACAATAAATATTTATCATTAGTACCAATAATGGATAATTAAGTTAAAAATTTAAAAGAATCGTTTTTGGAATCGGAAAATAGGCACAAATTTTTCCGATACCCCAAAAAGTTCCGATTTTTCCGATTCCGATTAATCGTCCCAACACTAGTAGATATATTCAAAAGTATATCGTTCACTCAATGGAAAATTGTATCTCAGCGAATTGATACACAGGCAAGACTGAAATTGTTGCACTTGTGGAAACTTCCACAACACAACCAGCCTTACCTCTTTTTAGGAAATGCATTCTTCCTATCTGATAAGCAAAATTCTACTTTCATACAATATGACAAGTATTCATTGGTCATTCACCTCCAATCTGGCTTGCTGATTGGTCAGTTCCGACCAATCAAACCGCCTGCACGCGACAAATCTGTTTTCCCGCTCATGTGCTGGGAGCCACTTGACCAGTATAAAAGCAAAAACACGTGTGAACTTTTTAGAGAAAGGATTAGTAATTTTCATTCATCTCTCTCGCACGTCTCAAGATGTAACCTTCGCCAACTTCCGTCTTAGTCATTGCTGACAAGACGTTTTCAAGACAATTACCAACATTCATGAACTCTGAAATCACTCCTGAACTTTTATCAACTTTAGAACTCACAATTCCAAACTTTATTCTTCTGAATTACAAGTTCAATATTACAGTAAAAGGTAAATTACTTCTTAAGAACTTTCTGTTTAAAAGACACTTAATATTAACAACTTTAATATCAACATTAACGAACGATTACAAGAAAGACATTCTGAAACCTAAAACATCAATACATATTTGCCAACATAACATATACCAAATATTCTGCTTGTACATTGTTTTGAATGTTTTATTAGTTTCTAATTAAATATGTCTTGTTCGTAATATGAACTCTGGTACAAATATTTCCAAATCAAAGAGACACGACTCTGTTCTACCTTTTCTTTGCATGTTGTACACCAACCTAAATAAATCTAATTGTTACGTTTTAAAACAATTCAGTTGAATTTTGTATTTTATTTTGATGTTAGTGGAAATAGTTAATTGACACGCAACTTATTCTCAACAAATATTACCACATAATTAACCCATCCACTACACACTTTTGGCTTCGTATTTCGCTTTGTTGTTATTAATGATGCAGAGTTAAAACACCATATCATCCGATAAAATGTTACAACAATGTCTCTTGTTAGTAACCAAGATTGTAGCAACTGAAACACATGAAAGCTGAAAACATTGCTATTTTTCCTACTCCCAAATTTCCCGACAATTTATTAGAAGATTTCTGACGGTGGGCGGGGACATAAATTATTTCTGAGGGGTCATATGCCCCGGGGCTCGCCTGCGAAACCTTGTGTCTCCACCACTGTTTTCAGACTATTTTTGGCACCTTAGCCTGGTTGAAAAATTTTGTTGGGGGTGACATTGTGTCACCCCTCTTGTGCTGGCACCCAAGGCGGTCCACTCCCTCGCCCCCCATTAGCTGCGCCACTGTTCCACAACCAGTCAAAATAATATACACACTTTTTTTTTAGCATATTGGAGATCCATACTGATTTAATCAGTTATGGTGACTCTGATATCATAAGACTGGTCTTTGTCTTAAAGTCAGGATGCTCCGTTCGTTTATCCAAATGAGTTCTTAAGTGTCAGCTCCAATTCTTAGTTTGTGATGTTTTTACCATATTACTGTTACTCAGATTATGTTAATTGGCCTTACATATATTGTTTGCTTACTTTATTTGTATCCTGTTCTTTTCTTCTTGGACAGTTCTGCCATTTCCTTGCATTAAACCA
Organism: Acanthosepion lycidas; assembly: GCA_963932145.1. NCBI lineage: Eukaryota > Metazoa > Mollusca > Cephalopoda > Sepiida > Sepiidae > Acanthosepion > Acanthosepion lycidas. The sequence goes on along the minus strand of OZ010575.1, from coordinate 103,450,046 downwards.
TGACAACTCTACAATGCATAAACCTACCTCACATGCTTGTGTAAATGGTTGGAACAACAGGGATTAGGAGATAAAGCAAAAAGGCAAAATTTACTCAGGCTTACAAAGGACAGGAAATTGTGTAGAGCTGTGATTTAATGAAATGGCTACAAATTTCAAATTTTGAATCAGCAAAAATCAACAATTAAAAAATAAAAATCTATTAAACAATTTAAATTATAACATCAAGACAGTTTCATGAGAAATAGTATATTTAATTATACAAAGACTAAATTCATCTTTTTTATGCAAAATATAATTTTTTTAAAACTCATATTAAATCTAAATTCTTGTGCCAATCACAAAAACCTAGTTAGTAGGAACAGAAAGGGAAAAGAGAACATATGCTTCTCTTCTCCTTCAGTTTAAAATAGGTGCAAATAACAAAATAAGACTCAGCCACTGCGTAAACTTTTAAAGGAAAAACATTTATTACATAAGGGAAGACAAAAAGCTACAAATATTAAATTTGAACAAAAATTTCCTTTTGTATCCCTAAAATAGGATAACATATTTCTGATGTTTTTAAAAAAAAAAAAAAGGATTATACATGGACAAAATGAAAAAATGGGGTTACGAATTAGAACTTAAATTAAAACTTACATTATTTGGACTATTGTCCTCATCTTTGTTGCCACATTCATTACAATGTTTCGGACGTTGTATGCTCCGGCCTTCTTCAGGTGTTTGGAATTTTGAATTGAGCCCTTTATTTTGCACACTGGGGTAGTCTATTCTAGTTCCACGTGCCATGTCTAATGGATATCAGTTATCTTCTGTGCCACGTGTCCTTGAGGACACATGGCACAGTGAATAAAGGCATTGGTTAGATCCAGTGACAGGACCAAAAGAGTGTGAGTTCAATGCCCAGTCAAGGCAGTGGAGAACTTTCAGAGGGATAATTGATATCCATTAAACATGACACATGGAACTAGAACAGTCTACCCCAGTGAGCGAAATAAAGTGTTCAGTTCGAAATTCCAACCACTTGAAGAAGGCTGGAGCATACAACAGCCGAAACGTTGTAATAAATATGGCGTCAAAGATGAGGACAATAGTCTGAATAATGTAAATAATGTACATAATACCTCATCTCAAAAATATAGACAGAATTTGAAAATTAATATATTTTTCTAATTAAAATTTTGAAAAACTGAAAGCAGTTCTTGTAAAAAATCATTATTCATCAAAAAGAATTTTTTTTCCCTAATTAAGTATTTTAATTATTCTCATATTTTCATAAATGGCACATTTTTCTCATTATAGGATGCATTTCACCAGATTCTTTCATCTGTACAAGTGGATATATTGTCAATAATTGCCAACATTTTCTTCCATTTTCAGTATATCTAAATCTTATGGAATTTTGTTGATTGCATCACTATTTTATTTAAATTCATTTATTTAATTGAAATTTTCACTTTTCTTGATGTACTATTTTCCCTTCATCAAAAAAACAAAAAACAAAAAATCTTTCCTCAAGATTTAAAAAAAAAAAGAAAAGCTGATCTAAATTTTATCTTCATTCACAGAATAAAAACTGGATGCGTTTTTAATGAATCAGTCTTTTGGTTAATATAAGATGAAAAGTTAGCTTTCTTTTATTTCATTTGTTTGTAGATCTTAAAATGTTAACAGGTGTTGATTAAATATTAAATTGGAAACAGTTTTTCTCCTTTTTTTTTTTATTAATAATGTTTTATGCTATTCAAAATAGTCTTGTGCAGTTGCTCAGTGCCCCTACAGGAATTTCAGAGTGAATAATGTCTACAAACAACAAAGTGAAAAGTTAAACGTGTCAGAGCGTATACTCCTACATTTGGTGACTCTCCAAATATTAAGGATTCTTTTTATGAGATTCTGGAAGACACCGTTAGGCTCATGATTATAGACAAACCACTTTTCATTCTTGGAGATTTCAATGCATATGTTGGCAATCAGCAAAGTCATTGGCCTTGAGTCTTAGGCTATCATGTGATCAGTAAGATCAAAGAAAATGGTCAGAGGCTGTTAAGAGTTCAGTGCCATCAATGACAATAACAAAGACTTTCTTTGCCTTGAAGGACCAACACAAGTTATTGTGATGTCATCCCAAGTCTCAGCATTGGCATCAGATTGATTTTGTTCTGGAATGAAGAATTCACCTTAATTGTGTCCATGTAACATAACTTCTATAGTGTAGACTTTGACATGGATCATACTCTCATTCTGAATAAGTTGAGCATCAAGGCCAAGCTGAAGCACCATTCTAAACCAGCTGCAAAACCTAAAATAGATGTCAACAATTGTAAAAATTATTCCAAACAAAAAGAAAACTTTTAAAAATGAAATTCAAAACAAAAATGGTTTTCAACTGTGTTGTAATGGAATGTCCCACACTCCCTATCACATATGTGGACTGACTATATCAGTAGATATATATAGTGTGCACAGGATATACCTGGTGAACTTGCTTTATGAATTACTAACCCTTTTCCTGTCTTTCAGTAGTGTATTCTCTCTCTTTCATCTATGCCTCTGTCACTGTTCCTTTCACTCAAGTACAAACTTTGTCTGTGTGTAGCCTTCTTTAAAGATACAACAAACTGAGAGTCTGTGGATAAGAGTTGACAGGTAATGGAAACTGCTATTTATGAATCCATTAAGTTGACCTATGGTGTACTCAAAACTGCTCAAAAAGATTGGATGCATGAGTATGCCAACCACCTCCTGCCATTTTATGAAATAAAAAAGAAAGCAGAAAGGCTGGTTGATTACATCCTGCCAGAGACACAGTCTTTGTTTAGGGCTGGATGATCCATGACTGATATGGTCTTTACACTACACCAACTGTAGTGAAAATGCAGGAAACTAAGAAAACCACTGTTCATTGCCTTTGTGGTTTGGACAAAGACATTTTATATTGTGGGCTGGCATGACTACCGCTTAGTGATATCACTCCAAACAGTGATGACAGCAGCAGTCAAAATCCGTTTATTTACAGCAGCCCCAACATGTGGTTACTTTTATTCAGTTTGGGCCAAATGACCAAGGATGAGGCAAAATATGCCTCCCCAAGTCCATGGTGCCATCTCCCTTTGGAAATATATCTTTCCTAGATATATAATGAAACTCTAGCCCGCAGTCCTCAATTTGAGAAAACTCAAAACTCACTGTTTTCCCCATTCGTGGAATACATCTTCCACTGGAACATTAATGAATCTAGCCTGTTTGAAACTGGAGACTTAAACATGGCTTTGTAATGGGGTAGGTAAGGTAGGTGTTAATATATTACTTTCCCCGTTATTATTTGTTGACTGTGATGAGGTTGATATTAGTGACTGATGTCAAGGTTATTTTTAGAATGATGAAATATCATCATCTTTATGGACCATAACAGCTTCTCCAGATACAGGAGTATCTCCATATTATATGTAAAACCCACCCTTTTTGTTTCTCCTTACACTCTGTTGTGTAGATATATATAATATGTATTATTCTTTAAGTGAGACTTGTGTGTGTGTGTATATATATATATATATATATATATATATATATATATATATATATACTTTTCTATATATCTTAGTGATATAAAAGTTTCTATGACAACAAAACATGTTTATGATTCCTTTTCCTATCAGCCATTCTGTCCATAAAATAAGATGTTATTATATCATGGATATAATAATGCCCGTAACAGGGGAAATACTAATGGGAAAATAAATCTTTCTTCTCTCTCTCTCTCTCTCATTACATTACCATTTTTCAAGACATTTGTCTTATTTTGTATTCAAAGTCCCTTGAAAATGGATAAGATGCATGCTGTAAGTCAATAACTTAAAACCACATATATATTTTTATATTCAATACCACGGATGAGCTAAGATCAGATTATCTTCTGGCATTCTACATATATTTTGTACACCTGATTGTTTAAATATGGGTTCAATTTGAAGAAGTTGAATGGAGTAAAGTGAATATCATTTCATCAATAACATGCTTGAGTTCAACACATACATCTTCATTACAAATTCATGTAGTTTTGCTTCATAACCAAAACACATTTTAAAGATAATTTATCTATTTGTATATAATGTTTTTTTTTCTGTTAACATTAAAGCAAACACATTTCTTCATGCTGCAATTCATAGTGGTTTTTAGTCTTATTTTCAATGTAGATTTTCTATTTAGAATATGTTTCTCTGAATTTTAAAATGGCATCTTTAATAAAAGGATAATAGACACATTGCACAAATATATAGTTTCACTACAGTGTGAGTACTCATTTGCATTTTTGTTTTCTTTGTTGCCATAATCTTCACATGCATTTTACAAGTAAATGATAACTCTCCAGAATGATTTTAAATATGAATTCTTGGAAATGTCAAATTCTATACTTAAAAAAGGTAGGATCATATGCAGGATTTAATGTTGCCATATATTTTAAAATTTAAATCCCATAAAAATTTGAAATGATACACTTAGCAAGAATGTTTCTATTCAGTGTGTAAATTAAACTCTGAATACTTTGAAAATATTCCAATAATACTGAAAAAATTCTCTGTTGTGAGTGCTTACATGTGTACACTTATATCTGAACTGGCAAAATTTGGATAATTTTTCTCTCCAACATGAATATTCAAGTGTTTTTTTTAATTTGAACTCTGTTAAAATGTTGATTCACATATTTCACAAGAATATGGTTTCTCACTAGTGTGAATACGAATGTGCTTTACCAAATAAGAGTTATCTGAAAATGCTTATTTGCATATTTTACAAGAATATGGTTTCTCGCCAGTATGAATTCGAATGTGCTTTTTCAAACTGTTCTTCCTTGAAAATGTTGATCCACATATTTCACAAGAATATGGTTTCTCTCCAGTGTGAGTTTGAATGTGCATTTTTAAACTGGAATTCCTTGAAAATGCTAATCCACATATTTTACAAGAATATGGTTTCTCGCCAGTGTGAATTCGAATATGCTTTTTCAAATAAGAGTTATCTGAAAATGCTGCTTGGCATATTTTACAGGAATATGGTTTCTCTCCAGTGTGAGTTCGAATGTGTTTTTTTAAAATGGAATTCTGCGAAAATGTTAATCCACATATTTCACAAGAATATGGTTTCTCTCCAGTGTGAATTCGAATGTGCTTTTTCAAATTGTAATTTCTTGAAAATGCTGATCCACATATTTCACAAGAATATGGTTTCTCACCAGTGTGAGTTTGAACGTGTCTTTTTAAAGTGGAATTCTCTGAGCATGTTAATCCACATATTTTACAAGAATATGGTTTCTCTCCCATGTGAGTTCGAATGTGTTGTTTTAACCTGAAATTCTGTGAAAATGCTAATCCACATATTTCACAAGAATATGGTTTCTCTCTAATGTGAGTTTGAATATGTCTTTTTAAACTGGAATTCCTTGAAAATGCTGATCCACATATTTCACAAGAATATGGTTTCTCTCCAGTGTGAGTTTGAATGTGCATTTTTAAACTGAAATTCTCTGAGCATGTTAATCCACATATTTTACAAGAATATGGTTTCTCACCAGTGTGAACTCGAATGTGCTTTTTCAAACTGTTCTTCCTTGAAAATGCTGATCCACATATTTCACAAGAATATGGTTTCTCTCCCGTGTGAGTTCGAATGTGCATTTTTAAACTGAAATTCTCTGAGCATGTTAATCCACATATTTTACAAGTATATGGTTTCTCTCCAGTGTGAGTTTGAATGTGTTTTTTTAAAATGGAATTCTGTGAAAATGCTAATCCACATATTTTACAAGAATATGGTTTCTCTCCAGTGTGAATTCGAATGTGCTTTTTCAAATTGTAATTTCTTGAAAATGCTGAACCACATATTTCACAAGAATATGGTTTCTCTTCAGTGTGAGTTTGAATGTCCATTTTTGAACTGGAATTCTCTGGCCATGTTAATCAACATATTTTACAAGAGTATGGTTTCTCTCCAGTGTGAGTTCAAATGTGTCTTTTTAAACTGAAATTTTTTGAAAATGTTCATCTGCATATTTCACAAAAATATGTTTTTTCTCCACTGTGTATACACATGTGTTTTGTTAAATCTGAATTTAGTGAAAAAGCTAATCCACACACTTCACAAGAATAGGGTTTCTCACTTGTGTGTATTAGCATGTGTTTTTAAATTCTGATAACAGCGAAAATGCACATCTACACACACCACAAGAATGAGATTTTTCTCTTGTCATTTCATGATTGTTTTTTTTTTTCATGCAAACTTTGTGGAGATATTAACTGAAAGACTTCATTGTTTATTTTTCCTTGATTTTTATAGTCATCATAAATGATGATGACTTTATGATGATCAGACCTGTAAAGAAAGAAAGATATCATTAAAGAGGCAGATTTGTGCATTATTTCCAACAGAACATTGTAACACTCTTTCCAATAAAGTTGACCATATCAGATATTTCTTGGTCAGTCATAAATAAAATTGATAGACAAAATAGTCAAATTATATTTTTATACATTTTACTTTTCATAAAGATAAAACATTATTGATGAAAAGAGGAGAAAACTGATTACATTTTAATATTTAATCGACAGCTGTTAACACTTAAGATATAAAAACAAATGAAATAAAGCTGTTAACCAAAAGTCTCATTAAAAATCTGTCCAGTTTTGCTCATCTCTGAATGACAATAAATTTAGATCAGCTTTTTTTAATGCATAAAGAGGAAAGGTTTTATTTTGCTGAAGGGAAAATGTTTAGAACGTAAAGAAAAGTGAAAATTTCAGTTAAAAATTGAATTTTAAAAGAAACAATGATATATTCAACAAAATACCATCAGATTTAAGTGTACTGAGAAAAGGAAGAAAGTGTCGGCAGTTGTACAGATGAAAGAATATAGTAAAATGCATTGCATAATACAAAAAATGTGTTATTTAAGAAAATATGAGATTAATTCAAAATATTTAGCTTTGGGCATTCAATAATACATAGGGGTTGATATGTGGCTAAACAAAATCAACAATCTAACCTGAAATAATGACCTGTATTTACAAGCCAGTCAGTTATGAGCCAGGTGTGATGCACACTTAAGCGATCATGTATCTTTCGATACATGACTGACAAGGCAGATTTTTCCTGCAGTAGGTTGTAATTTAAGTGAACAAATTATTTACCTCGTTACTTTTAAGGAAAACTTTCAGCGCTTTAATTTTTTTTTTTTTTTGTACTTAGCTTTCATCTTTACGTTTACGATGCTTTATGGAAAATATAAAGAAATTAAAAAATAAGACTGTTGTTAGTGAGATTAAATTTCATAAGAAAGGTATCTAATTAATTTATAGGTACCTTTCTTATGGAATTTTATCAGAAGTGTACATAAAATACTATAATTTCATGTACATTTATTACATTTTACTGTGTTATTTGTATTTCCATTCATTTTATTATTAGTTTTAATATTTCATTTATGGAAAAATGTCATCACTGAGATTAATATAAAATATAAAAATAAGATCATGTAAATTTCATAAGATGATACTGATACTTGTAAGTACACTTCTCAGTTGAAGTGAAAAATCAAATTAACTTCTCCACATGTGTTTCGCAAAAGTTAATGCCTTAACAGCAGAGAACAATGCTTAACTCAAATAATGCAACTTAATTGTATTCTGGTTGGTCTTCTGTACTTTATAATTACAGTCCGATTATAAACACAAAATTACGTTTCTTAATTACTGCGGATATTCTGATTAGTCAAAAGAAACAAAACAATAGTTTACAACACGCTAAAAAAAAAGATCTATCTCATAAGGACACTTACGAAACCTGATGCGACTTTTAACTAATTTTATAATATTTTAACAACTTAAATGTAAAAATGTATTATAATTAAAGAAATAACAAATAATTGTATAAAAAATTCAATTTTCATTGAAAAAATTTTTTGCTTTCAGAAAATATTGTCCACATTCATTAAATCATTCTACGAAATCGCTAAAAAAAAAGAGCATAGTCTGATGAAAAAGACGCCAAACTTTATGAAAACAAAATTTTATCGTCTACATGCTTATGTTTTTATGAAGAGGATAGACCAAATTTTTTTTTAATTATTTTTCAAAATTTTTTCCATCTTTTTAGAATATTCTAAATTTTGATTTAAAAACTTTGTTTATCTTTGTTGCAACAAGGGGTAGTAAATAACAGAGATAATTTTAGCGCGTTTTTTTGTATTTACACACATTAATTTTGAAAATCTTGTAAAAATAAAAATAATTGTCAGATGTTAATGAAACTTTCAGAAACTATTCACAGATGATCGAAATTATTATAAATATGTTGTTTTTTATAAAAGTCATGGCAGAAATTTTTTTTTTTTTCATTTTTATTAACACCCCATAACTAATTTTATGAAAAACTCTAGAAATTAGATCGTGCCGCCCCCTACAGATTGCAATAGTTAAAAGCACAAGGCTTTGAAGAATGCAAATCATGTATTTTTTTTTTTTTAATTGTGGCCAACATACCTGAAAATAAGCTCTGAAATGTAACATACAAAACTCAATAAAACAAATATATTATTTAATTTCAAATGCTTTTATTTGCTTTTATTTGTTTTTATGAATATGGACAATATTTTCTGAAAGCAAAAAATTTTTTCAATGAAAATTGAATTTTTAATACAATTATTTGTTATTTCTTTTAATTATAATAGATTTTTAGTAAGTATTTAAAAATATTATAAAATTAGTTAAAAGCAGTGCCAAGCTTTCAATTGTGTCCAGATGAGACCGCTATTGTCTAGCGCTTTGAAAATTGTATTGTTTGGACCAATCGGATTAGCCAACGTAATTAAAAAAATGTAACTTTTATGCTTATAATAGAGCGGTAATTATAAAGTACGGAAGATCAACCAGGATACATTTAGTTGCATTATTTGAGTTCAGCATTGTTCTCTGCTCTTAAGGCCTTTACTTTTGCGAAACACGTATGGAGAAGTTAATTTGATTTTTCAATTTCAACTGAGAAGGGTACCTATAAGTATCAGTATCATATGAAATTTAACTACTGCTAAACTTTAATTTATATGATCTTATTTTGATTTTAATCTCAGTTATGTCATTTTTCCATAAATGAAATATCAAAATTAATAACAAAATAAATGGAAATACAAATAACACAGTAAAATTTAATAAATGTACATAAAATTATAGTATTTTATGTACACTTCTGATAAAAATTCATAAGGTAAATTAATAGATACCTCTTTCTTATGAAATTTAATCTCACTCTTAACAGTCTTATTTTTTAATTTCTTTATATTTTCCATAAAGCATCGTAAACGTAAAGATGAAAGCTAAGTACAAAAAAAAAAAAAATGAAAAATTATAGCGCTGAAAGTTTTTCTTAAAAGTAACGAGGTAAATAATTTGTTCATTTAAATCTAAATAATTTCACTTCCTTCCATCCGTAGAAAGAATTATCCTCCCGTAAGTTATCTAAACGTCATGAATCATAGCTGTCAACAGCTGTCAACGAGGCGAAAGGTTATGACCTGCTTTGTTTTATTTTCAAATTACATTTTTCGGCGCAGAAGCTAAGTTAAGCTTGGTTCAAAATATTTTAAATAAACATTATAATTTCTGATTTTATTAAAATCAGTTTTGAAAAAATGATAATTGATTTTTAAAAGAATATCAAAGTCAGATTTTCATCTTTTTATCAAATGATTGGAAATGATTGATTATCTGTCCTTTTTTTTGTGACAAAAAAAACAAAATTTGTAACGAAAATTTCGGACGTGCTAGGAACGATTAAAAAATGTAAAAAAATACCCCAAAAATACTTTGATCTTTCCTCTTTAATAATAATATGAACATTAGACGATAAAAAATTGTTTTCGTCAAGTTCGGCGTCTTTTTCATCATGCTATCTCTGTTTACATTTTCGTGGAGGTACGACCTAATTAAAAACAAATAAAAGCATTTGAAATTAAATAATATATTTGTTTTATTGAGTTTTGTGTGCTACAATTAGAGCTGATTTTCAGGTACCGTGGAGCCAATTGAAAAAAAACAAAAAAAAAACAACATTATTTTCATTCTTCAAAGCCTTGTGCTTTTATTGTAATCACTAAGGTTGATGCGCTCCGATTTCTAGAGTTTTTCATAAAATTAGTTATGGGTGTGTTAATAAATATATAAAAAAAAATTTCTGCCATGACTTTAATAAAAAGAAAAATATTTATAATAATTTCGATCATCTGTGAATAGTTTCTGAAAGTTTCATTAACATCTGACAATTATTTTTTATTTTTGCAAGATTTTCCAAATTAATGTGTGTAAAAAACGTGCTAAAAAATTATCTATGTTATTTACTAGCCCCTGTTGGTACAAAGAGAAACAAGGTTTTTTTTAATCAAAATTTAGAATGTTCTAAAAAGAAGGAAAATTTTTTTAAAATAATTAAAAAAAACTTTGGTCTTTCCTCTTCATAAAAACTAAAAACATAAGCATTTAGACGATAAAATTTTGTTTTAAGGTTTTGCGTCTTTTTCATCAGACTATGCTCTTTTTTTTTAGCGATTTCGTGGAGGTACCAAATTTAGATCTTTATCCTCTCTGTTTTTCTATTCTATTCTAGTCTTTTTCTTCTTTCTTTTTCTTTGTCGCGTTGCCTTTTAATTTGTCTATTTCTTTAGTTTACTTTAAAGTTTAAACTCTTATATTTCTCTTTCTTCTTTCCCTCCAAAGTCTTCTGCATTGACGGTTTCGAGTTTTTAACGTTTTCATAATTAAGTAACGGGTGGGTGTTGTAACAGATGTAAAAAAAAGTTTTTTACCATGACTTTCTAAAGAAGAAACACTTCTAAAATAATTTCATCCATTTTTAATAAGCTCTGAAAGTTTCATTAGAATCCGACAATTATTTGAAAAGAAAGCTTCGAGAAAGATTGTTCATTTTTAAAATTGATTTTTACATTTAGGTATATTGCGAACTGTGAAAAACATACACGATATATCGAAATAGGGAAGTTAACTACTCCCCACAAATCGCTATAAATTTTTCTAATTAAATAAAATAATCTATTATTCAGATTTATTGAAGTTTCCAGTCTTATTGATGTCAATTAGACGATGAGTCGGCAGCACACTAATAAAAGGGGTAACATTTTATTTTACTTACGTCGTTCTGTCTTCTTTAGTCTGACCCGCAAATAATTCACTTTCTATCTTCTGAAGAGCGAATTTCAAGGGAGATAATACACGAGCAGGAAAAAGTAAAAATACTTTTAAATTTAAAAGTCAGTTGTTTTTCTTGTTTTAACGCCAAACCGACCATGGAAAAGTTAAAAATGTGAGAAACGACGAAATTGTAGAGAAAATGAAAACAAAAAGTACACTTATAGTATACATAGCATCAGAAAGGGAAATTTGAAATTTCTCGAGCACACAATGAGGAAAGTGGGCTTGGAAATTTTGACACTTACAAAAAAAAGGCAAGAGGGACAGAAGAAAGTAGTGCATGTTAGTTCCAATCTAATGGGGAATGAATGAATATTTATTGTATCAAAAAATACAAATGTAAGACAAGGCCAAAAAGGGGGGAACATGAACTTTTTACATTGTCTCTAATCCAGGTAAAAATTATAATAATCCCACCACCACAATACCGTATTTATACAAAAATATACACGCATACCATAATCACCAAAACAACATGTGTTCTCCATGAGACCCTAATGTAGTCCTGGGTTTGATGATAAACTACATCCAACAGTAAGGCCTCTGATCAGGTTTTGATGAGCATGGTACCACCTTGTAAATGCTGTTGTTCCTAAATCCAGCTTGACAAGGGGCAGTAGCACCTGTTAGGGTCCCAGCTATAGGCAAATAATAACCCCACTCCCACACACAAAAACAAAATACTATATAGACATATATAAATACATTTTTATAGTAAACACACAAGCAATACATTTTTATATATATAAAATTTTTTACCAACAATACCTATTACTAACAATACATTCTATTGCCAACTGACCAACAATACATTTTGTTATATCCTGGGTAAGGTTCGGAAAAAAAAAACAAAGGAAAAGACACATTAACAAGAAATGACTGACTGCTTTATTTTTTTTCAATGCCCAACGGTAGCAGCATATTTTTAGGGGCTTATATTAGTAACGCTAGTAGTAGCTATGTCTGTATAGGTTAGTTACGTCTTTTGATATATTACATTTTATAGCAAAATGACCAACAATATATTTTATCTGTAGTTGAAGGGATACAAGGCATTCAAAATATTTACATTTCTGCATTAAACAACTCATAATCTTGATATGTGGCTAAACAAAATCATCCAACCAACCTAAACTAATGCTCCATATTTACAAGCATGTGGCGAGGGAGATAAAAAAAAAGTATAAATGATTTTTATCTACAAGCAAAACTAGCATCAAGGGCAAAGAATTGTCCATGAAGCATACAATCTATGTAGCCTTCAACAAGTTCACACAGCGGGCATACCACTGGGCAGTGAAAGAGGGCAGGCTAATAGGACCCCTCCGTTCCACCACATCGATTGCATTCTGATGAGGCGACTAGTCCCTGATGCGAAAGCCTTTTTTTGCCGACACAGAGTGCGTTCTGAATCACCAACCAGCTGAGTGATGTCTCATCATACAAGGCCATATGAAGCAAAATTCCACCACCTAGTTGAAGGCATAAAATTACCTATCCCATCCCTGCTATGCTTGTTCCTGTACAGAAGCTTCACCCCACCGCTGGTAAAATATTGGGGAATAGTCCTCTGTTCCATCCACTGGTTGAAGAGAATTTCCTGCTAGGTGACAAACATAGGTAACAGCTTCAAGTATTCTTTGTAAAGCAAACCATCAATGCCTGGTGTCTTATCATTCCAGGCCTTCAGCGCTTCCCAGATTTCCTCCATTATGCAACACTTGCAACCGGCCACTTCAGTGGCCTCAAAGATAAATAGTTATCAATCTGAGCTGTGCTCAAACCAGGCTCTATGGTGTAAAAAAAACTTATAAAAGTAGTCACAAAGTGGAAAGAATGGAACAGACCCTGCCTTCCAACATGACAGCTGGCATCCCTCTTCGAGAAGGAGCTTTTTTGTGGGAAGGTGAGTTGGGATAAAGAGATAGCAGAGACCTAGTGGGAGAAGTGGGAAGTCTTACTTTCTATGCAGGCATCATATTTTCTTTTGTTACATTCTCCTGTTCTTCTTCATCTACCCTCCCCAGTTTTAAAGATGAGTATTGCGGCCGTCTTTGGATGCTCCCTAAACCGGGAGAGAACAGGTCATTTCGACCTTGACCTTTCGGTTGTGCTCCCTACACGCTGCTAATTACGTGGTAGAGACTAGCTGATTACTTTTTCAGTTTAGTTGTATTACGAACCTAGTCGTAATATATATCTAAACATTTTTAGGCCTTGGTTTTCTTGTAGCTTATCTAGACTCATTTTTTAGATAGATTTTACAGCATCGGCTATACCAATTCTGTTGCTAGTCTCCCTTACCATATTATAGGGACTTCTCGCCGAATTCGGGGGGTCGGTGACTGAAACGGACGGTATGCAGGCTCCTGCCCTCCGTGGCCAGGACGTCGACCCGGGCTGCGTATTAAGTTAGGCTCCCATTTTTTTTTGTCTGCCAACTTAACGATTGTTGGAAATCTTTCTTTCTCTCTTTACTTCGCCTCTTACTTCTGGCTCCTTGCCCATGTTCGACTCTTGGCATTCCGTCCCTACTGGCTGCCCGCACGTCGTCCATAACCTTTCCCGTACACTACGTTAGTAATTATTACGGAAGGTTTCGACATCGGACTCGATCAGCAGACACGCAACGCCTGCACTGTATTTTCGATATGCCGAAACAACATCGCAACGCCAGATCGTCTTTCCTTCCCTACACGTAAATTTGGCATCCCGACCGGCATCGATCATCTGCGATGACCAGCAGCGACCACCTGCAGCGACCACATGCAGCAATCATCTGCAACGACCAACATCGACCTCAACTACGACGACCAACCAAACCTTCCCCGTATACTATCTGTTGTAATAACTACGGGAGGTTTTCGACACCGACCTCGACCATCAATGCGTGCACTCCGACTTCAACTGTCGACACGACCGGAACGTCTACATCTCTACCTTTCCGACCACCTTTATTTCTTTCTATAATAAATTAGTATATATCCTCGTTCTGTCGTCTGTGTTGTTTCACCTTGTCAGATTTAACGTCTTCAATACGAGAAATGTTAGCGGGCCTCTTGTAACCTCATCACCTTTGCGATACGGAGGCGCTGGGGCCGCCCCCCTCCAGGAGGACCAAGGTGGGGGTATATCCTCCACCTCCATAAAAGGATGCAAATGTGGCTCCTCTTGTTGGTCCTTCAGCTGCAAATGTTGAAGCTGCTACTCCTGCTTCCACTTCAGCTGCTCCTGTTGTTGCCGTGGCTACTTTTAGGTCTGTGGGACATCCTGCTTGCCAGTGTGAGTAGGGGTATCCACCTTAGATCCCCTCCTCCCCCACCACTTTCCATTTACTGGGTCCATTGTAGGCATTGCTGAATCTTTAAATGTACTCAGTTGTGGCATTGGGTTCCGGCAAGGCCACATTTTGATCAGCATTGGGACCTTCTTCTTGTTGATGCCAATCAATTTACAGGTTTTCACATACGTTATCAGCAGAGAGATGGTTCTGGTTGTGACTACATTAAGAGCTTCGGAGACGGTTAATCACTCATTTCCTTTGAAGAAGTCCTTATACTCTTTCCACAACTGGTCAAAATAAGATGCACCTTTTTTTTCGCCTATTGGAGGCCCATAGTGATTTAATTAGTTAAGATGGCTCCAAATGCATACTCAAGTGACTGGGGTGACTCTGCCACTTTGGTTTGTGTAAGAATGACTCAATCCAATGGGGAATGACTGCAGAACACTTTCCCATGCCCAATTTATAGGCACTAGCACACATATGCATGCTGGGATTTCTTCTTCACCCATAAAATAGGTCAGTTCTCACTTTCATCTGACTCAGTCTGCTCTTTCTTTGTCTTAAAGTCAGAACACTATTTTCCTTTATCAAAATTTTCATAACCAGCAGTAAGGCCTTCTTTTATACCGATATTGATCAATTTATGGGTTTTCACATTCGTATATCAGTGAAAGATGGCACTGGCTATGACTAAATTAAGATCTTTGGGGGTGAGTATTCATTAATTTCCTTTGATGAAGTCCCTATACTCTTTCTGCATCTGGTCAAAATAAGATGTACCGTTTTTTGGCCTATTGGAGGCTCATACTGATTTAATAAATGAATGTCACTCCAACTGCATACACAAGTGACAGGGGTGACTCTGCCAAAGTGTTTCATCAACCTGATAAGTGATACCTCATCATTAGTGTGATATTTCAACCCAGGTATCTAACACGATATGGGGCAAAATTCCACACCTTCTTAAGTATCATTAAGGGCATAAAATTACCAAATCCTTCCCCTCCACGCTTGTTCTGGTGCAGAAGCTTCCCCACACCTTTGATGAAATGTTAGGGAATATCCTGTTGCATCCAGTGGTTGAAGAGAATTCCCTGCAAGGTGACAAACGTGAGTAACATCCTCAAATACGCTTTGTAGGGCAAACCATTGATTTTGTTTTCTTATCCTTCCCAACCTTCATCAGCACTTCCCAGTTTTCCTCCATTGTTATGCAACCCTTGAAACCAGTTGCTTCAGTCACATCGAGGCAAGTAAACTCAGCCAAATAGTTATTGAACTACTTGTTCTCTTCCACTGCTTCTTTAGATCTATTCAGTTGTGGCATTTGATTCTGGACAGGCCATATTTTCACCAAATGACTGGTGGCAGCGCACAACCAACAGTAGGGCCTTCTTCTCTACTGACGTTGATCAATTTTCAAATCCATTATCAGTGGGAGATGGCTCTGGTTGTGACTAAATTAAGATCTTTGGGGATGAGTATTCAATAATTTCCTTTGATGAACTGCTTCCACAACCTGTCAAAATAAAATGCGCCCTTTTTTTGGCCTATTAGAGATCCATACTGATTTAATCAGTTAAGGTGACTCTGATATCATGAGACTGGTCTTTGTCTTAAAGTCAGGATGCTCCATTCGTTTATTCAAATGAGTTCTTAAGTGTCAGCTCCAATTCTTAGTTTGTGATGTTTTTACCATATTACTGTTACTTAGCTTATGTTAATTGGCCTTACATATATTGTTTGCTTACTTTATTTGTATCCTGTTCTTTTCTTTTTTTTGTTATTGTTTATGGTACCTTTTTGTCTTCATTTGTGTAATAAATATTTTTCCTTTAAAATTTTACGCAGTGGTTGAGTCTTATTTTGTTATTTGCACCTATTTTAAGCTAAAGGAGAAGAGAAGCATATGTTCTCTTTTCCCTTTCTGTTCCTACTAACTACGTTTTTGTGATTGGCACAAGAATTTAGATTTAATATGAGTTTAAAAAAAATTAGATTTTGCATAAAAAAGATGAATTTAGTCTTTGTATAATTAAATATTTATACTATTTCTCATGAAACTGTCTTGATGTTATAATTTAAATTGTTTATATCTTTAATAGATTTTTATTTTTTAATTGTTGATTTTTGCTGATTCAAAATTTGAAATTTGTAGCCATTTAATTAAATCGTGGCTCTATACAATTTCCTGTCCTTTGTAAGCCTGAGTAAATTTTGCCTTTTTGCTTTATCTCCTAATTCCTGTTGTTCCAACCATTTACACAAGCATGTGAGGTAGGTTTATGCATTGTAGAGTTGTCATGGTTTAATGCAAGGAAATGGCAGAACTGTCCAAGTTTGTGATAAACAATAACAAAAATAAAGAAGAAAAGAACAGGATACAAATAAAGTAAGCAAACAATATATGTAAGGCCAATTAACATAAGCTAAGTAACAGTAATATGGTAAAAACATCACAAACTAAGAATTGGAGCTGACACATAAGAGCAAATTTGGATAAACGAATGGAGCATCCTGACTTTAAGACAAAGACCAGTCTTATGATATTGGTGTCACCTTAACTGATTAAATCAGTATGGATCTCTAATAGGCCAAAAAAAGGGCGCATTTTATTTTGACAGGTTGTGGAAGCAGTTCATCAAAGGAAATTATTGAATACCCATCCCCAAAGATCTTAATTTAGTCACAACCAGAGCCATCTCCCACTGATAATGGATTTGAAAATTGATCAACGTCAGTAGAGAAGAAGGCCCTACTGTTGGTTGTGCGCTGCCACCAGGCATTTGGTGAAAATATGGCCTGTCCAGAATCAAATGCCACAACTGAATAGATCTAAGGAAGCAGTGGGAGAGAACAAGTAGTTCAATAACTATTTGGCTGAGTTTACTTGCGTCGATGTGACTGAAGCAACTGGTTTCAAGGGTTGCATAACAATGGAGGAAAACTGGGAACTGCTGATGAAGGTTGAGAATGATAAGAAAACAAAATCAATGGTTTACCCTACAAAGTGTATTTGAGGATGTTGCTCACGTTTGTCACCTTGCAGGGAATTCTCTTCAACCACTGGATGCAACAGGATATTCCCCAACATTTTCTCAAAGGATTGGTGAAGCTTCTGCACCAGAACAAGCATGAAGGGGAAGGATTAGGTCATTTTATGCCCTTAATGATACTTAACAAAATGGGGAATTTTGCTCCATATCGTGTTAGATACCTGGGTTGAAATATCACAGTAATGATGAGGCATCACTTATCAGGTTGATGAAACACAGTGGCAGAGTCACCTCAGTCACTGGAGTATGCAGTTGGAGCAACATTAATTTATTAAATCAGTATGGTCCTCCAATAGGTCAAAAAAGGGTGCATCTTATTTTGACCAGATGCAGAAAGAGTAGAAGGACGTCATCAAAGGAAATTAATGAATACTCATCCCCAAAGATCTTAATTTAGTCATAGCCAGTGCCATCTTTCACTGATATACGAATGTGAAAGATGGCCATAAATTGATCAATATCGGTATAGAAGAAGGCCTTACTGCTGGTTATGAAAATTTGGATAAAGGAAATTAGTGTTCTGACTTTAAGACAAATAAAGAGCAGACTGAGTCAGATGAAAGTGAGAACTGACCTATTTTATGGGTGAAGAAGAAATCCCAGCATGCATATGTGTGCTAGTGCCTATAAATTGGGCATTGGAAAGTGTTCTGCAATCATTCCCCATTGGATTGAGTCATTCTTTCACAAAATTGAAATTGTCCACTTGTTTTTTTTAATTTTGCTGGAAATTCATAAGTGTTCAATTTTTACTGACATTTGTCCGTTTTGTACAACTATTTTCTCATGTCATCTTTATTTTGAACTTTTGTGCATGCTGCGGTGTCACTCCAAACACAGTGGCAGTGTCACCTCAGTCACTTGAGTATGCATTTGGAGCCACCTTAACTGACTAAATCAGTATGGCCCTCCAATAGGCCAAAAAAGGGTGCATCTTATTTTGACCAGATGCAGAAAGAGTATAAGAGTGACAACCCATAAATTGATTGGCATCAACATTAAGAAGGTCCCACCGCTGGTCATGTGGCAGCAATGGGTACTTGGCAAAAATGTGGCTTGGTCAGAACCCACTGCCACAACTGAGTACATCTAAAGACTCAGCAAAGCCTACAATTGCCCCAGTGAATGGAAGGTGGTGGGGAGGAGTGGATCTAAGGTGCATACCCCTACTCAAACTGCCCAGCAGGATGTCTCACAGACCAAAAAGCAGCCACGGCAACAACAAGAACAGCTGAAGTGGAAGCAGGAGTAGCAGCTTCAACATTTGCAGCTGAAGGACCAACAAGAGGAGCCACAGTTGGATTATTTTATGGAGGTGGAGGACATTCACCCACCTTGGTCCTCCTCTTTAAACTTGGGGAGGGTAGATGAAGAAGAACAGGAGAATGTAACAAAAGAAAATATGATGCCTGCATAGAAAGTAAGACTCCCCACTTCTGCTAGGTCTCTGCCATCTCTTTATCCCAACTCACCTTCCCACAAAGAAGCTCCTTCTCTAAGAGGGATGTCAGCTGTCAGGTTGGAAGGCAGGCTCCTGAGAGGGACTGTTCCATTCTTTCCGCTTTGTGACTACTTTCAGAAGTTTTACACCATAAAGCCTGGTTTGAGCACAGCTCAGTTTGATAACTAACTTTGAGGCAACTGAAGTGGCTGGTTGCAAGTGTTGCATAATGGAGGAGGAAATCTGGGAAGCGCTGAAGGCCTGGAATGATAAGACACCAGGCATTGATGGTTTGCTTTACAAAGAATACTTGAAGCTGTTACCTATCTTTGTCACCTAGCAGGAAATTCTCTTCAACCAGTGGATGGAACAGAGGACTATTCCCCAATATTTTACCAGCGGTGGGGTGAATCTTCTGTACAAGAACAAGCATAGCAGGGATGGGATAGGTCATTTTATACCTTCAACTAGTGGGGGTGGGAATTTTGCTTCATATGGCCTTAGATGATGAGACATCACTCACCTGGCTGATGATTCAGAACGCGCTTTGTGTCAGCAAAAAGGCATTTGCATCAGGGACTAGTCGCCTCATCAGAATGCAATCAATGTGGTTGAACGGAGGAGTCCTATTAGCCTGCTCTCTTTCACTTTTGGACATTGAAAAATAAAGCAGTCTGTCATTTCTTGTTCAGGTGTCTTTTCCTTTGGCCTTTTTCCAAACCTTACCCAGGATATATCAAAATGTATTCTTGGTCATTTCGCTATAAAAATGTGTTGTTGGTAATATATAATTTTTATATATATATAAAAATGTATTGCTTGTGTCTTTACTATAAAAATATATTTTTATATGTTCATAGTATTTTGTTTTTGTTTGTGGGAGTGGGGTTATTATTTGCCTATAGCTAGGACCCTAACAGGTGCTACTGCTCCTTGTCAAGGTAGATTTAGGAACAACAGCATTTACAAGGTGGCACGATGCTCATCAAAACCTGATCAGAGGCCTTACTGTTGGATGTAGTTTATCATCAAACCCAGGACTACATTAGGGTCTCATGGAGAACACATGTTGTTTTGGTGATTATGGTATGCGTGTATATTTTTGTATAAATACGGTATTGTGGTGGTGGGATTATTATAATTTTTGCCTGGATTAGACAATGTAAAAAGTTCATGTTCCCCCTTTTTGGCCTTGTCTTACATTTGTATTTTTTGATACAATAAATATTCATTCATTCCCCATTTTCTTTCTTCTGTCATCTTTTGCCTTTTTTTTTGTAAGTGTCAAATTTTCCAAGCTCTCTTTCCTCATTGTGTACTCGAGAAATTTCAAATTTCCCTTTCTGATTCTATGTACTATAAGTGTACTTTTTGTTTTCATTTTCTCTACAATTTCGTCGTTTCTCACGTTTTTAACTTTTCCATGGTCAGTTTGGCGTTAAAACAAGAAAAACAACTGACTTTTAAATTAAAAGCATTTTTACTTTTTCCTGCTCGTGTATTATCTCCCTTGAAATTCGCTCTTCAGAAGATAGAAAGTGAATTATTTGCGGGTCAGACTAAAAAGAAGACAGAACGACGTAAGTAAAATAAAAAAAAATGTTACCCCTTTATCAGTGTGCTGCCGACTCATCGTCTAATTGACATCAATAAGACTGGAAACTTCAATAAATCTGAATAGATTGTTTTATTTAATTAGAACAATTGATAAAGGAGTAGTTATTTCGATACATCGTGTACAGTTCTTACCACGATACCCAATGTTTAAAATGAATTTTAAAAATGAAAAAATAATTCGTTCTCTAAGCTTCCTTTTCAGTTTTGATTCAAATGTAAAGGAATACATTTTTATTTATACAAAGTAAGGAAAATACTTCGGTGGAGATATGTTCAATTATTGACCAAAAAACAGCATAGCATGATAAAAAAAAGGCTCCATTTATTTGAAAATTCTTGCAAAAAATCAAATAATTGTCGGATTTTAATGAAACTTTCAGAGCTTATTAAAAAAAAAAATAAAAAAATGAATGAAATTATTTTCGAAGTGTTTCTTTAGAAAGTCAGGGTAATTTTTTTTTTTTTTCTGTTACACTACCCTCACCCCCGCCGTTACTTTATTTTATGAAAACTTTAAAAACTCGAAACCGTCTATAATGCAGAAGTTAGATATCTTCAGGAGATTGCTAAAAAAAAGAAAGAGAGCATTTGATATCTTCAGGAGATTGCTAAAAAAGAAAGAGTCACTTCTTCAAACTTGACGAAAACAAAATTTTATCGTCTATGTTATTTTAAGAGAAACAAAAGACCGAAGTATTTTTTTAATTATTTTAAAAAATTTTTCCTTCTTTTTAGAACATTCTAAATTTTCTTTAAAAAGACCTTGCTTCTCTTTGTATCACCGGAACTACTAAAAATAAATAACATATACAATTTTTAGCACGTTTTTTTTTATTTTTGACACACATTAATTTGGAAAATCTTGCAAAAATAAAAATAATTGTCAGAAGTTAATGAAACTTTCAGAAACTATTCATAGATGATGGAAATTATTACAAATATGTTTTTGTTTTAATTAAAGTCATAGCAGAAATTTTTTTTCTTATATTTATTACCCTCCCCCTAACCAATTTTATGAAAACTCTAGAAATTCGATCGCATCGGGTTTAACAATAGATAAAAGCACAAGGCTTGGAGGAATGCAAATCATGTTTTGTTTTTTTTTTTTTAATTTTTTACAAATCAGCTCTGAATTGTAACATACAACACTCAATAAAACAAAGATATTATTTAATTTCAAATGCTTTTAGTTGTTTTTAATTGGTTTTATGAATATGAACAATATTTTCTGAAAGCAAAAAAATTTTTCCAATGAAAAATGAATTTTTAATACAATTATTTGTTATTTCTTTAATTGTTTAAGATTTTTACATTTAAGTTGTAATACTTTTTTAGATTTTTACATTTAAGTTGTTAATACTATAAAATTAGTTAAAACCGTATTGAATTTCCTAAGTCTCCTTACGAGATAGATCTTTTTTTTTAGTGCGTTGTAAACTGTATTATTTTGACTAATCAGAATATCCACAGTAATTAAGAAATGTAATTTAGTGTTTATAATCGGGCTGTAATTATAAAGTACGGAAGACCAAACACAATACAATTAAGTTGCGTTATTTGAGTTAAGCATTGTTCTCCGATGTTAAGGCCTTTATTTTTGTGAAACAGGTGTGGAGAAGTTAATTTGATTTTTCAATTTCAACTGGGAGGCTACCTACAAGTATTAGCATCACCTTATGAAATTTATATGATCTTATTTTTATATTAATCTCAGTTATGACAGTTTTCCATAAATGAAATATCAATTCAAAACTAATAATAAAATGAATGGAAATACAAATAACACAGTAAAATGTAATAAATGTACATAAGATTATAGTATTTTATGTACACTTCTGATAAAATTTCATAAGAAAGGTACCTATAAATTAACTAGATACCTTTCTTATGAAATTTAGTCTCTCTCTAAACAGTCTTATTTTAATTTCTTTATAATATATTTTCCATAAAGCATTGTAAATGTAAAGATGAAAGCTAAGTACAAAAAAAATTAGAGTGCTGAAAGTTTTCCTTAAAAATAGAAAGGTAAATAATTTGTTCACTTAAATCTAAATATTTATATCACTTCTGTCCTCCCGTATGATAACTTTTCCTCATGTAAACTGTCACTACATGATGAAATCACTCATCACCTGTAAAGTGACACAAAATGTTATGACCTGCTTTGTTTTATTTTTAAACTACTTTTCGGCGCAGAAACAAAGTAATGCTTGTTTCAAAATATGTTAAATGAACATTACAATTTCTAATTTTCTTAAAATTAGTTATGAAAAAACTATAATTGATTTTTAAAAGAATTTGAAACTGAGATTTTAATTTTTTTATAAAATGGAAAAAATGGTAGACATGATTGATTAACTGTCAATTTTGCTGACTCAAAAATAAGATTTTTGATGAAAATTTCAGACGTGCTAGGAGCGATAGAAAAAATGTAAAAAAAATACCCCCAAAATACTTTGATCTTTCCTCTTAATAATAACATAAACATTTAGACAATAAAATTTTGTTTTCATCAAGGTTGGCATCTTTTTCATCATGCTATGCTCTTTTTTAATGATCTCATAGCAGTACCTAATATAAATCATTGATTTTTTTTTTTTGTAAACTGATGAGTAGTTTTAAGAAAACTTTAGCTCTGAATTGTTTAATATTAAAACCCAATTAAACTAAGATATTGTTTAATTAAAAAAAACTTTAAATGGCTTTTATGAATAATATACATTAATGACATTTTTATCTGAAGCTAAAATGTTTTTTTTGATGAAAAATGAATTTTTATTAGAATTGTTTACATCTTTTTCTGCTTTTCTTATTTCCAACTAAATTTTTTCTGCAAAAAATTAAGTAATGTTTGTTTCAAATTACATTAAACTTTAAATTTTCTAATTTTCATAAAATAACTTTTGAAAAGTATAATGAATTTTACGAAATTTTTAATGGAGAATTTCCCTTTCGTTTACAAGACTGTCAATAATAACTGATATGATTGTCAATTTTGATGACTCAAAACAAAAACAAGATTTTTAACTAAAATTTCAGACATGCTAGAAAGGATTAAAAAAATTTTAAAATATTCAAAAAAATCTTTTTTGTCTTTTCACTTAACGATAACATAAACATTTAGACAATAAAAAAATTGTTTAGTCAAGTTTGGGCCCTTTTTTAATGAAGCATTGACCATACCTACTTTGGTGTATTTAAAACCAAATTTATATTGGTTGGAATTAGGTAGATTTTTTGTTTTCAGTAAGATCAATGATGGCCTCCATTTTAGTGAAATTTGGAAAAAAAAGTTAAATTCTCCATTTAAAATCTTACAAAAATAAAATGTAATTTTTTCAAAGGTTATTTATGGAAAATTAGAAAATTTTAAGTTTACTTAATCTAATTGGGGACAAAGATTCCTTATGAAAATAACTGAAAATAAGAAAAGCATGTTTTAACCAACATGACTTATTGATGCGTAGTTGTTTTTGGGGTGTTAAATGACTATTAAATTGATGTATTGACAGTTTATGTGAGTCAGCGTAATTTATCAGACAGACGAACAGAAGGGACATATTTTTTTTTAATTTTAAGTGAGCTTATTTAACTACCAAGTAATTTTAAAAAATTAACAAATACTTTCTGAAATGTAATATTTTATTAATATTTGTTGAGGTACTTTAGCTTTGTAGCCTTACATTTGAAGATCCTTTCTGGAAAAATAATAAAATTTAAAATACTATAATGGGTACTTCCACTGAATTTTCAATACTTAAGGTTTGAAATGAATTTTTAAAAATGAAAATAGCATTCTTGAAGATTTCATTTTAGTTTTAATTGCTAAATGATGAAACTTACTATTTTCTCACTTTTAAGAAATTTGTAAAGAAAACAAAATTATTGGTCTTAAAAATCTTCCAAAAATAAAATATATATTTGTGACACGTTATTTGAGTAAAATTAACAAGTCTAAATTAATCTGATTTGAAATAAACATTACTTACTTATAGCGTAAAAAAGATGTTTTTTTTTTTGTTTTTAACTTTTACAAATTAACATATTTTCAGCAATTATCTAATATTTTATTGACTTTTAGTTAAATTTGAGGGTGCTTTATGAAATTTGGGTTTCATCTCTAGGTTGTTAAGTGTACTAGTTTAAATAAAAAATGACTTAATTGCAGTATGACCCAAACTAAAATAAATACATAAAATGAAAATATTTAGTGAAATGGTAATTAAAAAAAGTAAAACTTACTTTAAAATTTTGAAGGGATGATTTTCAAAGACACCATGAAACAGAAGTGAATAATGAAAGTAAAAAGAATTGCAGAGTGACTGACAACTCTTAAATCATGTGACCTTTTAAAGGATAATATCATTTATGGTTTACCATGGTGACAAATTGGGAATGTTTATACACTAAAAATTTTGTTTTTTAAATATTGGGTACAAACAACTGTTATGAGCTTTTCAATTTTTGATTCATAAATATAAATTTCACTTGATAACAATATCACCTAACTGCTTTAAGGTAATGCAGAATTTTAAATGATTTTTTAATATTATAAATTATTTAATTAAAATTGCTCTGTTCTTGGTAAGATTACATTATCTGACTTCACAGATTTTTTTGATGGTCATCCAGCCATTTTTAGCTCTTGACTGCTACTCAGTTGATGAGTTTTTGTATTGTCACTCATGGATGGACTAATATTTTCCCCATCAAGTGAATCATCCACAGCATCTTCAAAATCTGTACTTTGACTATCTTGGTCCACCCATGAATCATCTTCTAAATTTTTCCATGTTGAGTTTTTTTTTTTTTCCATCTTGTTATAATATTTTGGCCTTGTTGTCTGAAAATTCCTTTTCAAGGAGGTCACTTTCATAAGAGTCTTTCTATAGATTTTCTTTTTTATAGTTAAGAAAGTCTTTCCATTCTGCCAAATTTTTCCTGGAATCAACCTAAAATGGGTCTTCCTCCTTGACACATTTAAAATATTTTTGGTTTTGCCAGAAGCTTTTCCAGCATAATTGATAACTTTCATTTTCTTCCAAGAAAGATCATTGTCTGATGACACTTTGCACATGATCTCTTATTGTTGGTAAAATTATATTATCTGCCTTCAAATATATATTGATCGATTTCTAGCTTTTTTTGGCTCCTGAGTGCTACTCACGTTATGAGTTTTTGCATTGTCACTCATGGAAGGATAAATATTTTTCGCATCAAGTGAACCACCCGCAGCATCTTCAAAATCTGTACTTTGACTATCTTGGTCCACCCATGAATCATCTTCTAAATTTTTCCAAAATACCAGTTGATTTGGACTATAAACATTGACATGCAAAGTATTTTTGAAGTTCACTGACCAAGCAATGGCAGTAAAGCACCAAGATACAATAAGTGTCTTCCATACTTTTGAGTACCATTTCATTAAGTATAGCATTGTGGTGCTCATTTAATCCATTGCTCCACGGACTTTGTGCTGGTGTAGTTCATACAATAATATTTAAATTCTGAGCCATGTCTCTGAAAGCTTCATTATCAAATTCCCACCGATTATCAGTTAGAAAACTAGAAGGAGGTCCAAAATATACAATCCAAAATCAAAACACAATGTTAATAATTTCTGAATTTTTTTTGACTTTATTATAGAAGCCACACTGTATCAGGTGAAATGATTTATTAAATGAAGAATTTTGACCCATTTAATTTCTTTTATGTCCATAGATACCATTTCTTTGAAATGTTTTGCTAAAGAGAAACCAACAATGGGGTTGTGTCGTGCTCTCTTGTATTTTAAGCATATGTCATAATTGGAAGTAATTTCCTGAAACTGTTTCATAAGTTTAACATCAAGAATGCTGCATCTTTAAGGAGAATACTCATTTTCTCATTGCTTGTGAAGTTTTTCTGTTAGTTTTCTTTTTTCTCCAACAGACTTATTTTTAATATCCTTAGTGCTGATCAGAACAATACATGGATTCTTTTTTTAAAACTGGAATGGCAAGAGGGATGTAATAATGCCCAGAGTTTGTGCAGAAAAGCTGTAGCTTTTGGCCAATGATGGACACAATATAATTTTTAAAATTCAGAACAGTATTAGCTTTCTTCATAGCTCAATAAAAGAAGTATATCAGCCTATATCACAGCTGCACAAATTTGAACATGTTTTCCTGCTAATATACAGGTTAACTTCATTTTGAACTTGGATTTTAAGTGTTGGCCATCACTAAATTTAAATGTAGCCTTACTATCCTCTGCTTTCACATGTCTTTTAATTTTCTCTGGCAAAGTATCTTGGTAACAATTATACCAAATCAAGCCACACGCTGACCTGAGTCCCAAATCATGGCAGCAGTACTTTGTCCTAGGAGCATAATTGAGTACAATATTGGCTTTGAATACATCTTCCTCATTTCCTTTGTGAAAGGTATGTCGACAGTTTTTAACCCAGTGCATAGTAGATTCACAAATAGCACATCTAGAGTGTTTACCGCCAGGTCCAATAGAATTTTGTTTCTTGATATTATTCTTTTGATAATTGTTATGGCTCTGGTTTCTTTTACAGAATCTATTGCCTCTCCATCCTCTACCATGATAACACTTCTGTTGATTTCTGTGGACAGAGCTATACATAATGTTCTTTGTATGTGCATCGCTATTTTCATCCAAAGTGCATATCTGTTGGTTCAGACGTTTATTTGATAGATTGCTGGAAAGGATGTACTCATTAAAGTCTATGGTCAAACACCCATCACCCTTTTTTTTTTATTTCAACTGTCATTTCATTGAGTAATATCTTTCTGATGGTAGCCATTTTTAGTTTTTCTTTTTCTTCCTCCAGATTGGCACACTTGAGGGCTCTATATGCTAATGTAAGCAGTTTTTCTCCTCTTTTCATCAATAATGTTTTATGTTTATGAAAAGTAAAATTTATAAAAAATATATTAGGTAACATATGTGAGAAAACGACATTATTTTTGCACCAACTTAATAATTTGACTGTTTTGTCTATCAATTTTATTTATGACTGACCAAGAAATATCTGATATGGTCAACTTGATTGGAAAAAGTGTTACAATGTTCTGCTAGAAATAATGCACAAATCTGCCTCTTTAATGATATCTTTCTTTCTTTACAGGTCTGATCATCATAAACTCATCATCATTTATGATGACTATAAAAATCAAAGAAAAAGAAAAAATGAAGTCTTTCAGTTAATATCGCCACAAAGTTTGCATTAAAAAAAATAACAAATCATGAAATGACAAACAAGAGAAAAACCTCATTCTTGTGGTATGTGTGGATATGAAATTTAAAAAAAACGCATGCTAATGCACAAAAGTGAGAAACCCTATTCTTCTGAGGTGTGCGGATTAGCTTTTTCACTAAATTCAGATTTAACAAAGGACATGTCTATGCACAGTGGAGACGAACCATATTTTTGTGAAATATGTGGATCAGCATTTTCAAGAAATTACAATTTGAAAAAGCACATTCAAATTCACACTGGAGAGAAACCATATTCTTGTAAAATATGTGGATTAGCATTTCCAGAGAATTCCATTTTAAAAAAAACACATTCCAACTCATACTGGCGAGAAAACATATTCTTGTAAAATATATGGATTAACATGCTCAAAGAATTTCAGTTTAAATATGCATATTTCAACTCACACTGGAGAGAAACCCTATTCTTGTGAAATATGTGGATTAGCATTTTCACAGAATCTCAGGTTAAAAAAACACATTCGAACTCACATTGGAGAGAAACCATATTCTTGCAAAATATGTGGATTAACATGCTCAAAGAATTCCATTTTAAAAAGACACATGCAAACTCACACTGGAGAGAAACCATATTCTTGTGAAATATGTGGATCAGCATTTTCAAGCAATTACAATTTGAAAAAGCACATTCGAATTCACACTGGAGAGAAACCATATTCTTGTGAAATATGTGGATTAGCATTTTCATGGAATTCCAATTTAAAAAAACACATTCGAACTCACACTGGAGAGAAACCATATTCTTGTGAAATATGTGGGTTAGCATTTTCACGGAATTTCAATTTAAAAACACACATTCGAACACACACTGGAGAGAAACCATATTCTTGTAAAATATGCGGATTAACATGGCCACAGTATTCCAGTTTAAAAATGCACATTCAAACTCACACTGGAGAGAAACCATATTCTTGTGAAATATGTGGATCAGCATTTTCAAGTAATTACTCTTTGAAAAGGCACATTCAAACTCACACTTGAGAGAAAACATATTCTTGGAAAATATGCAAATCAGCATTTTCAGATAACTCTTATTTGATAAAGCACATTCAAATTCACACTGGAGAGAAACCATTTTCTTCTGAAATATGTGGATCAACATTTTAACAGAGTTCAACTTAAAAAAAGCACTTGAATATTCATGCTGGAGAGAAAAATGATCCAAATTTTGCCAGTTCAGATATAAGTGTACACATGTAAGCACTCACAACAGAGAATTTCTTTCAGTATTATTGGAATATTTTCAAAGTATTCAGAATTTAATTTACACACTGAATAGAAACATTCTTGCTAAGTGTATCATTTCAAATTTTTACGGGATTTAAATTTTAAAATATATGGCAACATTAAATCCTGTATATGATCCTACCTTTTTTTAGGAAAGACTTTGACATTTCCAAGAATTCATATTTAAAATCATTCTGAATTGCTGCATGAAAAATGTGTTTACTTTAATGTTAACAGAAAAAATCACTATATACAAATAGATAAATTATCTTTAAAATGTCTTTTGGTTATGAAGCAAAACTATATGAATTCGTAATGAAGATGTATGTGTTGAACTCAAGGATGTTATTGATGAAATGATATTCACTTTACTACATTCAACGTCTTCAAGTTGAACCCATATTTAAACAATCAGGTGTACAAAATATATGTAGAATACCAGAAGATTATCTGATCTTAGCTCATCCGTGGTATTGAATATAAATATATATATGTGGTTTTAAGTTATTGACTTACAACATGCATCTTATTATTATCCATTTTCAAGGGACTTTGAATACAAAATAAGACAAATGTCTTGAAAAATGGTAATGAGAGAGAGAGATAGAAGAAAGATTTATTTTCCCATTAGTATATCCCGTTACGGGCATTATTATATCCATGATATAATAACATCTTATTTTATGGACAGAATGGCTGATAGGAAAAGGAATCACAAACATGTTTTATCTACACAACAGAGTTTAGGGAGAAACAAAAAGGAAGTGTTTTACATATAATATGGAGATACTCCTGTATCTGGAGAAGCTCTTATGGTCCAGAAAGATGGTGATATTTCATCATTCTAAAAATAACCTTGCCATCAGTCATTAATATCAACCCCATCACACTCAACAAATAATGACGAGGAAAATAATATATCAACACCTACCTTACCTACCCCATTACAAACCATGTTTAAGACTCAAGTTTCAAACAGGCCAGATTGTTTCAGTCGAAGATGTATTCCATGAATGGGGAAAACAGTGAGTCTTGGGTTTTCTCAAATTGAGAGCAGTGAGCTAGAGTTTCATTATATATCTAGGAAAGTTATATTTCCAAAGGGAGATGGCACCATGGACTTGGGAAGGCAGATTTTTAATGAATCAGTCCTTTGGTTAATATAAGATGAAAAGTTAGCTTTCTTTTATTTCATCTGTTTGTAGATCTTAAAAAGTTAACAGGTGTTGATTAAATATTAAATTGGAAACAGTTTTTCTCCTTTTTTTTATTAATAATGTTTTATGCTATTCAAAATAGTCTTGTGCAGTTGCTCAGTGCCTCTACAGGAATTTCAGAGTGAATAATGTCTACAAACAACAAAGTGAAAAGTTAAACGTGTCAGAGCGTATACTCCTACATTTGGTGCCTCTCCAAATATTAAGGATTCTTTTTATGAGATTGTGGCAGGCACTGTTAGGCTCATGATTATAGACAAACCACTTTTCATTCTTGGAGATTTCAATGCATATGTTGGCAATCAGCAAAGTCATTGGCCTTGAGCCTTGGGCTATCATGTGATCAGTAAGATCAAAGAAAATGGTCAGAGGCTGTTAAGAGTTCAGTGCCATCAATGACAATAACAAAGACTTTCTTTGCCTTGAAGGACCAACACAAGGTATTGTGATGTCATCCCAAGTCTCAGCACTGGCATCAGATTGATTTTGTTCTGGAATGAAGAATTCACCTTAATTGTGTCCATGTAACATAACTTCTATAGTGTAGACTTTGACATGGATCATACTCTCATTCTGAATAAGTTGAGCCTCAAGGTCAAGCTGAAGCACCATTCTAAACCAGCTGCAAAACCTAAAATAGATGTCAACAATTGTAAAAATTATTCCAAACCAAAAGAAAACTTTTAAAAATGAAATTCAAAACAAAAATGGTTTTCAACTGTGTTGTAATGGAATGTCCCACACTCCCTATCACATATGTGGACTGACTATATCAGTCGATATATATAGTGTGCACAGGATATACCTGGTGAACTTGCTTCATGAATTACTAACCCTTTTCCTGTCTTTCAGTAGTGTATTCTCTCTCTTTCATCTATGCCTCTGTCGCTGTTCCTTTCACTCGAGTACAACCTTTGTCTGTGTGTAGCCTTCTTTAAAGATACAACAAACTGAGAGTCTGTGGATAAGAGTTGACAGGTAATGGAAACTGCTATTTATGAATCCATTAAGTTGACCTATGGTGTACTCAAAACTGCTCAAAAAGATTGGATGCATGAGTATGCCAACCACCTCATGGCATCGTGCCCTTCAGAACATATTCAACTGTCAATAAATAGCATAATTTAAAAAAACATCTTTTAGTCTACATATATTTCATCTTGGTGTTTGCCTATGTATGGGAAAATTGCGACCTGAAGATGATAGAAATTTAATGTTTCATTAAGTCTTGTTAGCATAGTGATTTCACCATTAATCACATTAACATTGCTATTTAATTCTTTGCATAAATTGTTTCTTTATGATATAAAATATAAGCTGCACATGCTAATATATTTACAACATCAGTAATAATCAGAATCTTGAATTTTGTGGAAAACTATATTTTTACTCTACTAATTGGATTATACTAAGTCAATTTCACTTTAACAGATAAGTACATAAAACAAGAAAATTTTGTGGATTCATAACTTTTCAATATTCAAACAAAATTCTCACTTGATTGATTTGAACAAGAACTCTAGCGTCGTGGCATCGCACTTCCAAAACATATATTCAACAGTCAATGAATAGCATAATTCAAAAAAACATTTTCGGTCTACACATATTTCATCTTAGTGTTTGCCTATGTATGGGAAAATTGCAACCTGAAGATGACAATTTGAAATTGTTGAAAGTACTTGGTATGTATCTTCCATCTGATGATGGCTCAAATTACAAGGATCTTATTATTCAAAGAATTGATAGAAAGTTAATGTTTCATTAATTCTTGTTAGCAAAGTGATTTTGCCATTGTGTTGCTATTTAATTGTTTACATAAATTTTCTTTACATATATATATATATATATATCATTTTTTTAATAAATGAGATATGGAGATAAATCACATGTGTCACTCCATACAGTGATGACAGCAGCAGCCAAAATCCGTTTGTTTACAGCAGCCCCCACATGAGGTTGCTTTCTTTAAGTTTTGGCAAATGACCAAGGATGAGGCAAAATTTTTTCATTTTGTCCATGTATAATCCTTTTTTTTTTCTTTTTTTTTTAACGTCAGAAATATGTTATCCTATTTTAGGGATACAAAAGGAAATTTTTGTTCAAATCTAATATTTGTACTTTTTTGTCTTCCCTTATGTAATAAATATTTTTCCTTTAAAATTTTACGCAGTGGTTGAGTCTTCTTTTGTTATTTGCACCTATTTTAAGCTAAAGGAGAAGAGAAGCATATGTTCTCTTTTCCCTTTCTTTTCCTACTAACTAGGTTTTTGTGATTGGCACAAGAATTTAGATTTAATATGAGTTTAAAAAAAATTAGATTTTGCATAAAAAAGATGAATTTAGTCTTTGTATAATTAAATATTTATACTATTTCTTATGAAACTGTCTTGATGTTATAATTTGAATTGTTTATATCTTTAATAGATTTTTATTTTTTTATTGTTGATTTTTGCTGATTCAAAATTTGAAATTTGTAGCCATTTAATTAAATCGTGGCTCTATACAATTTCCTGTCCTTTGTAAGCCTGAGTAAATTTTGCCTTTTTGCTTTATCTCCTAATCCCTGTTGTTCCAACCATTTACACAAGCATGTGAGGTAGGTTTATGCATTGTAGAGTTGTCATGGTTTAATGCAAGGAAATGGCAGAACTGTCCAAGTTTGTGATAAACAAAAAGAAAAGAACAGGATACAAATAAAGTAAGCAAACAATATATGTAAGGCCAATTAACATAAGCTAAGTAACAGTAATATGGTAAAAACATCACAAACTAAGAATTGGAGCTGACACATAAGAGCTAATTTGGATAAACAAATGGAGCGTCCTGACTTTAAGACAAAGACCAGTCTTATGATATTGGTGTCACCTTAACTGATTAAATCAGTATGGGTCTCCAATAGGCCAAAAAAAGGGCGCATTTTATTTTGACTGGTTGTGGAAGCAGTTCATCAAAAGAAATTAATGAATTGTTGGAATTTAAATTGAGAACAACAATTTTACAAGTTCACATTCTCGCTATTTTTTCTATCCTCACTCTAACCTCTTTTTGATTTCAAAACCAGCTCCCAAAGCCTTGATTCTTATCAGAGATAAGAATATATTTCTGACTAAGGAGAGAGCTGGAAAATAAAAAGGAATTCCACCACCATTATTCTTTCCATGGAGCCATAAAGTCTGGGAGAAACCTCACAGCTTCTTCACTTCAACCTGTTTTCAGTACCTTCGAAACCAGCTCCCAGGGCCCTGATTCTTATCAGAGATAAGAATGTGTTTTCTGACCAATAGAGGGGCCAGGAAATTTGTACAACAATTTTGGAGGGAAAAGTCCCTGATCCCAAAACCCCATAAATTTGTTTGGAGAATCTTGCCTATTTCGACTGAGTTTTCTGCCCCCCGTCTGTGAGGTCGACATTAGGAAGCTCCAGCACCTCTTTCACCAAAGAAGAACTACTAAAAAGGGCTGTCAAAAACGAACGTCGGTCCACTATTCAAAACCAATCCAAAAAGCTGCATCCCTTCACCACTCCTTCTGACGAGCCCACTGGACTTCTGTCGTCGACCAAAAAAAACTCACTCAGCTGCAGGATTCCTTCATCTGCGAACAAATCTCCAACTCTACAAGAACTGTGAGTGTATCTATATGAACCTTAACAATAATATTCTAATCGCTTAAAGAACTCTTTAGGGGCCCAGAGAAATATTTTGAGCAAGCCTTTTTTTTCTCTTTTCCCTTTCTTTCTCTGCTAATCGTCCTTTTATCCCTTTACCCTTTATTTTCTGTATATGTTGTAAATAAACACTTTCTTCTTTTGTTGTTACTCACCGAGCAGGAGTTTTTTCTTTATTCGTACGCGCCTAAAAGAGAGAGTTTGTCCGCTCTAATCTTGCAGTTTAACTTGCGTTTTTTCGCAAGAAATTTAAACCGTAACCCTATTTCTAACCTCAACCCTTTGATGCAGGAAAGCCGGGACAAATTTCCTAGCAGAATACCCATCCCCAAATTAGTCACAACCAGAGCCATCACTGATAATGGATGTGAAAACACATAAATTGATCAACGTCAGTACAGAACAAGTCATTTGGTAAAAATATGGCCTGTCCAGAATCAAATGCCACAACTGAATAGATCTAAAGAAGCAGTGGGAGAGAAGAAGTAGTTCAATAACTATTTGGCTGAGTTTACTTGCCTCGATGTGACTGAAGCAACTGGTTTCAAGGGAGGAAAACAGGGAAGTGCTGATGAAGGTTGGGAAGGATAAGAAAACAAAATCAATGGTTTGCCCTACAAAGCGTATTTGAGGATGTTGCTCACGTTTGTCACCTTGCAGGAAATTCTCTTCAACCACTGGATGGAACAGGATATTCCCTAACATTTCATCAGGGGTGTGGGGAAGCTTCTGCACCAGAACAAACATGGAGGGGATGGATTTGGTAATTTTATTCCCTTAATGATACTTAACAAGGTGGGGAATTTTGCTCCATATCGTGTTAGATACCTGGGTTGAAATGTCACACTAATGATGAGGTATCACTTATCAGGTTGATGAAACACAGTGGCAGAGTCACCCCTGTCACTTGTGTATGCAGTTGGAGTGACATTCATTTATTAAATCAGTATGGTCCTCCAATAGGTCAAAAAAGGGTGCATCTTATTTTGACCAGATGCAGAAAGAGTATAAGGACTTCATCAAAGGAAATTAATGAATACTTATCCCCAAAGATCTTAATTTAGTTATAGCCAGAGCTATCTTAAACTGATAACGAATGTGAAAGAAGACCCATAAATTGATCAATATCAGTATAGAAAATGGCCTTACTGCTGGTTATGAAAATTTGGATAAAGGAAATTAGTGTTCTGACTTCAAGACAAATAAAAAGCAGACCGAGTCGTCAAAGTGAGAACTGACTCATTAATTTTTAATCCATGGTCGGTTTGGCGTTAAAACAAGAAAAATGACTGACTTTTAAATTAAAAGCATTTTTACTTTTTCCTGCTCATAAATTATCTCCCTTGAAATTCACTCTTCAGAAGATGGAAAGTGAATTATTTGCGGGTCAGACTAACGAAGACAGAACGACGTAAGTAAAAAAAATGTTGTCCCTTTTTTATCAGTGTGCTACCGACTCATCGTCTAATTGACATCAATAAGACTGGAAACTTCAATAAATCTGAATAGATTATTTTATTTAATTAGAAAAATTTATAGCGATTTGGGGGGAGTAGTTAACCATCCTATTTCGATATATCGTGTATGTTTTACTACAGTTCGCGATACCTAATGTTTAAAAAATGTAGTTTGAAAATGAAAAATCGTTCTCTAAGCTTTGTTTTTAGCTTTTATTCAAAGGTAAAGGAATACATTTATTTATACAAATTAAACAAATCACTTTGGTGGAGGTATGTCCAATAACTCGCCAAAAAAATAGCATAGCATGAGAAAAAGAAAAAAAATGCCCATAACTTATAAAAAAAAGGTTTTTATTGCGAAACTTTGTTACTAAGAGGAAAGACAAAAAATTATTTTTTAATTATTTTAAAAAATTTTTTATTCCTTTGTAGCACATTCGAAATTTTGGTTGCAAATCTTTTTTTTTTTTTTTTACGTCAGTGGTCCCGTTTAGCATTAGTTCATTTAGTGCTTTTTTTTCTGTTGAAAACATTAATTTGGAAATTCTAGCAAAAATCAAATAATTGTCGGATTTTAATGAAACTTTCAGAACTTATAAATTAATGAAATCACTTTAGAAAGTCATGGTAAAAATATTTTTTTTATATATTTATATTACCCCACACCCTAACTAATTTTATGAAAACTCTCGAAATTAAATAGCATTAGTGATTATATTAGTTAAAAGCACAAGGCTTTGAGGACAGAAAATCATGTATTTTTCTTTTAATTGGACCCCCCTCCACCAACAACACCTGAAAGTCAGCTCTAAATTGTAATGTAACATACAAAACTTAATAAAACAGATATTGTTTAATTTCAAATGCTTTTATTTTCTTTTTAGTTCTTTTTATGAATATGGACAATATATCTTATGGAAGTAAAACATTTTTTAAATGAAAAATTAAATTTTAATACAATTATTTGTTATTTCTTTAATTATTTTAGATTTTTACATTTAACTTGTTAAAATATTATAAAATTAGTTGCAAGTCGCATTCAGTCTCATAAATGTCCTTATGAGATAGATAATTTTTTAGCGCATTGTAAATTGTATAATATTGACCAATCAGAAAATCCACAGTAATTAAGAAATGTAATTTTGTGTTTATAATCGGGTTGTAATTATAAAGTACGGAAGACCAACCAGAATACAATTAAGTTGCGTTATTTGAATTAAACATTGTTCTCTGCTGTTAAGGCCTTTACTTTTGCAAAACACATGTGGAGAAGTTAATTTGATTTTTCAATTTCAACTGAGAAGGGTACCTACAAATATCAGTATCATCTTAGGAAATTTATATGATCTTATTTTTATATTAATCTCAGTTATGATATTTTTCCATGAATGTAATATCAAAATTAATAATAAAATGAATGGAAATACAAATAACACAATAAAATGTAATAAATATACTTAAAATTATAGTATTTTATGTACACTTATGAAAATTTCAGACATGCTAGGAACGATTAAAAAAAATGTAAAAGAATAACCCCAAAATACTCTGATCTTTCCTCTTAATAATAACAAAAATTCAGATGATAAAATTTTGTTTTCATGAAGGTTGGCGTCTTTTTCATCATGCTATGCTCTTTTTTAGCAATCTCATGTTGGTACCTAATATAAATCATTGATTTTTTTTTTTTTTTTAATTTTAGCTCTGAATTCTTAAATATAAAACCTAATAAAACTAAGACATTATTTAATGAAAAAAAAACCTTTAATGGCTTTTATGAATAGTATATATTAAGGACACTTTTATCTGGAGCTGAAATGTTTTTTCAATGAAAAATGAATTTTCATAAGAATTATTTTCTTTTTTTTTTTTTTTTTTTGCTTATTTCCAATGTTTGCGTCAAATTATATTATACTTTAAATTTTCTAATTTTCCGGAAATAACTTTTGAAAAATTATGATTGAATTTTACAAGATTTTACAATGGAGAATTTCATTTCTGTTTACAAGACTGTCAATAATAGCTGATATGATTGCCAATTTTGATGACTCAAAAAATCCCAATGAACTGAAAATAAGAAAAGCATGTTTTAACCACCATGATTTCTTAGTATTAAGTAGTTGTTTTGGGGGTGTTAAATGACTATTGAATTGATGTATCGAGAGTTTATGTGAGTCAGGGTAAGTTATCAGAAAGAAGAACAGTAGGGACATAATTTTTTTTTAATTTTAAGTGAGCTTATTTAACTACCAAGTAATTAAAAAAACAAATACTTTCCAAAATCTAATATTTTATTAATATTTGTTGAGGTACTTTAGCTTTATAGCCTTACATTTGAAGATCCTTTCTGGAAAAATAAAATTTAAAATACTATAATAGGTACCTCCACTGAATTTTTAAATACATAACGTATAAAATGAAAATAGCATTCTTGAAGATTTCATTTTAGCTTTAATTGAAAGCTAAATGTACCATTTCCAGTAAGCAAAATATTCTGGTATATTTTAAATGGAAATTATAATGATCGGAATGTCAATTTTTTTGGTCAATTTCGGAAAATCCTACAAGTTGCCATTTTCTCACTTTTAAGAAATTTGTAAAGAAAACAAAAATATTGGTCTTAAAAATCTTCCAAAAATAAAATATATATTTGTGACACGTTATTTGAGTAAAATTAACAAATTTAAATTAATCTGATTTGAAATAAAGATTACTTATTTCTAGCATAAAAAAGATATTTTTTTTTGTTTTTAATTTTTACAAATTAACATATTTTCAGCAATTATCTAATATTTTATTGACTTTTAATTAAGTTTGAAGGCACTTTATGAAATTTCGGTTTCATTTCTAGGTTGTTAAGTTTACTAACTTAAATAAAAAATGACTTAATTGAAGTATGACCCAAACTAAAATAAATACATAAAATGAAAATATTTAGTGAAATCTGTACTTTGACTGTCTTGGTTCACCCATGACCCATTTAAATTTTTCCATGTTGGATGGGTTCTCGTCAGTTGTTCAACAAAATCATTTTTATACATCTGCTGATGACATGGATGGGCTCTAACGTAGCTTCCCCCATACTTGACCCACATCAGCTTGTTTTCTGTTCCTGTAACTGTTCCTGGTCCCATCCAACAGTCTGATTCATTTCTCTTAAAATATACAAGGTTTTCCTTTCTATATCTAATAGCAGTAACGGGCCTCACTCGTTGGCACAAAGCTAATTTTTTTCAGATGACTCTATATAGATGAAGGCCTGCCTTAC
Organism: Acanthosepion lycidas; assembly: GCA_963932145.1. NCBI lineage: Eukaryota > Metazoa > Mollusca > Cephalopoda > Sepiida > Sepiidae > Acanthosepion > Acanthosepion lycidas. Next base: position 103,411,268 of record OZ010575.1, on the reverse strand, counting down.
TGCGTGCATAGCATTGAAGTTGTTAGCTATGGATTCACTTGCTGTAAAACCCTCTAAAGCTGGGGGTTTGTTTATTAGAACATTAGGATTTTGTCCAAATTCCAGTTGATCAGGATTATAAACATTGACATTATTCAAAGTATTTTTGGAGTCCAGTGACCATGCAACGGCAGTAAGCACCAAGTTGCAATGAGTGCCTTCCATACTTTTGAGTACCATTTCATTAAGTATAGCATTGTAGTGCTCATCTAATCCATTGCTCCATGGACTTTATGTTGGGGTTGTTCATACAATAATATTTAAATTCTGAGCCATGTCTCTGAAAGCTTCATTATCAAATTCATACCCATTATCAGTTAGAAAACTTGAAGGAGGTCCAAAATAGACAATGCAAAATCAAAACACAATGTTAATAATTTCTGAATTTTCTTTTGTCTTCATTATAGAAGCCACACTGTATCAGGTGAGATGATTTATTAAATGAATTTTGACCCATTTAATTTCTTTTATGTCCATAGATACCATTTCTTTGAAATGTTTTGCTAAAGAGAAACCAACAATGGGGTTGTGTCATGCTCTCTTGTATTTTAAGCATATGTCATAATTGGAAGTAATTTCCTGAAACTGTTTCATAAGTTTAACATCAAGAACTCCTGCATCTTTAAGGAGAATACTCATTTTCTCATTGCTTGTGAAGTTTTTCTGTTAGTTTTCTTTTTTCTCCAACAGACTTATTTTTAATATCCTTAGTGCTGATCAGAACAATACATGGATTCTTTTTTTAAACCTGGAATGGCAAGAGGGATGTAATAATGCCCAGAGTTTGTGCAGAAGAGCTGTAGCTTTTGGCCAATCATGGACACAATATCATTTTTAAAATTCAGAATAGTATTAGCTTTCTTCATAGCTAAATAAAAGAAGTACAAAATTTGAACATGTTTTCCTGCTAATATACAGGTTAACTTCATTTTGAACATGGAATTCAAGTGTTGGCCATCACTAAATTTAAAACTATATAGACTTTTTATGAATCAGCATTTTGGTTAACATGTGATGAAAATTTAGCTTTCTTTTATTGAGGCCAATAATCCAAATGTAAATAATATGTTATAATGATGACTCCTCATCTCAGTTTAAACTATTGTAGTAAATAATGCATTGATTTCTCATGACTGCCTGCAGAAAAATGAAATATTTCACTTGTCTTTCATATAAAAACTCTTTTTCTCATTGCTCCACTATGAATATTTTTGCAGGAGTAGATAGGCTAGTCTATTGTCTGGTTCACACTCCGTCCCAGATTTTTGAACAGAAGTAGAATTTTATACCTTTTTTTCTGTTTAAGTTTATCTGGTTCCTTCTAAAGTCTTCTCATTCTCTTTAGCAGCCAGTAGCCCCTTGCTTGGGATAAATTAATCCTTTTGATATATATATATATATATATATATACACATACACTGTGGGTAGCAGAAGTATTTAACACAACAGTTTTTTATAAATTTCATAAAAAATTGTTCAATTTCAATGATACTTCAAATATTTTAATGAAATGAAACCTCTTGTCATTTTCTGTAGTTTTCAATGAGCTTCTTGCATGAAGATTTTGGCAGTTTCATCCATTTTTCTTCTCATAATTTCTTCAGTTCCTTTATATTTTTTGGTTCCATAAACTTTTTTGGTTCCATAAATTTTTTAAATTTTTTGGTTTCCATAAATTTTCTATTGGATTGAGATCCAGTTAGTGGCTAGGCCATTTCAGAACATCAATTCCATTTTCATTGAACCAGCATTGAGTTGTTTTTACCATGTGCTTTCGATTGTTGTCCTGTTGGAATACAAAATCTTGGTCAAGACCCAAACCTGTCGCACTTTTTAATAGATGTGTTGATAAGATTTGCTTGTATTTTGCTGCATTCATTCTTCCTTCGATGACTTCCATTTCTCCTACTCTGTTATTCAAAATCAACCCCAAATCATTACGCTGCCACTCCCCCCATATTTGACGGTTGAGATGGAGTTTACTGGGTTGTATTCAGTACCTTTTTCCTTCCATACTTGGGTGCAGCTGTTTCTCCCAAGAAGCTCAATTTTTGTTTCATCTGACCAAGTAATTTACTTCCAGAATTCATCTGTTAATAATTTTTAGCAAATTTCAGTCGGCCTTGCACATGTTTATATTTTAATAGTGGTGTCTTTCTTGGTGATCTAGAATACAGGCCTGTACAATTAAGTGATCTCTTAATTGTATCTCTGCTTAATTCAATTCTGGCATTTTTCTGATCATTCTGTATTTCTCTTCAAGTCAAAAATGGTTGTTACTTCACATTCTAGGCTATATATCATTCAGTAGCCTTGTTTAATTAATGCGGATGACCTCTCCTTTGAATATTTTCAATAGTATAATATTTTTCCACTTTTGAATAACAGCACCCACTTTACACACAAGCAAATTTAAATTTTGAGAAATTTTTCGGCACCCTTTACCATCTTTGTGTAGCTTTATAATCTTCTGTTACATATCATTTAACAATTCTTTTGTTTTAACCATTTTTATAAGTTTAGATAGCAGGAAAGTCTGTACTGTATCAGACCTGTTATCATGATGTGCCTGATTAATACATGTACTGAAGACAACCTGTGATTGGTTAAAATACAAAGCATATGAAAATAACTGAAAATAGATTTAAAATACCGTTTTTACCATATTATTTGTATAGATGTTAAATACCTTTGCATACAGTCAAATTCCAAAATTGGCAATAACAGTAAATAAAACGTTTCTCCTTTTTTTTTTATGTTTACTTGGACAGTGTTCATCAAAATATTCAAAGTAAGTATCATTCACATTGAACAATTTCTATTGTGAAATTTATACAGACCGTTGTCACATACGGACAAACAAGTACTCACAACAAATCATCATTTTTGTTTCGATGCGAATGTATCTCAAAAGGTGAGGCACAAAGATGGTTATAAATGATCCTATTTAAAAATGTTACTTATGACATATCCTTTTCTTTCTTTTTTTTTCATTACTCATTTTTTTAAAAAATAAGACATAAAGAAAAACACCATAAAAGGAAAAGAAATATATAAAGGGTTTCCATAAAAGGAAATGAAAAAATAAGAAGGAAAAGAAAATGGGTAAAAGCAAAAAGTATTATACATGTACAACTCAACTTAGAACCTTAATTTAAGATAGTTCAGTAAGGATAACAATGATATGTATATAAGAGGTAGAATAATATATAAGAGAAGTGAATTACAAAGTTAAAGGTTCAGCAAGATTGTAATGTAAGATCTTTAATGCACCTACAAAAAACAGTAGTTTCAAATCTTTGGTTTAACAATTGACTGTTATTCAAAAGCTTTTTCTTGTATATATAAAAAGCAAGGTTCATGCAAAGATCTTGTATACATTACCCACAACAAGAATAGTAGTAGTAATTCTCAATTACTTTCCTCTCATACCAATGAGGTGCAAACACAAAAAGACACTTTGCCCAATCAGATGTTTGTATAACACTGGAGGAGGTAACTTGTTGAAATCTACATAGTCTGCACGCTGCACTGAAAATTCTTTGCTCTTGATTCCAGTTCTGTTTGTAGCAATGTGAGCTCATTGGTGGACAGGCAAAAGCACTCTGTGCTTGTGTGCTGGCTAGCCATGATGAGAATTGTGATATGGATGAAAAGGATGAAAGAAGTTCACAGGGTATTGTCTCTCTCTTTCCATGATCTGTTTGCATTATTCAATCACCCACTAAAGATCAAGGCTGAAAGGGAGAGGCTTCCTTCTGAGGACTAGGCTGAAAGGTGCATGACTAGTGCAAGTGGTCTGCATCTGAATGGTGCTGACCTCAAGTGGCTCTCTGGTTAAAGTCCTTGTTCTTCCAGGATAAACATACTAGCTGTACCCAATTGGGGGTCAATGATTATTGACCCCTTTTCTTTATTTTAGTCCCCATCATTTTACCTTTTCATTTCACACCCCTTGCCTCTTTAAGTGAGAGAAGGCATAGTTCTCTAGAGCAGTGGGAGCATTTCGTATTTCAGTTTTATTTTTTCTAAATGTTCCCACCATACTTTTTTCAACCAGTTAACTTGTTTTTTTGCTGCATTTTGTCAAGGTATGGTTCCATACTAATATTTTCAGAAAGAATTTGCAACCTACTGCAGGAAAAATCTGCCTTGTCAGTCTGGTATCGAAAGATACATGATCGCTTAAGTGTGCATCACACATGGCTCATAACTGACTGGCTTGTAAATACAGGTCATTATTTCAGGTTAGATTGTTGATTTTGTTTAGCCACATATCAACCCCTATGTGTTATTGAATGCCCAAAACTAAATATTTTGAATTAATCTCATATTTTCTAAAATAACACTTTTTTTGTATTATGCAATGCATTTAATATATTCTTTCATCTGTACAAGTGTATATATTGTTGATGACTGCCGACACTCTCTTCCTTTTCTCAGTACACTTAAATCTGATGGTATTTTGTTGAATACATCATTGTTTCTTTTAAAATTCATTTTTTAACTACGTCCTGGGTATGACAGTAGACTACATCCGCATCCTGGGTATGGTGATAAACTACATCCAACAGCAAGGCCTCAGATAATGTTTTCGGAACAATAATGTTGCCAGCTATACTTTTTTGAAACAATAATATTGCCAGCTGTACATTTTTTGTAAAAAAATAATGTTGCCAGCTATACATTTTTGAACGTCCTGGGTATGGCGATAAAATACATCCGCGTCCTGGGTACGGTGATAAACTACATTCAACAGCAAGGCCTCAGATAATGTTTTCGAAAAAATAATGTTGCCAGCTATGCGTTTTTGAAACAATAATGTTGCCAGCTATACGTTTTTTGCAAAAAAATAATGTTGTCAGCTATACGTTTTTTGTTAATAAGCTCAAGGCTGCTAAAAATGTTCCATACAAAATAGGCATTTAAAATTCATATATTTGACATTAAATAACCCACAGTGGTTGATATGCCATAAAACACAAACAAACAAACGTTTTTTGTTACAAATAATGTTGCCAGCTATACGTTTTTGAAACAATGTTGCCAGCTATACGTTTTTTATTCCATACAAAATAGGCATTTAAAACTCATATAAACTTGATTTGGCATTAAATAACCCACAGTGGTTGATATGCCATAAAACCCAAACAAACAAACATTTTTAACTGAAATTTTCACTTTTGTTTATGTTCTAAACATTTTCCCTTCAGCAAAATGAAACCATTCCTGTTTATGCATTAAAAAAAGCTGATCTAAATTTATCGTCATTCAGAGATGAACAAAACTGGACAGATTTTTAATGAATCAGACTTTTGGTTAACATAAGATGAAAAATTAGCTTTATTTCATTTGTTTTTAGATCTTAAGAGTTAACAGTTATTGATTAAATATTATAATGTAAGCAGTTTTTCTCCTCTTTTCATCAATAATGTTTCATGTTTATGAAAAGTAAAATTTATAAAAATATAATTTGACTGTTTTGTCTATCAATTTTATTTATGACTGACCAAGAAATATCTGATATGGTGAACTTGATTGGAAGAAGTGTTACAATGTTCTGCTAGAAATAATGCACAAATCTGCCTCTTTAATGATATCTTTCTTTCTTTACAGGTCTGATCATCATAAACTCATCATCATTTATGATGACTATAAAAATCAAGGAAAAATAAAAAATGAAGTCTTTCAGTTAATATCTCCACAAAGTTTGCATTAAAAAAAAAAACAATCATGAAATGACAAACACGAGAAAAACCTCATTCTTGTGGATATGTGTTTTCGCAGTTATCAAATACACACATGTGAGAAACCCTATTTTTGTGTAGTGTGTGGATTAGAATTTACACTAAATTCAGATTTAACAAAGCACATGTCTATGCACAGTGAAGACAAACTATATTTTTGCGAAATATGCGGATCAACATTTTCACAGAATTTCAGTTTAAAAAGACACATTCGAACTCACACTGGAGAGAAACCATATTCTTGTAACATATGTGGATTAACATGCTCAGAGAATTCCAATTTAAAAATACACCTGCTAACTCACACTGGAGAGAAACCATATTCTTGTGAAATATGTGGATCAGCATTTTCAAGGAATTACAATTTGAAAAAGCACATTCGAATTCACACTGGAGAGAAACCATATTCTTGTGAAATATGTGGATTAGCATTTTCACAGAATTTCAGTTTAAAAATACACATTCAAACTCACACTGGAGAGAAACCATATTCTTGTAAAATATGTGGATTAACATGCTCAGAGAATTCTACTTTAAAAATGCACATTCAAACTCACACTGGAGAGAAACTATATTCTTGTGACATATGTGGATCAGCATTTTCAATGAATTACCGTTTGAAAAAGCACATTCAAACTCACACTGGAGAGAAACCATATTCTTGTGAAATATGTGGATTAGCATTTTCACATAATTCCAGTTTAAAAAAACACATTCGAACTCACACTGGGGAGAAACCATATTCTTGTAAAATATGTGGATTAACATTGCCAGAGAATTCCAGTTTAAAAATGCACATTCGAACTCACACTGGAGAGAAACCATATTCTTGTGACATATGTGGATCAGCATTCTCAGGCAATTTCAATTTGAAAAAGCACGTTCGAATTCACACTGGAGATAAACCATATTCTTGTGAAATATGTGGATTAGCATTTTCACAGAATTCCAATTTAAAAAGACACATTCGAACTCATACTGGAGAGAAACCATATTCTTGTAAAGTATGTGGATCAGCATTTTCAAGGAATTACAGTTTGAAAAAGCACCTTCAAACTCACACTGGAGAGAAACCATATTCTTGTAAAATATGCAAATCAGAATTTTCCGATAACTCTTTTTTGATAAAGCACATTCGAATTCACACTGCAGAGAAACCCTATTCTTGTGAAATATGTGGATCAACATTTTCACACAGTTCAACTTTAAAAAAGCACATGAACATTCATACTGGAGAGAAAAATTATCCAAATTTGCCAGTTCAGATATAAGTGTACAGATGTAAGCACTCACAACAGACAATTTTTTCAGTATTATGGGCTAAAATTTTCAAAGTATTCAGAGTTTAATTTAGATAGTGAATAGAAACATTCTTGCTAAGTATGTCATTTCAAATTTTTACAGGATTTAAATTTTAAAATATATGGCAATATTAAATCCTGCATATGATCATTTTTAAGTATAGAATTTAACATTTCTAAGAATTCATATTTAAAATCATTCTGGAGAGTTAACATTTACTTGTAAAATCTATGTGAAGATTATGGCAAAGAAAACATAAATGCACATGAGGACACACTGTAGTGAAACTATATATTTATGCAGTGTGTCTATTATCCTTTTATTAAAGTTGGCATTTTAAATTTCTGAGAAACACATTCTAAATAGGAATTCTACGTTGAAAGTAAGACTAAAAACCAGTATGAATTGCTGCATGAAGAAGTGTGTTTGCTTTAATGTTAACAGAAAAAAACACTATATACAAATAGATAAATTATCTTTAAAATGTGTTTTGGTTGTGAAGCAAAACTACATGAATTTGTAATGAAGATGTATGTGTTGAACTCAAGCATGTTATTGATGAAATGATATTCACTTTACTACATTCAACGTCTTCAAATTGAACCCATATTTAAACAATCAGGTGTACAAAATATATGTAGAATGCCAGAAGATGATCTGATCTTAGCTCGTCCGTGGTATTGAATATAAATATATATATATGTGGTTTTAAGTTATTGACTTACAGCATGCATCTTATTATTATCCATTTTCAAGGGACTTTGAATACAAAATAAGACAAATGTCTTGAAAAATGGTAATGTAATGAGAGAGAGAGAGAGAAAGAGAGAGAGAGAGAAGAAAGATTTATTTTCCCATTAGTATTTCCCCTGTTATGGGCATTATTATATCCATGATATAATAACATCTTATTTTATGGACAGAATGGCTGATAGGAAAAGGAATGAGAAACATATATATTACATATATCTACACAACAGAGTGGAAGGAGAAACAAAAAGATACTTGTATTTGAGCCATCGTCAGACACATGCCAAGTACTTTCACCAATTTCAAATTGTCATCTTCAGGTTGCAATTTTCCCATACATAGGCAAACACTAAGATGAAATATGTGTAGACCGAAAACTTTTTTTAAATTATGCAATTCATTAACTGTTGAATATATATGTTTTGGAATGTGCGATGCCACGACGCTAGAGTTCTTGTTCAAATCAATCAAGTGAGAATTTTGTTTGAATATTGAAAAGTTATGAATCCACAAAATTTTCTTGTTATATGTACTTATCTGTTAAAGTGAAATTGACTTAGTATAATCCAATTAGTAGAGTAAAAATATAGTTTTCCATAAAATTCAAGATTCTGATTATTACTGATGTTGTAAATATATTGGCATGTGCAGCTTATATTTTATATCATTAAGAAACAATTTATACAAAGAATTAAATAGCAATTAATTGTGAAATCACTTTGCTAACAATACTTAATGAAACACTAAATTCCTTGAATAATAAAATCCTTATATTTGAGTTTTTATCAGATCGAACACACATGCCAAGTACTTTTGACAATTTCAAATTGTCATCTTCAGGTTGCAATTTTCCCATACATAGGCAAACACCAAGATGAAATATATGTAGACCGAAAGATTTTTTTTTAAATTATGTTATTTATTGACAGTTGAATATATGTTTTGGAGTGTGCAATGCCATGAGTTTTTGTTCAAATCAATCAAGTGAGAATTTTGTTTGAATATTGAAAAGTTATAAATCCAAAAAAAAAGGCACCCAGATTGTACTCATCTCTATACTAGGACTATACATAGATTGTACTCATCTCTATACTAGGACTATACATAAATATATACATAACAGAATGAGAAGCATAGTTTAAACGACAACCAAACCTGAAACACAGAAATCAAGCTGACAAAATTTTGTTTCTGTGCATAACACATCACACTTTCTGGCAAGAATGGAAGTTTCAAATATATTTACATATTCCTGTTTCAAACCAATATCTTTTTGCAGGAAAATACATGAACATCCACATTGGACATTAATTGCAGGGAGTCCTAACAATGTGGAACAAATCTCTCATAAAATATTATTTACTTGAAGTTTAAAATATTGCAGAAATAAATTTTTTAAGTGAACAGTAGCAGTGTTTTTAACTGTCAATAGCCATGCTTACATGTTTGACGCGGCAATGACAGATTGATTGTTTTATGGAGTCTTTATTTGTAAAACGTAATTTGTGAAAATGAAATGAGCACCTATTTTATATAATTTTTAAGTACTCAGTAATCTTAAAAACATTGGAAAATATTCTCCGTAATTTAATTTTAGGAATGTTGTCTTTAAATTTACTATAGTCATCACTCTTATTTGCTGATAATGTTCTGCATGATCGACCATATTTTTAAAAATTTGCATATTACTTAATATTTTATATACTTAAAAAAATAAATTATTTAAAAAATCTTGTGTGATGATTTGTTTGAAGTTTTTGCTTTTCTTTGTTATTAAGTGAAAACTATATTTACTAATTAAAACTTAACTCAAGAAACACATTACATAATGAGAAAGAGAATAGAGGATTGCTAAAAACATTCTTTTAGCAGTTAAAAGTCAAGTCATCATGGACGAGATTCAAATACATGTCTGTTTGAAATATATGAAACACTTATTCTACTTAATATTAGCTGTTTGTCCTTGCATCATTCTGGTTAATACATAGCTCACATCACCAGTTCTTGTGTAGGCTGGAGATTAAATACAATTTTGCTTGTAGCCAGTGACTAATTTGACCCCTTTTTTTTGCATTTATAAATTAATCTTACCACTAAAGATGTAATTTGATTAATTTTTTCCAGATAGAAAATTTAGGAAATTAAATCAAAGGTTTCTCACTGGCTTCTAAACTATTATAATAAAATTTTGAGGAAACAATATTCTTAGATTCAGAAGACAGACATTCAAGTCTGTCCAAAGGCCATGGGACCAAAATTCATATATCTTTTCAAATTTTGCAAGAGTAACTCCCCTTGAAAGCAAATCTGATGTGTGTACATATTAATATCATATTTTTTTTTGATTTGGGTTTTCTTATCATTTATATCCTTGATTCTGTTTCCTGCAAATATATTTTTTAGTTTTATATTGTTCTTTAGTAACCATAGCAACACCACTTGTGCATCTGCAAATATATAGATGTCTGTAATTGTAGCATCAGAATAACTTTTCATGATACAATGTAATGCTTTAAAGGCTGTTTAAACTGCCAGTAATTCCAATATAGGTAATGATTTGGATCTTGTGGGTGGCACTTTTGTTTTTGCAAAAACAATCTGCAAAAGGCCATCCTGAATTCCATAAATCATTAACCAATATGCCTGAGGGGATGCGTCACAGAATACGAATAACTTAACAGTACATGCCCTACTAAGGCCTTTCCGAGGAAAACTAAATTCATCCAATCTTGACAACTCTTTGGGTACAAAAGCCCATTGGGATTGCAGCCCTTTAGAAATTTTCATATCCCAATCTAAATTGAGTCTCCACAGTGACCTTAGTATTAATTTAGATTTGACCATGATGGGGTGGGGGCATACAGTAAAAAAGGATCTGGGTCAGGACATGTCTCTCAGTATCAGCTCCCTTATTAATTGAGCAAGTTGCAATATTTAATTGATCCTTGTCAGGATCATAATTATATCTCGGAACAATTTCTAATCCAGATATATGCTGGACAAAAGTACTGTTTTGTTTTTAGTTGTTTAGAATTAGAGTTGCTCGATCTCAAAGTAAAATCCCCCCTTTGATCTTGCTGTGGCAGTCTTGTAAACATGTATTAATTGATCTATATCGTCATTAGTGACGATCAAATTATGCACATAGAAGTTATTACTTATCATCCCCATACATTCATCCTCAGTATATCGCCAGATATGTTGTAATATGAAGTTCAAAATGCATTGAAGCCTAATAACAGTGTCTTATAATGAAAGCAGACCAATTCTTTCCCTTTTTTAAAAAAAAAAAACGTCAAATCAATTTTGGTCCTCTTTATTTTTCAATTTTATCATGAGTAATGCTTTTATATTCCCTAGCATCCCAAAATTGTCTGTCTTAAATTTCAACAAAATCTTAACGAAGTTATTGATTAGGTTGACTCCAGAATAGGCTGCTTCATTTAACAAGTACATCCCACCAGTTTTCAATGAATAATTGAAAACTGACCTGTGAGGAATCCAAATATATTTTGAAAAGTCTTGTGGGGAGATTTTAATTCTTTCTATGATTCTCTCAGTCTCTTATTGCTGAAATATATCACTATTAGTAGACAATTTTTTTTGTTCTAAAGAATGCATAGTTCTATCAAGTACTTTCAAGGCAACTTGATAATTAGATGGCACTGATTTCATCCTGTCTTCATGCCAAAAAGTATGAATTTTTATTTTATTTTATTGGTTTTTGAATTTATCTGTTTTGTTTTTGTTGTAATCATTGATATGAGGATATGCATGAATCTACATGAAGCATTTTCTCTAAATTCCTTTTGATTTTAGATAATTCAAAGACTTCTGGGAATGTCTCAGGCAAACTGGACCTTGGTTCCAATACAAATTTCACATGCCATTCAGGACATGAAGAATATTCAGAAAGTATAGTATGGTAATTGTTGTGAGCATTGGAAATGTCAGTTCCTGATGGAGTAACTTGGTGTCAATATAGAAAATTTAGACCGTTCCAAAAAGTGGCAATTCCATTTGGCATTTTCCCTGCCAAGCCATTCATACATTTACCAATTTTGGTATCTTCCCCATGTTGGAAAATGTCCACTCCCAGAATTCCTTGAATGTTTATTAGATTTCTGTTATGAGAAAATGGCTAATTTATGATTTAATTAAGTCAAGATGGATATTGCTTGTCTGAAATCATCGAATTTGAATTGAATATCAAATTTATCGTCCAGCAAAATGGGAATAGGAAGTAATCTCCCTTTGCCCATTTTTAACCCTAAAACAGGAAAACAATTGTATAAGTTTTTACTTGGAAAATCAACTGGATTTAGACTCCAGTCAGGACATTTTAACTTTTTTAATATTCTTTTTTAATATTTACAGAAATACGATCGTTGGCTGCCTGTGTCTGATAGACACTTTCTTAGCACCCAAATATGATGTGATCTCTACTATAAGGTAGCATTAAATTTTATTCTTGATTTGTACTGGTGCCTGTAAAAAAGAGATATCCTCTTCTAATGATTATCACATAGTGTCATATTCCCCTTAGATGAACATTGTTTACAGAGGAGGAATTATTTATTCTGAAGTCCAGGGCAATCTTCAGCTTTATGCTTGTTACTGGTGCATCTAATACATAATCTCAAATACCTAGAGCAGTTCAAGACTTGAAGGTAGCATACTTCGTAGCCCTCCCCATGGGGTAACCATGTGTTGCATAAAATTTTAATGCCATCCCATTAGAGCTAATGATGAAATTTTGTAATTCTGCAATATTATTTTCCTTTCCAATGGTTTTATTATTTTTAATACCCTTTTTGTATACACAGAATGGTTTCTTCTTCTTTGTTAATAAATGATTTTCCACCTTAAATTATGGGATAGCTCATCAAATATTATGTGGCTTACAAGTTTGAATCCAGGGGTCTTCCACAAAAAATCCATACCATACGAGATTCTCAACTATGACAAATCAGCTCTCACTTTGGCAAGATAATGTTTATAAGTCACAAAATTGGGATCGCATTTAGGAGAACTGGGTAATATTTGTTTGAAGATTTTATGAATTATAAAAGGTACATTCAAAAATTCTTTTGTTAACAAACTTGTAATTGTCATCTTCCAAGGAAAGATGATATAATAGCAGTAGAGTAATAGTTAAATAATTCTTCAAGAGGGCCAACTTTGCTTTGTTAGAATTGATGGAATTAGTACAATTATTAAACTGTGCTATAAAATTCTTAAATTTAGACAGACTGATGCTGCTAAACATAGCATACTGTAATTTGGGAGTTCAGATCATTGAATGGTTCAATATGGAACTGACTTTGCTTCTTTGGGAAATACTTGTTTCTCGAATAGATTCCTCAATATCCATATGCCGATTATTAACATTGACTGAAAACCAAATTTGTTCCTTTTTTTTTCAGTCTAAAAACCACTTTCATTCAAATCCAGGCTGACTTTGATACGAATCTACTTAATTTTACCATCCAAAGTTCGAATTTCTCCTTGAAGATTTTCAATAATGGCTTCTTCCCTTTGAAAAGATATTTCTTTTAAGTTGTTATCTTGCTCCAGCAATTCCAAACTTAAATTAATATCATGTTTTAAATTGCTCTTAGAGTCAATAATGACCTTAACTTCTTTGGAGTCTTTGAAGTTATTCATCTTGAAATAGACAATGAATTAATATTATTTTTGTAATTATATTTTGAACTCCACTTGCCCAGATTTATTTCCCTGAACAGTGAAGATGGGTAAACTTATCATATATATATATCTGGACAGACATGCCCATAATAACCTCATTGAATTGTGAAAGCAAAAAATTATCTTTAAATTTTCTTTGACTCCTTGTGTTCAGATTTATTTCCATGAATGTTGAAGATAGGCAAAATTATTTTTTAATTATATATTTGGACACACATGTATATAATAAATTTACTTAATGGTGAAGGCAAAAAATTATTTTAATTATGTTTTTGGACACCTGTGTCTATAATAACCTCACTGTATTATGAAGGCAAAAATTATTTTTATATGTATAATTTTTTAAATTCTTTGTCATCATGTCAACAAATGCCTTTATGTGTTCGGCAAATTGCTTACATATGTACATTTTCTTTTTTTTGCTAAGCAATTCACCCTAAGTGAGGTGGGTGTTCCACTAATATGCAAGGGGGTTACAGAGGATTGATAACAAGAGTAAAGAGGTGTGTTTGAAGAAAGGATACAGAGAAGGACGTTGAATAAGACCAAGGTATCAGATGTCGACTGACATTACTCTTGAATATTTGAAGATTATGGTTATCAGGGAAGCAAGTAAGACGAAGGGAGTTCCACAGGCAGGAAGTGTAAGAGAAGAAGCTGTTTGAGTAGAAGGGACAGTTACATTTAACCATTTCAACAGTGAAAGTGTGGAACCGAGATGCTAGCCCAGTAGCTTAAATTCATGCAGTCTGGGAACCAGTGAAAGTAACTTGTCAGACTTGTCTTATGAGAAAGTTTATAAAACACACAAAATCCAGCCCCAAACAGGATACGCACAGCTGTCGTCAAGGTCCACACCACTCTCATTTGTGAACGTCATGACCTCATGCTAAAAATGACAGTGCTGACAAGCTTTTGTTAACACTGTCCACAGTAAGAAACAAATTCTATCTCTTGTATCCTCTTTTACTATGAACCCCGTGTTGACATTTTCAAACACCCATATAGCATTTCATTGTTTCTTGTATACATACACTGCATGCCAAATTATTATCAAGATAACTTTTTTTATATTTCAAAAACCGTGCAAACAATGTTGGCAACACAGACCTGCGCAATCACTGAAATTTTCGATCTGATCTGCGCAATGTAAACAAACTGGCGCCATATTTATCAGTGCGGTCATTTGAGCGTGCCAAATTATTAGAAAAGTGTAAGAATTTAGTAAAAAGATGGGCCATAAATGCAGTTTAAGTAATGCTAGAAAGAAAACTGTCACCTCAGAACTCTCAAAAGGTAAATCAACCCTAGAAATTTCTAAAATGACACTTGGAAATTATATTGTGAGATATCACATAATCATTGAGTTATTGGATTCCTTACTTCTCACATTTGAAAAAAAAAATGTTTCATTTATCCTGTCTTTCTACTTCTACAGTAAGACAATTTATTTTCACTGCATTGTCCATGTCATGAAATGGCCCTTTAAATATAGTTTGGTTTGACGTAAGAAATTGTCGATTTCTTTTCTCAAATTGGGACTGAAGCAATCTGTCTTTGGTGTGAGTTTGTCAAGTTTCCATGGTTGGAAAACGGGAGAAACAAGTAGTAATGGTAGAAAACAACCATTAATCTTGATGGTACACATGAGAACGTGGATCCATAAGGAGTTGATATGCCCTTAAACAAACAAATTAAATCAAACCATTCAATAAATTTGAATTTTGTTGAAGAAAAATATGTAAATAAAAGTTATTAAAGAAGTTATATTTCTATTGTTCATGTTTTGTATGAATTGTCTCCCTTTGACTTACAGTTTTGTGTTATCACTTTTTTTGCATCAATCGAAAATGACGACCATTGTTCTGCATAAATATTCAACTAGACATCATTAGTTTGTTCAAAATTATATAGTTTCTTCCTTTTTCTCAAATCCTGCATTGTCTTCAGGAAATCCAGTTATAAAGAAAAAGAAGGCAGTAAGTATTAATTGCTTTGTTTTACACCAATTGAATAATAATAGCTATGTTCAGATCTTTTTTTTTTTTTTTAAACTCACCAAGAATTACGATAAAATTAAAATATTGAATTTACAAATTTATTTGCAGTTTGGAAACTATTTTAATTTTTTTTTAAAGATGAATTAATTTGCTTTTCTTTTTTAATGTCATTTTTTTTTTATTTTAACTTTTAACACATCGTTGTTGAATTATTACATTTTTTTTATTACGAAAAATTCTCTCTATATCTGTCATTTGTTAAATTGACTTTCGAAGTAAGAGATTTTGATAAATATTAAATTCTGTCGAGGGAATTTTTACATTTTTTTTTCTTTCTCTTTTTAATGTATATTTATGTTAAGAAATTATTCACTGCTGGACGTGAACCGGTGTTAGATCAATTATAGTCCCTAGTATTTAAAAGCATTTTTCGATTTAAAGCAAATAAATGAATTTGATTGTTTTAAATCCCCAACATTATTTTAGTGATTATCATAAACATTACTATTTTAAGTAATTATGTTCCAACTTAGAATAAATATATTCTATAGTCATTCAAAAGAAAAACGACAGAAAAATCAAATATAAGATTAAGAATGATTTGTAGACAATATAAAATGCTTATGTTTTTTTATGAAGAGAAAAGACCAAAGTTTTTTTTAATTATTTTTAAAAATTTTTGCTTCTTTTTTTTAGAACATTCTAAATTTTGATTAAAAAAACCTTGTTTCTCTTTGTACCAACAGGGGCTAGTAAATAACATAGATAATTTTTAGCACGTTTTTTTGGTATTTACACACATTAATTTGGAAAATCTTGCAAAAAAATAAAAATAATTGTCAGATGTTAATAAAACTTTCAGAAACTATTCACAGATGATCGAAATTATTATAAATATGTTTTTTTTATTAAAGTCATGGCAGAAATATTTTTTTATATATTTATTAACAGTAACACCCCCATAACTAATTTTATGAAAAACTCTAGAAATTCGAGCGCGCAGACCTTAGTGATTAGAGAATAGTTAAAAGCACAAGGCTTTGTGAGTTTGAAGAATGCAAATCATGTTTTGTTTCTTTTTAATTGGAGCCAACGTACCTGAAAATCAGCTCTGAATTGTAACATACAAAACTCAATAAAACAAATATATTATTATTTAATTTCAAATGCTTTTTATTTGTTTTTAGTTGTTTTTATGAATATGGACAATATTTTCTGAAAGCAAAAAATTTTTTCAATGAAAATTGTATTTTTAATACAATTATTTGTTATTTCTTTAGATTTTTGCATTAAGTTTTTAAAAATATTATAACATTTTAAAAGCAACATCAACCTTTCAAAGTGTCCAGATGAGATCGTCATTGTCTCTAGCGCTTTGAAAATTGTATCGTTTGGACCAATCAGAAGATCCATGGTAATTAAAAAATGTATTGTAATTTTTGTGCTTATAATCGGGCGATAATTATAAAGTATGGAAGACCAACCAGAATACAATTTAGTTGCATTATTTGCGTTCAGCATTGTTCTCCGCTGTTAAGGCCTTTACTTTTTTTTGCGAAACACGTATGGAGAAGTTAATTTGATTTTTCAATTTCAACTGAGAATGGTACCTATATCATCTTATGAAATTTAACTACTGCTAAACTTAAATTTATATGATCTTATTTTTATATTAATCTGAGTTATGACATTTTTCCATAATTGAAATATCAAAATTAATAATAAAATGAATGGAAATACGAATAACACGAGTTGTAAAATGTAATAAATGTACATAAAATTATAGTATTTTTATGTAACACTTCTGATAAAATTTCATAAGAAAGGTACCTATAAATTAATTAGATAACTTTTTCTTATGAAATTTAATCTCACTCTTAATAGTCTTATTTTTTGATTTCTTTATATTTTCCATAAAGCATCGTAAACGTAAAGATGAAAGCTAATTACAAAAAAAAAAAAAAAAAATGAAAATTAGAGCGCTGAAACTTTTCCTTAAAAGTAACGAGGTAAATAATTTGTTCATTTAAAAATCTAAATAATTTCACTTCCTTCCATCCGTAGAAAGAATTATCCTCCCGTCATGAATCAGTCTGTCATCACTTGTCAAAGACGCGAAAGGTTATGACCTGCTTTGTTTTATTTTCAAATTACATTTTTTCGGCGCAGAAGCTAAGTTAAGCTTGGTTCAAAATATTTTAAATAAACATTATAATTTCTGATTTTATTAAAATCAGTTTTGAAAAAATGATAATTGATTTTTAAAAGAATATCAAAGTCAGATTTTCATCTTTTTTATCAAATGATTGTTGAAAATGATTGATTATCTGTCCTTTTTTTTTTTTTTTTTTTGACAAAAAAAAAAAACAAGATTTTTAACGAAAATTTCGGACGTGCTAGGAACGATTAAAAAATGTAAAAAAATACTCCCAAAATACTTTGATCTTTCCTCTTTAATAATAATATGAACATTAGACGATAAAAACTTGTTTTCGTCAAATTCGGCGTCTTTTTCATCATGCTATCTCTGTTTACATTTTCGTGGAGGTACCTACCATACAAATTTTTGTGTCTCATTTACGTTTCTTAAATGTTAGATTTTAATAAAAGTTGTAGTAATTAATTCACTAGACATTTCTTTAATGTAATCAAATGTTTTCTCATATGAAAACGTGTTGAAAACTTATTGTGACAACCCACTTCTGAAAATCTAACCCACTATCAGAATGTAAATGCTATTTTCCTTTGGGGCTACCAATGTAAATGGTGTTTTGTTGAAAAGATTAATGTGGTCGCGTGTTGAAGAGCATTTAACATTTATACATTTTTTAAAATCAAGGAAAAACACTGGAAAACCGATTTGTGTTTCAATGATAAAGTATTAAAATCAACAACAAATACAAGGTAATTTTTGTAATGTGTGAATTTAAATAAGGAGAAAAAAGTAGTTTCCCTTTATCTGTTAGTTGAATTAGGAAATAAAATTAAGCAAGTTTTCTGAATAGAATGTTCAGAGTTCTGTATTGAAATAAAATGTGTATTCAGAAGAACATACTGAAAGTTCAATTGTATATTTTGTATAACTAACAGAGGTGTTGCAACTTGGCTTGTTCACAAAGAACAGATGGTGAATGTGATGTTCAAGTTCTCTGTGTGTGTGTGCGGGGTGAGTAGCATCTGTGTAGACGCGTGTGAGTAGTTGAGTTCTACTGTCTTCAACTCTACTGTTTAATTTGGGAATGAATACAGACTTATATTGCTATCAGTAGGCTCCCAGCACGAACACGGGATAAATTTTGAAAGAACACGAAAAATATCTGATTGGATGAAAAATTAACCAATCGGTGATTTTATAACAAAAGCATGTTTGTGAGTTAACGGTAGGAAAAATTCAGTGTGGTGAATGCGATCAGTAAACTGTCCTGTGATATTTAGTATTTATTATTTGACCAATCACAGTTGAGAAAAATGTAGGCGTGGCAAACATAGTAGTAATCACTACAAGAAATTGTTTTTTTTTAAAGGCCTGTCATTTCGGTTGGGAAATTCTCAGCATTCTCTTAAAATAACATTTTGGAAAATTGTTTCTTTATTTTGAAAACCTACCTTTTCATTTTAGGTTTTTGGAAAGTGGACACTGAACTGATTTGTTTCAATTCATAGCTTTGTTGGCAAACATTGACCTTTGTGCCCCTCCCCCCACACACACACGTAATAGTGGTGTTTATTATTTTTGTTCTATATTCTCAAGAACAAATAAAATGTATAAATTCCCTTTCATATGCTTGCAGTGAAGACTAATAATAATGTCATAGGAAAAAATGTCTTTTTGACACTCAGATTTTTTGTGGGCATGAAGGTTCATGTGTGTTTTTTAATTTGGAGGTTGTTTCTATTTTTACACTACTTACATTGTTCAGACTGTTGTCCTCATCTTTATTGTCATATTCATAATGTTTTGGCTGTTGTATGCTCTAGCCTTCTTCAGTTGATATATGTTGGAATTGCAAACCAAATACTTTATTTAGTCCACCAGGGTAGATTGTTCTAGTTCCACGTGCCATGCCTCGTCTGGATATCTCAGTTTCAGTTATTTCTCTTAAGTAAATCAATTCTCCAAGTTTTTGTTCACCTCTGCTGTGGCAAGCTATTATACTCACAATTCTCTAGGTCAAGTCAATGGATTACTTCAACCGATGATATCCATTTGGTCATGTGCCGAAATGTTGTGAATATAACAATAAAGATGAGGACAACAGTCCAAACAACGTAAAGACAGATTTTGGGGGTTGTTTGTCAATTTCTTTCAGTTATATAAGAAAATATCTCTGACAATGTTATTTCAGTAAAAGAATGTATGCAATATTAAGAGTGAAAATATGGAAAATTTATCCTGAATCTTACCAAAAATATTTCAATAAAACTGAAAAAATAAATTTCTTTGGCAGTTGGTACTTAACTTGTACGATTTAATAAAATATGTTATTTTCTTTCAGCTGTTTTGTAAGAGTTTTTTTTTATTAAATAAAGTCATTGAAAGACTTGCAAAATCTAATGATGCCATTTTTAAGCATGAACCTATTTCGAAATAATTTCAGTTTTTTATTTTGTCAATTCTTAGTTTATTTTTAGTATGAATGTTCAAAATAATTCTTAATTGCCACCGTTTTACTATTTTTTCCTATCAAAAGAGTGATAAGATATACGATGATTCAGTAACTATTAAATTCCAAATGAAAGAAAAACACATTTGGTGCAATTTGATATTTTATAACATCAAATAAGTACAAAAATATAAAACCATGTATTAAATTGAAATGTATCATATAACTAAAACAAAGAAATAAAATTATTTTATTAGGTTTCATAAAATTATATAGAATAAAACTTTATATTCTTAAACCATTAGTTAGATAAAGTTAAAAATAATTTATTTTTAAACATGAATACCAGTGTCTTCATTCTTGCACCGCTGGTGTTCCATATTTGTTTCATTTTCATTTTTTGGTAAAAGGTATGATTATACATTTTTTATTTTTTGATCTTTGATCCCACAGGCTACTTTATGCAAATAAATGTTGTTTTAAGTAAAAAAAAAAAAAAAAGTAAGCATTACATTTACAAAATCTTAATTGGTTAATCTTTGAATTTACTAAATGACTTTGAAACATATCTATTGAATAAATGTTGGATTTTTAAGAGATTTAACCAAAATTTCCAAACTTCTAAAAAAGACAAAAAAAAAAAAAAAATTTTTACATAAAAAAATCCTTTGATCTTTCATTTTAATAACCCAAAGATGTTGATGATAAAATTTTGATTTTATTATGTTTTGTGCATTTTTCCCATTGTGTATCCTCATTTTCAGTGAATTCTTGGAGGTAACTAATTTGATGAAATTTTGAGAAATTCTTTTTGCATCATTTAATGTTTATTTACTTAAGGACAATTCCTCGGAGAATTTAAACATCAAATCTTTTTGGTCAAACAGGACTCCGAGTTACAGGTAATCTGCACTAAATTGTAAAATTAAAAATGCAATAAAACTTATTTACTACAACTATTATTTAGGGACACTATTGTCTTGAATAATAAATTTTTACAGGAATTCTTTTCAGTTTTTAAATTTTAATTAGAATATTTTATAAAATATAAATGTAATAATTTATAGCATTCAAGTGATACTGTTATTAAACTAAAACTCTATTTATTAATTAATGGAAAAGCTCATTACATTTTTATACCCCAGGTAGTTAAGAAAAAAAATTTTTGTGTATAACTGTATCAATTTTTTAAATACAAACGTCCATATATGACATTATCAGAAAGTAAGGGCAGTTCCCATAGTAAATTTAAAATTTATTGGTAATTTTCTAACATTTCTCAATAAGTGTCTTTGTAAGTCTATAAAACAAAAATAAAATATCAGAATGCATTTATGTTATATTTTAAACTAAAAGTAACATTTATTTCAATTCAGATTGATTAAACTTTAAATCAGCTATTTTTTGAAATAACATTTCTGAAAAGAATGAAGATAATTGTGTTGACAGATGTGTTCATATAGGCGAATTTATAGATTTTACTGATCATCAGAAAAAAATATTCCAATCTATTTAAATTCAATTTAAAATACAGCAAATTATTTTGCTTACTGGGAATATTTAATTTATTAGCTCGGAATTAAATCTAAAATTAAAGATTTTAAGATTTTTCAATTTCTAAAATGCATTTTTTTTAGGTACCTAGTCAAAATGATGAGCTTTCTTTTGACAATGCTATTGCATGCCCTTGACAATTTTTATTGTTTACAAATATATTTTATTGATGATTGACAACAAAAATGTTAAATACTATTCTTGTAAATAACCAGTCTAAAAAAAAATGAATGTTTGACATTTTTGCTGTCAATTCTTGAGAAAAAACCTTTTAAATCACAACCTGTTTTAGTGAATTTATGCAACTGCAATAAATTCCCAGAAATGCATTTTTTCAAAATTAATAATTACTCATTGTTATGGGTTTATTTAACCATTTTTTTCAAACAATTTTATAAATTTATGAGTAAAAAAATATTTTTTTGTTGTTATTTCTTTAAAATATAGTAAACAATAATCGGGTGTGTGGCCGAGTGGTTAGAATGTTTCTGTCCATGAGACCCGGGTTCAAATCTCACTATGGTTGATTTGTCAGGAAGGTGACTTCCTGATGTTATCACACTGGATCAAGGTCAATCCCAGCGTGTGGCACCTTTAGAAAGTGCCTGAAAACCATACCACGGGTTGACCCAAGCCTTGTTACTGAAACTGGATAAACAAAACTCTTGTGGGCCGTCAATGGCTGTGCTAGCGTGAAGCAACAACTCATCGTGGCCAAGAGCATACTGGCCTTGTTCCGATTGTTGATCATGCTAGATAACATGCTCTCTCCCCAAAACTGTAACTGAGGTCTGCTCAGCATAGTTACAGTATAAATCACAGGTGGGCTCTTCCCTAGGAGACAGGTATCCTTGAATACGAGTGGCCAGCTATTATTATTAAATTATAGTAAACAATAAATGTTGTATTTTTGTTGGTTCACATATTTTTTATAATCTTGTAAATACTGAATCTTTATACGTTTAAATTGGTCTAAAAAATACATCATTTTTATAATTTTCTTTCACTCTCAGTACATGTGTCTTAGTGGCCTTGCCTTTCTTGGGGTGAAATGATTGTCATAAAATAGATCATGTAGTTTCAGATCCTGGAATTCCTATTTTTAACCAGGTATAAAAAATTTATTTCAAAGTCCCCAATTCCTAAGTAACTTCTGCAGTGTAGCAATTACATAGTCTGAAAGTAGATCATGTAGTTTCAGCTTTTGGAATTCCCATTTCTGATCAGCTATAGAATATTTATTTCAAAGTTCCCAATTCCTAAGTAGCATCTGCAAGCTTAGCAATTGCATTATCTATCTAGTAGATTATCGAGTTTCACATCCTGGAATTCCCATATTTGACTAGGTGTAAAATATTAACACATATAAACTTAATGGTTAAATGTTGTAACATAAACAATTTGCACAGGTTTTTACCAAAAATGGAGTTTTGCTTCAGAGAAATGAGTTTTAGACAAAAGTAAGAATTTGTTTATTTACATTATCTTCTATTTTCAGTTCTTATTATAATTGTAATAATTTCAAATAATATTTGACTTTATTATTTCATAATACGTCTTCTTGATTCACAGATACCCAAAACAGGCATGGATGACAATTTGAAAAGATACAAACACATGTCAAAGATAAAAGCACATTTTGGGAATGGGTGCGGATAGACATTTTGGAAGACTTCATAATTAAATAGTTACCTACAAATGTAGAAAGAAAATATTGCTTATTCTTTCAGTCTGTGCATCAGCATTTTTTATAAATTCACATTTCAAAGTACACTCACCTAAAGACATATTGGAGATCAACCTTTGTTAATTTTTGCACAGCAGTTTTTTTTCACAGATTTCAATATCACCTGCAAAAACACACTGGAGTAAAACCGTGTTTGTGTGAAGAATGTGAATTAGAATTTCAGAGAATTCTACTTTAAAACTGATGAGTATACACATCATATAGAAAACATTTTCTTGAAAAGTGTGCAGGTCATTGTTTATAAACAGATCAAAAGTGAATTACCATTTTCAGAGAGTTCCCATCTGAAAAGTGTCATGCAAACACACACAAGAAAGAAATCATTTTCTTGTCAAGTATGTGGAGCAAAATTTCCCCAGAATTCAAATTTAAAAATCCACTTGCAAATCCATACAGGAGAGAAACCCTTTACTTGTCAAGTGTGTGGATCAGCATTTTCAGTGAGTTCTGGTTTAAAAATTCACATGTGAATACACACTGGTGAGAATCCTTTTTCTTGTCAAGTATGTGGTTCAGCATTTTCACAACAATCCCATTTAACACATCACATGGGAATTCTTTATTTATAGGTTTGATCATCATAAACTCCTCATAAACAAACACATGCTAATGCACAAAAGTAAGAAACCCTATTCTTGTGAAGTGTGTGGATTAGCTTTTTCACTAAATTCAGATTTAACAAAGCATATGTGTATGCACAGTGGAGAAAAACCATATTCTTGCGAAATATGTGGTTCAGCATTTTCAAGAAATTACAATTTGAAAATGCACATTCAAACTCACACTGGAGAGAAACCATATTCTTGTGAAGTATGTGGATTAGCATTTTCACAGAATTCCAATTTAAAAAAACACATTCAAACTCACACTGGAGAGAAACCATATTCTTGTAAAATATGTGGATTAACATGCTCAGAGAATTCCAGTTTAAAAATACACATTCAGACTCACACCGGAGAGAAACCATATTCTTGTGAAATATGTGGATCAGCATTTTCAAGGAATTACAATTTGAAAAAGCACATTCGAATTCACACTGGAGAGAAACCATATTCTTGTGAAATATGTGGAGTAGCATTTTCACATAATTCTAGTTTAAAAAAACACATTCAAACTCACACTGGAGAGAAACCATATTCTTGTAAAATATGTGGATTAACATGCTCAGAGAATTCTACTTTAAAAATGCACATTCATACTCACACTGGAGAGAAACCATATTCTTGCAAAATATGTGGATCAGCATTTTCAATGAATTACAGTTTGAAAAAGCATATTCAAATTCACACTGGAGAGAAACCATATTCTTGTGAAATATGTGGATTAGCATTTTCACAGAATTGCATTTTGAAAAAACACATTCGAACTCACACTGGGGAGAAACCATATTCTTGTAAAATATGTGGATTAACATGGCCAGAGAATTCCAGTTTAAAAATGCACATTCGAACTCACACTGGAGAGAAACCGTATTCTTGTGAAATATGTGGATTAGCGTTTTCACAGAATTCCAATTTAAAAAAACACATTCGAACTCACACTGGAGAGAAACCATATTCTTGTAAAATATGTGGATTAACATGCTCAGAGAATTCCAATTTAAAAAAACACATTCGAACTCACACTGGTGAGAAACCATATTATTGTAAAATATGTGGATTAACATGCACAGAGAATTCCAGTTTAAAAATACATATTCGAACTCACACTGGTGAGAAACCATATTCTTGTGAAATATGTGGTTCAGCATTTTCAAGGAATTACAGTTTGAAAAAGCACATTCAAACTCACACTTGAGAGAAATCGTATTCTTGTAAAAGATGCAAATCAGCATTTTCAGATATCATTTATTTGATAAAGCACATTCAAATTCACACTGGCGAGAAACCATATTCTTGTAAAATATGTGGATTTACATACTCAGAGAATTTCAGTTTAAAAATGCACATTCAAACTCACACTGGAGAGAAACCATATTCTTTTAAAATATGCAAATAAGCATTTTCAGATAACTCTTATTTGGTAAAGCACATTCGAATTCACACTGGTGAGTAACCATATTCTTGTGAAATATGTGGATCAACATTTTAACAGAGTTCAACTTAAAAAAAGCACTTGAATATTCATGCTGGAGAGAAAAATGATCCAAATTTTGCCAGTTCAGATATAAGTGTACAGATGCAAGCACTCATAACCAAGAATTTTTTCATTATTATGGGCTAAAATTTTCAAAGTATTCATAGTTTAATTTACATACTGAATAGAAACATTCTTCGTAATTATATCACTTCAAATTTTTACAGGATTTAAATTTTCAAATATATGGCATCATTAAATCTTGCATATGATCCTACCTTTTTTCAGTATAGAATTTAACATTTCCAAGAATTCATATTTAAAATTATTATGGAGAGTTATCATTTACTTGTAAAATGCATGTGAAGATTATGGTGAACAAAAATGCAAATGAAGACATACACTGTCATGAAACTATATATTTGTGCAGTGTATCTATTATCCTTTTATTTAAGTTGCCATTTTAAAATTCAGAGCAACACAGTCTAAATAGAAAATCTACATTGGTGTTTGCTTTAATGTTAACAGAAAAAAACACTATATACAAATAGATAAATTATCTTTAAAATGTCTTTTGGTTATGAAGCAAAACTACATGAATTTGTAATGAAGATGTATGTGTTGAACTCAAGCATGTTATTGATGAAATGAAATTCACTTTACTACATTCAACTTCTTCAAATTGAACCCATATTTAAACAATCAGGTGTACAAAATATATGTAGAATACCAGAAGATGATCTGATCTTAGCTCGTCCGTGGCATTGAATATAAATATATATATGTGGTTTTAAGTTATTGACTTACAGCATGCATCTTATTATTATCCATTTTCAAGGGACTTTGAATACAAAATAAGACAAATGTCTTGAAAAATGGTAATGAGAGAGAGATAGAAGAAAGATTTATTTTCCCATTAGTATATCCCGTTACAGGCATTATTATATCCATGATATAATAACATCTTATTTTCTGGACAGAATGGCTAATAGGAAAAGGAATCACAAACATGTTTTGTTGTCACAGAAACTTTTATATTACTAAGATATATATAAAGGTATATATATATATATATATATATATATATATATATATATATATATGTATGTATGTATGTATGTATGTATGTATGTATGTATACACACAAGTCTCACTTAAAGAATAATGCATATTATATATATCTACACAACAGAGTGTCAGGAGAAACAAAAAGTTAGGGTTTTACATATAATATGTAGATACTCCTGTAACTGGAGAAGCTGTTATGGTTCAGAAAGATGATGATATTTCATCATTCTAAAAATAACCTTGGCATCAGTCATTAATATCAACCCCGTCACAGTCAGCAAATAATAACGGAGAAAATAATATATCAGCACCTACCTTCCCTACCCCATTACAAAGCCATGTTTAAGACTCCAGTTTCAAACAGGCTAGATTCATTAATGTTCCAGTGGAAGATGTATTCCACGAATGGGGAAAACAGTGAATCTTGGGTTTTCTCAAATTGAGGACTTTGCTATATATATATATATATATATAGATTTGAGCTATATATTATATATCTGGGAAAGATATATTTCCAAAGGGAGATAGCACCATGGACTTGGGGAGGAAAATTTTGCCTCATCCTTGGTCATTTGGTCCAAACTGAAAAAAAGCAACCTCATGTGGGGGCTGCTGTAAACAAACTGATTTTGGCTGCTGCTGTCATCACTGTATGGAGTGACATCACTAAGCAGCTGTCATGTGACCCATGTGATTTATCTCCATATCACATTTCTTAAAAAAATTACATATATATGTAAAGAAACTATTTAGATAAAGAATTAAATAGCAAAATCTCTTTGCTAACAAGACTTAATGAAACATTAACTTACTACCAATTCCTTGAATGGTAAGGTCCTTGTAATTTGAGCCATCATCAGATGGAAGTCACATGCCAAGTACTTTCAACAATTTCAAATTGTCATCTTCAGGTCGCAATTTTCCCATACATAGGCAAACACTAAGATGAAATATGTGTAGACCGAAAATGTTTTTTTGAATTATGCTATTCATTGACTGTTGAATATATATGTTTTGGAAGTGCGATGCCACGACACTAGAGTTCTTGTTCAAATCAATCAAGTGATAATTTTGTTTGAATATTGAAAAGTTATAAATCTACAAAATTTTCTTCTTATAATGTACTGATCTGTTAAAGTAAAATGGACTTAGTATAATCCAATTAGTAGAGTAAAAATATAGTTTTCCACAAAATTCAAGATTCTGATTATTACTGATGTTGTAAATATATTAGCATGTGCAGCTTATATTTTATATCATAAAGAAACAATTTATACAAAGAATTAAATAGCAATGTTAATGTGAGTAATGCTGAAATCATTTTGTTAACAAGACTTTATGAAACATTAAATTACTATCAATTCCTGGAATAATATGATCCTTATATTTGAGTTGTTACCAGATAGAAGACACATGCCAAGTACTTTTGGCAATTTCAAATTGTCATCTTCAGGTCGCAATTTTCCTATACATGCGCAAACCCCAAGATGAAATATGTGTAGACTGAAAGATGTTTTTATAGATTATGCTATTTATTGATAGTTTAATATGTGTTTTGCGGTGCACAATGCCATGAGATCTTGTTCAAATCAATCATATGAGAATTTTCTTTGAATATTGAAAAATTATAAATCCACAAAATTTTCTTTTTATATGAAAAAGATGAATTTAGTCTTTGTATAATTAAATATTTATACTATTTCTCATGAAACTGTCTTGATGTTATAATTTGAATTGTTTATATCTTTAATAGATTTTTACTTTTTAATTGTTGATTTTTGCTGATTCAAAATTTGAAATTTGTAGCCATTTAATTAAATCGTGGCTCTATACAATTTCCTGTCCTTTGTAAGCCTGAGTAAATTTTGCCTTTTTGCTTTATCTTCTAATCCCTGTTGTTCCAACCATTTACACAAGCATGTGAGGTAGGTTTATGCATTGTAGAGTTGTCATGGTTTAATGCAAGGAAATGGCAGAACTGTCCAAGTCTGTGATAAACAATAACAAAAAAAAAAAGAAAAGAACAGGATACAAATAAAGTAAGCAAACAATATATGTAAGGCCAATTAACATAAGCTAAGTAACAGTAATATGGTAAAAACATCACAAACTAAGAATTGGAGCTGACACATAAGAGCTAATTTGGATAAACGAACAGAGCGTTCTGATTTTAAGACAAAGACCAGTCTTCTGATATCAGAGTCACCTTAACTGATTAAATTAGTATGGGTCTCCAATAGGCCAAAAAAAAGGGTGCATTTTATTTTGACTGGTTGTGGAAGCAGTTCATCAAAGGAAATTAATGAATACCCATCCCCAAAGATCTTAATTTAGTCACAACCAGAGCCATCTCCCACTGATAATGGATTTGAAAATCCATAAATTGATCAACATCAGTAGAGAAGAAGGCCCTACTGTTGGTTGTGCACTGCCACCAGGCATTTGGTGAAAATATGGCCTGTCCAGAATCAAATGCCACAACTAAATAGATCTAAAGAAGCAGTGGGAGAGAAGAAGTAGTTCAATAACTATTTGGCTGAGTTTACTTGCCTCGATGTGACTGAAGCAACTGGTTTCAAGGGTTGCATAACAATGGAGGAAAACTGGGAAGTGCTGATGAAGGTTGGGAAGGATAAGAAAACAAAATCAATGGTTTGCCCTACAAAGCGTATTTGACGTTGTTGCTTATGTTTGTCACCTTGCAGGGAATTCTCTTCAACCACTGGATGGAACAGGATATTCCTTAACATTTCATCAAGAGTGTGGGGAAGCTTCTGTGCCAGAACAAACATGGAGGGGATGGATTTGGTAATTTTATGCCCTTAATGATACTTAACATGGTGGGGGATTTTGCTCCATATCGTGTTAGATACCTGGGTTGAAATGTCACACTAATGATGAGGTATCACTCATCAGGTTGATGAATCACTGTGGCAGAGTCACCCCAGTTACTTGAGTATGCAGTTGAAGCCACCGTCTTTATTAAATCAGTATGGGCCTCTAATAGGCCAAAAAAGGGTGCATCTTATTTTGACTAGATGCAGAAAGAGTAGGACTTCATCAAAGGAAATGAGTGATTAACCGACTCCGTGTAGTCACAAGCAGAACCATCACTCTGGTGATAACGTATGTGAAAACCCGTAAATTGATTGGCATCAACAAGAAGAGGCCCCACTGCTGGTCGTGTGGCAGCAATGGGTACTTGGCAAAAATGTGGCCTGGCCGGTATCCAATGCCACAACTGAGTACATCTAAAGACTCAGAAAGCCTACAATTGCCCCAGTGAATGGAAGGTGGTGGAGAGGAGGGATTCTAAGGTGTATACCCCTACTCAAACTGCCCAGCAGGATGTCCCACAGACCAAAAAGCAGCCACAGCAACAACAGGAACAGCTGAAGTGGAAGCAGGAGTGGCAGCTTCAACATTTGCAGCTGAAGCACCAACAAGAGGAGCCACAGTTGCATTCTTTTATGGAGGTGGAGGATATTCCCCAACCTTGGTCCACCTGTAGCAGATCCCTGGAGAAAATATGATGCCTACAGAGAAAGTAAGACTCCCCACTTCTCCTGATAGGTCTCTGCTATCTCTTTATCCCAACTCACCTTCTCTAAGAGGGATGCCAGCTGTCAGGTTGGAAGGCAGGCTTTTGAGAGGGGCTGTTCCATTCTTTTTACTTTGTGACTACTTTCAGAAGTTTTACACCATAAAGCCTGGTTTGAGCACAGCTCAGTTTGATAACTAACTTTGAGGCAACTGAAGTGGCTGGTTGCAAGTGTTGCATAATGGAGGAGGAAATCTGGGAAGCGCTGAAGGCCTGGAAGGATAAGACACCAGGCATTGATGGTTTCCTTTACAAAGAATACTTGATGCTGTTAACTATGTTTGTCACCTAGCAGGAAATTCTCTTCAACCAGTGGATGGAACAGAGGACTATTCCCCAATATTTTACCAGGGGTGGGGTGAAGCTTCTGTACAGGAACAAGCATAGCAGGGATGGGATAGGTAATTTTATGCCCTTAACTCAGAAGGAAGCATTCTGTGCTTCTGTTCTTGCTAGTGATGATGAGAATGGTGATATGGATGATGAGGGTGAAAGATGTTTATGAGGCATTGTCTCTCTCTTCACATTACCTGGTTGTGTTCTTCAAAAACCAACTGAATATTACGACCAAGGTTGTTGAGGAAATGAAGAAAGAGTAATCTGGAAGGCAGAACTTGTCACTGTTGTTTCTGCTGAAGAGGTTACTTTCTTCTTCGCCTCAGCAAACGTAAATTCAAGGCAAAAGGAATACATTGTGTTTTGGACAAATAAATGTATAATTTATTTACAGATATACAAAGCCAGCATACTACTTGTTGCTGTTGTAAAAGATGACAGAGTAGGAAAGGAAGAAAGAAAGAGAGAATGTTGGTCATGGGTGTCAACTGATGTTTTGTGAAGATGGCGGTGACATAGGATGAAAATTGAAAAGTATTGCATTCAGTCTCAGTCTGCCTGTGTCGTTCCTAACCAATTCTGTTTGTCGAGATCTCTCTCTCTCTCTCTCTGTCTTCTGCGACATTGAATCAAGGAATTTATATTCGTCATATCGGCTCCAAATCACAGCCTGTGTCTTTTTGTGGGAGTTATTCTACTGGTCAATATATAAAGTTCATTTTATAATTTAATACCAAAAACATGCATGGAGCCATGATGCATACGGATGTGTTTTCGCATTCTGCCTTGGGTCATCGAGCAGTCAAAATCTGGTTTACGACACAGCTTTTTTCTGAGGATTTTGCTGAATGATGGATTACTGGTGTGCATGAATGGTGCTGACCTCAAGTGGCATCTCAAGTTTTCTGCTTGTAAGTCTTATGGCATATAACAATGAAGGTTGGTCTTATACATAAGTAAAGGCCTCATTGACTATCTATAGTACCATTTTATTGGTGACTCCATTTGGTTACAGTGGTTAAAGTGGGTGACTATCGTCTTAGTGCTTTTTTGTTTATTTGGAGTTCATGCAGGGTCATTGTGTTTTTGGCTAACAGAAATTAGTTTGTGGAATTCATCCTTTCTTCTTTTTCTTCTGGAGTTGCACGTTCAATCAAACTCACATCTGATGAATCTCCAACCCTTGCGTCTCAAACTGCTACATCGAATAAATTTCTCACTTCTTCCACTTCTGCTGCGCACATGGTTTTTTTCTTCTTTTTATTATGCCTGACACATCTGTATTTTCTATTTGATTTTTGGCAGGATGTGCTGTCATTGGGTGAATTATTTGTGACGTTCATTGACACACATAAGCTATGTCCGGGTTCTGTCAGTTACCAAGGATAGGAACGATAGAAGGAAGGAAAGGAAGGATGTGTAATAGAAGGGGAGGAGAGAGAGAAAGAGAGTTTTCTTTATCACTCTCTTAGTGAAAAGGAAAGTGTATATTTTCATATGGTGTTACTGTTAGGTTGGTGCAAAAATAATGACGTAATAATGTCGTTTTTTTATGTTAAAAATACGTCAAAAAAATGACATTATTACGTCATTATTTTTGCACCAACCTAATACAACCTAATCCTCCTACAGTCTTTTTCTCTTCACCTCCAACCTTCTCGTTAGGTGATAGGAGGTATAGTTCTCTGGGGCGGGGGGGGAGTTCATTTCATGTTTTTGATTTTATTTTTCGTTTATATTTTTCTACATATTCCCACCATATTTATTTTCTACCATTCAACTTGCTTTTCTACAGCATTTTGTCATTGGGATGTTTCCATACTAAGATTTTCATTGTATAATTTTTCATATTGTTATTTTAATTGTTTTTTTTTATTATTTTGTAAATAGAAATCATTTATATTTTTTTATCTCCCTCCCCACATGCTTGCATTAGGTTGGTGCAAAAATAATGACGTAATAATATCGTTTTTGGACGTATTTTTTAATAAATATGGAGCATTAGTTTAGGTTGGTTGGATGATTTTGTTTAGCCACATATCAAGATATGAGTTGTTTAATGCAGTAATGTAAATATTTTGAAGGCCTTGGATCCCTTCAACTACAGATAAAATATACTGTTGGTCATTTTACTATAAAATGTAACATATCACCATATGTAACTAACCTACGTAGATATAACTGCTATTAGCATTACTAACATCAGCCCCTAAAAATATGCTGCTACCGTTGGACATTGAAAAATAAATCAGTCGGTCATTTCTTGTTCAGGTGTCTTTTCCTTTATTTTTTTTTTCCAAAACTTATCCAGGAAATAACAAGATGTATTGTTGGTCATTTTGCTATCAAATGTGTTGTTTGTAATATATAGGTATTGTTGGTAATTTTTATATATATATATAAATGTATTGCTTGTGTCTTTACTATAAAAATATATTTTTATATGTTCATAGTATTTTGTTTTTGTTTGTGGGAGTGGGGTTATTATTTGCCTATAGCTAGGACCCTAACAGGTGCTACTGCTCCTTGTCAAGGTGGATTTGGGAACAACAGCATTTACAAGATGGCACCATGCTCATCAAAACCTGATCAGAGGCCTTATTGTTGGATGTATCATCAGACCCAGGACTACATTAGTTTCGGGTCTCATGGAGAACACATGTTGTTTTGGTGATTATGGTATGCATGTATATTTTTGTATAAATACGGTATTGTGGTGGATGGATTATTATAATATATGCCTGGATTAGAGAATGTAAAAAAGTTTATGTTCCACCTTTTTGGCCTTGTATCACATTTGTATTTTCTGATGCAATAAATATTCATTCATTCCCCATTAGATTGGAACTAACTAACATTTCTCTACAATTTCGTCGTTTCTCACGTTTTTAATTTTTAATCCATGGTTGGTTTGGCGTTAAAACAAGAAATACGGCTAATTCTTAAATTATTAATAAAAGCATTTTTACTTTTTCCTGCTCGTAAATTATCTCCCTTGAAATTCGCTCTTCAGAAGATAGAAAGTGAATTATTTACGGGTCAGACTAACGAAGACAGAACGACGTAAGTAAAATGTTGTCCCTTTTTGTCAATGTGCTGCCGACTCATCATCTAATTGATATCAATAAGACTGGAAATAAATCTGAATAGATTATTTTATTTTTATTTAATTAGAAAAATTTATAACGATTTGCGGGAAGAAGTTAACTTTCCTATTTTGGTACATCGTGTAGTTCGCGATACCTAATGTTTAACAGGATCGATCGTTAATAATTGGTTGTATATTACTTTTTTATGCTATAATTAAAAAAGATTTCTTATAAATTTTTTAATTTTACTAAAATAACGTGTCAGAAACTTTTTTAAATATTTTCAAAATCGATAAATTTGTGTTTGTTTACAAATTTCTTAAAATTAAGAAAATGGCCGTTTTTAGAAAATTTAAAAATTTGAAATAAAATTTGAGTTGACAAACATTCAAAAATGTATATAGTTTCTATCTGAAATACACCAGAATTGTTTAATTAATAATAGAAAAATTTAATTATTAGACTTTCAATTAAAGCTAAAATGAAATCTTCAAGAATGTTTTTTCGTTGTAAAAAATTCATTTTAAACTCAAATATAGAAAATTTATGCCGAAATAGTGGATGTACCTGACCCAACTATTGATGGTTTGTTGAATGACGAAGCGATGGCAGCAACTACGGATTACCATAAATGACATAATTTTTAAAAGTCTGAGTTTTAAAAAAAAATTATTCTATTTGTTGAGTATGACCCACACTAATGGAAATACAATACATAAAATAAAATTATTTAGTGAAATAGTAAATGAAAAAAAGAAAAATTACTTTAAAATTTAATGTTTACACTTTTAAAGTTGAACGGAAAATAAGAAATGTTATGAAAAGTCCACGTAAATGGATAAAAGTAGGAATGTCCATTTTTTTCGCTAAAAAAATGGCACACCCTGATGAAAAAGGTCCCAAACTTAATAAAAACAACGTTTTATCGGGAAAAACTTTATGTTATTAATAAGAGTAGAGACCCAAATATTTTTTAATTATTTTTTTAATTTTTTTTTTCCTTTTTAGCACGTTTTAATTTGTGGCTGAAAAATCTCTTTTTTGTTAGGTCTGAGATCACCTAATATTTTGCAATAGCTTTTTTTCACTTAAAAAACACATTAATTTGGAAATTCTTGTCGCAATTTAAGTGGAACTTTCAGAATTTATTCCGAATTGACTGAATTTATTGTAGAAATGTTTGTCTTTTAGAAAGTCACAGTAAAACTATTTTTTTTTTTTTACGTTTAATACCCACCTTACTTAAGTTTATGAAAACTTTAAAACTAGAATACTTGTCTCTAATTTTATTTTTTTATTAAATAAAGAAGACTTTGAGGAATATAAATCATAAATTTTGTGTAAAAATTTGATACGCGTGAACTCCAATTTTAGCTCTGAATTTAAAATATAAAAATGCAAGAAAACTAAGGCATTATTTTATGAATACAGCTTTTAATGGATTTTATCAATAATATATATTAAGGACTTTTTTGTCTGAAGTCAAAATTCTTTTAGGTTGAAAAATAAATTTTTATGAGAATTTTTTCCATTTCTAAATAAAAAATAATAATATTGATCAATATTTCATAAATAAATTAGAACAGTTGTCTCTCGGTTTTTTTGCTTATTAAAAAGATCTATTTTTACAGATCATAAATTAGAAAGCTTATTACAATCTGTGATACGCGCGATATTTTAAAATAATTTTTTATGATTTCAAAAATGTATTAAAATCATCTCCGACAAAACTACGGGTGTACATTTAAGAATAAGATGAATAAAATTATGTTAGAGTTATACCCCTTAACTGACTGATTGATTGAAGCGTGTACACTGTACAGACAGTAGCTAATGACAGAAAGACTGACAGTCTTTCTGTCATTAGCTACTGTCTGTACACGCACTTGTCAAATTTTCTGAGTGACCATTATCGTCGCATTGTCAACAAACTTTTCTAATTCTGTTAACAAAACTTTTCTTCTAATTATATTTTTAAATATAATCAATTCTTTTTCAGTGAGAGACAAATTAAATTTTTGTTTTTTAAGTAATTAGGAAAATAAATAAATCTCTTCATAAATGAGTTACGGGTTTCATTTTGAAATGTAATGGTATTTTTAGTTAATTTATATCTACGTATGACCAGAAGTTCAAAGCTTGTGTTACGTAACTGACTTAATTAAAAAAAAATAAAATAAAACGTAACGGCTTTACTAAATAAAAAAAAAGGAAATAAAGTAACTGTTACTTTATTTCTTTTTTTTATTATTCCAGAACTTATCAAACGTAGGGTTTCCTTTAAAAAAAAAAAAAAAAATTAAATCTACGGAAGATCAGAAGTTCAAAGCTTGTGTTACGTAACTTAATTAAAAAAAAATAAAATAAAACGTAATGGCTTAAAAAAAAAAAAAAGGAAATAAAGTAACTGTTACTTTATTTCTTTTTTTTTTATTATTATTCCAGAACTTATCAAACGTAGGGTTTAAAAAAAAAAAAAAAAAATTAAATTTTTTAATTTTAGAAAATGAAAATTTTTTAAAATGTAATTTTATCTATTAACACTATCCCGGCGCGCTAAAAATTGGCGCAAATTTTGTTACTTCCGTTCTACCGTACGATAAATTTGTCTGACGTAAGTTGTCGATACATTGACATACATCAATTCACACTTACCAAAACCGGTCACCCCGGTTGGAGATATGTCTCTTAAAAAATTTTTGGCGATAAAAGTAAGTAACTGTTCTTTCAAATTACATTAAGTAAGCATTAAATTTTCTAATTATCCTAAAAAAACGTCTGAAAAATTGATATTTAATTTTTTAAAATATTTTAAAATAATTAGTTTTAAATTTTTTTTAAATTCTTAAAAAATGGCTGATCGGGTTGATTTTCTAGTAAATTTAATTTACTAAAAAAACAAGATATTTGAATCAATTTCTTAACAGGTTAGGAAGGATTAAAACATCTGGAAAAATACTCAAAAAATACTTTAGTCTTTCCTCTTAATAATAAATTAAACATTTAGACGTTAAAAAATTGTTTTATCAATTTTCGCACCTTTTTTTCTCAGAGTATACGTTTTTAATGTGATAAATTGGACATTCCTATCTTAATGTTAATGTTATTATCAAGAGGAATGATCAAAGTATTTTTTGAATATTTTTTTAGATTTTTTAATAATTTCTAGCACGTCCAAAATTTTCGTTAAAAATCTTCATTTTTTTTTTAATTGAAAAAATTGACAGAAAATCGATAATCTCCCGTTTTTTTAACTTTTGTTTACATTAGTGAATGTTGCCGTTTAAAATTTATTTAAAAAATCAATTATGATTTTTTTTTTTAAATAATTTTAAAAAAATTAGAAATTATAATAAAGTTTATTTAATATATTTTGAAACAAAGATTGCTTATTTTCTGTGCTGAAAACATCTTCTTTCAGATGGGAGAAAGCCGGTCTGAACTGTGGTGTTGATTGACAAATGACATGTGCCTGTTTTTCATCACGCACTGACAAATTATGTGCGGAAATTTATAGTACGGAAGGTCATAAATGACTATTTATCTTTACGTTAACAACTTATTTACCTCGTTAGTTTTAAGTAGGCATAGCATGAAAAAAAGGCCTTAAACTTGACGAAAGCAGAATTTTATTACTAAAATATTTGTTACTATTAAGGGGAAAGAACAAAGTAATTTTTCATTATTTTTTAAACTTTTTCTGTCTTTATTAGAACGTTTTAACTTTTGATTGAAAAATCTTGTTTCTCGTCATCACCAGAACTCTAGTAAATAACATGGCAAATTTTTTATTCATTTTTTTCTTATTACACACATTAATTTGAAAATCTTGCAAAAATAGAAATAATTGTCAGATTTTAATGAAGCTTTCAGTAATGATGGGAAGTATTTTAATTTTTTTAAAGTAATTTTATATAAATGTAAAGGCCGTTAACAGTGCCGTACAAATCAAGTCATGTGATGTTTCTTCCGGGCCTCCGTACATTTGATTTAACCTCCCCCCCCCCCCCCCACATAGGGTAAAGAACAGTAAGATTATTCTCACTGCTAGTTCGCTAACTGTAAAAACCTTGTGCTATTTATAATCTGGACAGATACAGGTCCCTAAAAAAAACATTATATACAGGATTCGTCAGTACCGCTAATTTTAGAATATTTAACAACTTTTAGTAACTTTATGTAAAAATAATAAAATAATTTATTAAATAACAATTAATTCATTTAAAAATTCATTTTTCATTGAAAAAGTTTTTTGCCTTCAGACAATATTATGCATATTGATAAAAACAACTAAAAGCATTTAAAATTAAATAGTATCTTTGTTTTATTGGGTTTTGTATGTTACAATTCAGAGCTGATTTTAGGTTTACGAGGTCGGATTTTTAAAAAAGTAAAACATGATTTACTTTCCTCAAAGCGTTGTGTTTTTAACTAATATAATGACCTGCGTGCTTCGTCCATAAACTTTTAGAGTTTTTTATTAATTTATTTATGGGGGTGTAATATAGATATATATTTTTATAATGACTTTAAAAAAAAAAACATATTTATAATAATTTCCATCATTCCTGAATAGTTTCTGAAAGTTTCATTAAAATCTGACAATTATTTCTATTTTTGCAAGATTTTCAAAATTAATGTGTCTCATAAGAAAAAAAATGCACAAAAAATTCGCTATGTTATTTTACTGGACTTCCAGTGATGACGAGAAACAAGGTTTTTCAATCGAAAGTTAGAATGTTGTAATAAAGACAGAAAATTTTTTTAAAATAATTAAAAATTACTTTGTTCTTTACTCTTAATAGTAACATAAACATTTTGGCGTTAAAATTTTGTTTTCGTCAAGTTTGACGTCTTTTTCATCAGACTATGCGCTTTTTTTTTAGCGATCTCATGGAGGTACCTAGATAAAACTCTTAGATCTCGTGACCTTGTAATAATACTGGCAATTTCAGTATATCATACATGCTTTGTTTTATTTTCAAATTACATTTTTTCGGCGCAGAAGCTAAGTTAAGCTTGGTTCAAAATATTTTAAATAAACATAATTTCTGATTTTATTAAAATAAGATATAAAAAAAACGATAATTGATTTTGAAAAGAATTTCAAAGTGAGATTTTAATTTTTTTATAAAATCAAAAAAAAACTCAATAAAAGAAAGATGTTATTTAATTTCAAATGCTTTTGCTTTCAGTTGTTTTTATGAATATGGACAATATGTCATGGAAACAAAAACTTTTTTTAATGAAAAATAAATTTTTAATACAATTATTCGTTATTTCTTTAATTATTTTTGATTTTTACATTTAAGTTGTTAAAATATTATAAATTAGTTAAAAGCCACATTCAGTTTCGTAAATGTCGTTATGAGATAGATCATTTTTTACAGCATTGTAAATTGTATAATTTTGACCAAATCAGAAGATCCACAGTAATTAAGAAATGTAATTTTGTGTTTATAATCGGGCTGTAATTATGAAGTACAGAAGACCAGCCAGAATACAATTAAGTTGCGTTATTTGAGTTAAGCATTGTTCTCTGCTGTTAAGGCCTTAACTTTTGCGAAACACATGTGGAGAAGTTAATTTCATTTTTCAATTTCAACTGAGAAGGGTACCTACAAGTATTAGTATCATTTTATGAAATTTATATGATCTTATTTTTATATTAATCTCAGTTATGACATTTTTCCATAAATGAAATATTAAAACTAATAATATAATGATTGGAAATACAAATAACACTGTAAAATGTAGTAAATGTACATAAAATTATAGTATTTTATGTACACTTCCAATAAGTGGGAGCATTTTGTGTTTCGGTTTAGTTTTCCTTCATTTTTTCTAAATGTTCCCTCTGTACTTTTTTCAACTAGTTAACTTGCTTTTCTGCTGCATTTTGTCATACTAACATTTTCAGAAAGAAATTGCAACCTACTGCAGGAAAAATCTGCCTTGTCAGTCATGTATCGAAAGATACATAATCGCTTAAGTGTGCATCACACATGGCTCATAACTCACTGGCTTGTAAATACAGGTCATTATTTCAGGTTAGATTGTTGATTTTGTTTAGTCACATATCAACCCCTATGTGTTATTGAATGCCCAAAACTAAATATTTTGAATTAATCTCGTATTTTCATAAATGACACTTTTTTTGTATTATGCAATGTATTTAATATATTCTTTCATCTGTACAAGTGTATATATTGTTGATGATTGCTGACAATCTCTTCTCAGTACACTTAAATCTTATGGTATTTTGTTGAATACATCATTGTTTCTTTTAAAATTAATTTTTTAACTGAAATTTTCACTTTTCTTTATGTTCTAAACATTTCCCCTTCAGCAAAATAAAACTTTTCCTCTTTATGCATTAAAAAAAGCTGATCTAAATTTATCGTCATTCAGAGATGAACAAAACTGGACAGATTTTTAATGAATCAGACTTTTGGTTAACAGCTTTATTTCATTTGTTTTTATATCTTAAGTGTTAACAGTTGTTGATTAGATATTAAAATGTAATCAGTTTTTCTCCTCTTTTCATCAATGTTTTATGTTTATGAAAAGTAAAATATATAAAAATATATGTATCATTTGACAGTTTTGTCTATCAATTTTATTTATGACTGACCAAGAAACATCTGATATGGTAAACTTGATTGGAAAAAGTGTTACAATGTTCTGCCTCTTTAATGATATCTTTCTTTCTTTACAGGTCTGATCATCATAAACTCATCATTTATGATGATTATAAAAATCAAGGAAAAATAAAAAATAAAATGTTTCAGTTAATATCTCCACAAAGTTTGTATTAAAAAAACAATCATGAAATGACAAACAAGAGAAAAACCTCATTCTGGTGGTGTGTGTGGATATGCATTTTCGCTGTCATGAAATTAAAATAAAACTCATGCTAATGCACAAAAGTGAGAAACCTTGTTCTTGTGAAGTGTGTAGATTAGCTTTTTTGCTAAATTCAGATTTAACAAAGCACATGTGTATGCATAGTGGAGACAAACCATATTTTTGTGAAATATGTGGATCAGCATTTTCAAGAAATTACAATTTGAAAAAGCACATTTGAACTCACACTGGGGAGAATCCATATTCTTGTGAAACATATGGTTCAGCATTTTCAAGAAATTACAATTTGAAAAATCACATTCGAATTCACATTGGAAAGAAATAAGCTCAAACAATTCCATTTTAAAAAGACACATGCAGACTCACACTGGAGAGAAACCATATTCTTGTGAAATATGTGGATCAGTATTTTCAAGAAAATTCTATTTGAAAATACATATTCGAATTCACACTGGAGAGAAACCATATTCTTGCGAAATATGTGCATCAGCATTTTCACGGAATTCCCATTTAAAAAGACACATTCGAATTCACAATGGAGAGAAACCATATTCTTGCAAAATATGCAGAGTAACATACCCAGAGTATTCCATCTTAAAAAAGCACATTCAAACTCACACTGGAGACAAACCGTATTCCTGTGAAATATGCGGATCAGCATTTCCAAGCTATTCCAGTTTGGAAATCCACATTCGAATTCACACTGGAGAGAAACCATATTCTTGTGAAATATGTGGATCAGCATTTTCACACAATTCCCATTTAAAAAGACACATTCGAACTCACACTGGAGAGAAACCATATTCTTGTAAAATATGTGCATCAGCATTTACATGGAATTCAACTTTAAAAAGACACATTCAAACTCACATTGGAGAGAAACCATATTCTTGTAGAATATGTGGATTAACATCCTCAGATTCTACTGTTTTAAAAAGACACATTCAAACTCACACTGGAGAGAAACCATATTCTTGTGAAATATGTGGATCAGCATTTTCAAGGAAATACACTTTAAAATCACACATTCGGACTCACACTGGAGAGAAACCATATTCTTGTGAAATATGTGGATCAGCATTGTCAAGCAGTTACAATTTGAAAAAGCACATTCAAACTCACACTGGAGAGAAACCATATTCTTGTACAATATGCAAATCAGCATTTTCAGATAACTCTAATTTCATAAAGCACATTCAAATTCACACTGGAGAGAATCCATTTTCTTGTGAAATATGTGGATCAACATTTTCACAGAGTTCAACTTTAAAAAAGCACATGGACATTCATGCTGGAGAGAAGAATGATCCAAATTTTCCCAGTTCAGATATAAGTGTACACATGTAAGCCCTCACAACATATCAATTTCCTTTGATGAACTGCTTCCACGACCAGTCAAAATAAAATATGCCCTTTTTTTTGGCCTATTTGAGTCCCATACTGATTTAATCAGTTAATGTGTCTCTGATATCATAAGACTGGTGTTTGTATTAGGACACTTCGTTCCTTTATCCAAATTTGCACTTGTGTGTTAGCATTCAGTTTGTTGTATCTTTAAAGAAGGCTACAGATAGACAAAGTTTGTACTCAAGTGAAAGGAACAGCAATAGAGCATAGATGAAAGAAAGAGAATACACTACTGTAAGACAGGAATTTGGTTAGTAATTCCAGAAGCAAGTCCACCAGATATACCCTGTGCACACTATATATATATATATATATATATATAATGATATTGTCAGTCCACATATGTGATAGGGAGTGTGGGACATTCCCACAACACAGTTGAAAACTATTTTTTTTTGTATTTCATTTTTAAAAGTTTTCTTTTTGTTTGGAATAATTTTTACTGTTGTTGACATCTATTTTAGGTTTTGCAGCTGGTTTAGAATGGTGCTTCAGCTTGGCCTTGAGGCTCAACTTATTCAGAATGAGAGTATGATCCATGTCAAAGTCTACAGTATAGAAGTTATGCGTTACATGGACACAATTAAGGTGAATTCTTCATTCCAGAACAAAATCAATCTGATGCCAATGCTGAGACTTAATTAGGGAAAAAAAAATATTTTTGAT
Source organism: Acanthosepion lycidas (assembly GCA_963932145.1). Taxonomy (NCBI): domain Eukaryota; kingdom Metazoa; phylum Mollusca; class Cephalopoda; order Sepiida; family Sepiidae; genus Acanthosepion; species Acanthosepion lycidas. Next base: position 103,368,706 of record OZ010575.1, on the reverse strand, counting down.
GCATAAGGATTTCTTACAAGAACTGCTTTCAGTTTTTAAAAATTTTAATTAGAAAAATTTATTAAGTTTCAAATTCTGTCTATATTTTCGAGATGCGGCATTACTTACATTATTCAGACTATTGTCCAACATTTTATGCCATATTTATTACGGCGTTTCGGCTCTTGTATGCTCTGGCCTTCTTCAAGTGGTTGGAATGCTGAACTGAACCCTTTATATCAGTTATCCCTTTGAAAGTTCTCCACTGCCTTAACCGACTATTGAACTCACACTCTTTGGGTCCTGTCACTGGATCTAACCAATGCCTTTATCCACTGTGCCATGTGTCCTCAAGGACACGTGGCACAGGAGATAACTGATATACATTAGACATGGCACGTGGAACTAGAATAGACTACCCCAGTGTGCAAAATAAAGGGCTCAATTGAAAATTCCAAACACCTGAAGAAGGCTAGAGCATACAATGTCCGAAACATTGTAATGAATATGGCGACAAAGATGAGGACAATAGTCCAAATAATGTAAGTTTTAATTTAAGTTTTGATTCATAACCCCATTTTTTCATTTTGTCCATGTATAATCCTCTTTTTTTTCTTTTTTTTTTTTAAAAACGTCAGAAATATGTTATCCTATTTTCGGGATACAAAAGGAAATTTTTGTTCAAATTTAATATTTGTACCTTTTTGTCTTCCCTTATGTAATAAATGTTTTTCCTTTAAAATTTTACGCAGTGGTTGAGTCTTATTTTGTTATTTTCACCTATTTTAAGCTGAAGGAGAAGAAAAGCATATGTTCTCTTTTCCCTTTCTTTTCCTACTAACTACATTTTTGTGATTGGCACAAGAATTTAGATTTAATATGAGTTTAAAAAAAAATAGATTTTGCATAAAAAAGATGAATTTAGTCTTTGTATAATTAAATATACTATTTCTCATGAAACTGTCTTGATGTTATAATTTGAATTGTTTATATTTTTAATAGATTTTTATTTTTTAACTGTTGCCTTTTTGCTTTATCTTCTAATCCCTGTTGTTCCAACCATTTATACAAGCATGTGAGGTAGGTTATACATTGTAGAGTTGTCATGGTTTAATGCAAGGAAGTGGCAGAACTGCCCAAGTTTGTGATAAACAAGAAAAAGAAAAGAACAGGGAACAAATAAAGTAAGCAAACAATATATGTAAGGCCAATTAACATAATCTGAGTAACAGTAATATGTTAAAAACATCACAAACTAAGAATTGGAGCTGACACATAAGAGCTAATTTGGATAAACGAACGGAGCATCCTGACATTAAGACAAAGTCAGACCAGGACTGAGTCTCATGATATCGGAGTCATCTTAACTGATTAAATCAGTAATGAGTGATTAACCGTCTCCGTGTAGTCACAAGCAGAACCATCACTCTGGTGATAACGTATGTGAAAACCCGTAAATTGATTGGCATCAACAAGAAGAGGCCCCACTGCTGGTCGTGTGGCAGCAATGGGTACTTGGCAAAAATGTGGCCTGGCCGGTATCCAATGCCACAACTGAGTACATCTAAAGACTCAGAAAGCCTACAATTGCCCCAGTGAATGGAAGGTGGTGGGGAGGAGGGATTCTAAGGTGTATACCCCTACTCAAACTGCCCAGCAGGATGCCCCACAGACCAAAAAGCAGCCACGGCAACAACAGGAACAGCTGAAGTGGATGCAGGAGTGGCAGCTTCAACATTTGCACCTGAAGAACCAACAAGAGGAGCCACAGTTGCATTCTTTTATGGAGGTGGAGGATATTCCCCAACCTTGGTCCACCTGTAGCAGATCCCTGGAGAAAATATGATGCCTACAGAGAAAGTAAGACTCCCCACTTCTCCTGCTAGGTCTCTGCTATCTCTTTATCCCAACTCACCTTCTCTAAGAGGGATGCCAGCTGTCAGGTTGGAAGGCAGGCTTTTGAGAGGGGCTGTTCCATTCTTTTTACTTTGTGACTACTTTCAGAAGTTTTACACCATAAAGCCTGGTTTGAGCACAGCTCAGTTTGATCACTAACTTTGAGGCAACTGAAGTGGCTGGTTGCAAGTGTTGCATAATGGAGGAGGAAATCTGGGAATCGATGAAGGCCTGGAATGATAAGACACCAGGCATTGATGGTTTGCTTTACAAAGAATACTTGATGCTGTTAACTATGTTTGTCACCTAGCAGGAAATTCTCTTCAACCAGTGGATGGAACAGAGGACTATTCCCCAATATTTTACCAGGGGTGGGGTGAAGCTTCTGTACAGGAACAAGCATAGCAGGGATGGGATAGGTAATTTTATGCCCTTAACTCAGAAGGAAGCATTCTGTGCTTCTGTTCTTGCTAGTGATGATGAGAATGGTGATATGGATGATGAGGGTGAAAGATGTTTATGAGGCATTGTCTCTCTCTTCACATTACCTGGTTGTGTTCTTCAAAAACCAACTGAATATTACGACCAAGGTTGTTGAGGAAATGAAGAAAGAGTAATCTGGAAGGCAGAACTTGTCACTGTTGTTTCTGCTGAAGAGGTTACTTTCTTCTTCGCCTCAGCAAACGTAAATTCAAGGCAAAAGGAATACATTGTGTTTTGGACAAATAAATGTATAATTTATTTACAGATATACAAAGCCAGCATACTACTTGTTGCTGTTGTAAAAGATGACAGAGTAGGAAAGGAAGAAAGAAAGAGAGAATGTTGGTCATGGGTGTCAACTGATGTTTTGTGAAGATGGCGGTGACATAGGATGAAAATTGAAAAGTATTGCATTCAGTCTCAGTCTGCCTGTGTCGTTCCTAACCAATTCTGTTTATCGAGATCTCTCTCTCTCTCTGTCTTCTGCGACATTGAATCAAGGAATTTATATTCGTCATATCGGCTCCAAATCACAGCCTGTGTCTTTTTGTGGGAGTTATTCTACTGGTCAATATATAAAGTTCATTTTATAATTTAATACCAAAAACATGCATGGAGCCATGATGCATACAGATGTGTTTTCGCATTCTGCCTTGGGTCATCGAGCAGTCAAAATCTGGTATACGACACAGCTTTTTTCTGAGGATTTTGCTGAAAGATGGATGACTGGTGTGCATGAATGGTGCTGACCTTAAGTGACATCTCAAGCTTACTGCTTGTAAGTCTTATGTTATATAACAATGAAGGTTGGTCTTATACATAAGTAAAGGCCTCATTGACTATCTATAGTACCATTTTATTGTTGACTCCATTTGGTTACAGTGGTTAAAGTGGGGGACTATCGTCTTAGTGCTTTTTTGTTTATTTGGAGTTCATGCAGGGTCATTGTGTTTTTGGCTAACAGAAAGTTTGTGGAATTCATCCTTTCTTTTTCTTTTTTTTCTTCTGGAGTTGCACGTTCAATCAAACTCACATCCGATGAATCTCCAGCTTTTGCATCTCAAACTGCTACATTGAATAAATTTCTCACTTCCACTTCTGCTGCGCACATGGTTTTTTTCTTCTTTTTATTAGGCCTGACACATCTGTGTTTTCTATTTGATTTTTGGCAGGATGTGCTGTCATTGGGTGATTTATCTGTGATGTTCATTGACTCACATTAGCTATGTCCGGGTTCTCTCAGTGATCAAGGATGGGAACAATTTGTAATAGAGGGGAGGAGAGAGAGAGTTTTCTTTGTCACTCTCTTAGTGAAAAGGAAGGTGTATATTTTCATTTGTTATTACTATAACCTAATCCACCAAGTCTTCATCTGGGAAAAACATCCTTGCCCTACCCAGTTAAGCATGTGTAGGAGTTTTATGTGTCTTTTGTTTTTTACAAAAATTGGTTAACTTAGCAAGGAACTGAATGAACATTAGCCCATTTTATTTTTTAGTCCCCACCATTTTCCATTTTCTCTTCACCTCCAACCTTCTCGTTTTGTGATAACAGGCATAGTTCTCTGGAGCAGGGGGGGGGGGGGTTCATTTCATGTTTTTGATTTTATTTTTCCTTTATATGTCTCTACATATTCCCACCATACTCCTTTTCTACCATTTAACTTGCTTTTCTACAGCATTTTTTCATTGGGATGTTTCCATACTAAGATTTTCATGATATAATTTTTCATCTTGTTATTTTAATTGCTTTTTTTTTTTTTATTATTTTGTAAATAGAAATCATTTATATTTTTTTATCTCCCTCCCCACATGCTTGTATTAGGTTGGTGCAAAAATAATGACGTAATAATGTCGTTTTTGGATGTATTTTTTAACGTCAAAAAACGACATTATTACGTCATTATATTTGCACCACCCTAATAAATATGGCGCATTAGTTTAGGATGGTTGGATGATTTTGTTTAGCCACATATCAAGATATTATGAGTTGTTTAATGCAGAAATGTAAATATTTTGAAGGCCTTGTATCTCTTCAACTACAAATAAAATATACTGTTGGTCATTTTGCTATAAAATGTAACATATCACCATATGTAACTAACCTACGTAGATATAACTGCTACTAGCATTACTAACATCAGCCCCTAAAAATATGCTGCTACCGTTGGACATTGAAAAATAAAGCAGTCGGTCATTTCTTGTTCAGGTGTCTTTTCCTTTATTTTTTTTTCCAAAACTTATCCAGGAAATAACAAGATGTATTGTTGGTCATTTTGCTATCAAATGTGTTGTTAGTAATATATAGGTATTGTTGGTAATTTTTATATATATATAAAAATGTATTGCTTGTGTCTTTACTATAAAAATATATTTTTATATGTTCATAGTATTTTGTTTTTGTTTGTGGGAGTGGGGTTATTATTTGCCTATAGCTAGGACCCTAACAGGTGCTACTGCTCCTTGTCAAGGTGGATTTGGGAACAACAGCATTTACAAGATGGCACCATGCTCATCAAAACCTGATCAGAGGCTTTACTGTTGGATGTAGTTTATCATCAGACCCAGGACTCCATGTTGTTTTGGTGATTATGGTATGCGTGTATATTTTTGTATAAATACGGTATTGTGGTGGATGGATTATTATAATATATGCCTGGATTAGAGAATGTAAAAAGTTCAAGTTCCCCTTTTTGACCTTGTATCACATTTGTATTTTTTGATACAATAAATATTCATTCATTCCCCATTAGATTGGAACTACCATGCACTGCTTTCTTCTGTCCCTTTTGCATTTTTTTGTAAGTGTCAAATTTTCCAAGCCCACTTTCCTCATTGTGTGCTTGAGAAATTTCAAATTTTCCTTTCTGATTCTATGTATAAGTGTACTTTTTGTTTTCAATTTCTTTATAATTTCGTCGTTTCTCACGTTTTTAATTTTTAATCCATGGTCGGTTTGGCGTTAAAACAACAACAACAACAACAAAAAACAACTGACTTTTAGTTTAAAAGCGTTTTTACTTTTTCCTGCTCGTAAATTATCTCCCTTGAAATTCGCTCTTCGGAAGATAGAAAGTGAATTATTTACCGGTCAGACTAACGAACGAAGACAGCACGACGTAAGTAAAATGTTGTCCCCTTTTTTTTTGTCAGTGTGCTGCCGACTCATCGTCTAATTGACATCAATAAGACTGGAAACTTCAATAAATCTGAATAGATTATTTTATTTAATTAGAAAAATTCATAGTGATTTGGGGTGAGTAGTTAACTTTCATATTTCGATACATCGTGTATGTTTACAGTTCGCGATAGTAATGTTTAAATTTTAAAAATGAAAAATCGTTCTCTAAGCTTTCTTTTTGGCTTTGATTCGAAGGTAAAGGAATACATTTTACAAAGTAAGGAAAATACTTCGGTGGAGATATGTTCAATAACTGACTGAGAAACAGCATAGCATGATAAAAAAAGGCTCCATTTTGGAAATTCTTGCAAAAAAAATCAAGTAAATGTCGGATTTTAATGAAACTTTCAGAACTTATTAAAAATAAATGAAATTATTTTAGAAGTGTTTCTTCTTTAAAAAGTCATGGTAAAAAATATTTTTTTTACATCTGTTAAACTCCCCCTCCCATTACTTTATTTTATGAAAACTTTAAAAACTCGAAACCAACAAAAACTTTGAAGTTAGATACCTACATTGTTAAAAAAAGAGGGCATTTGATTGCTAAAAGAAAGACCATAGTCTGATGAAAAAGACGCCAATCTTGACGAAAACAAAATTTTATCGTCTATGTTATTTTAAGAGAAAAGACCGAAGTATTTTTTAATTATTTTCTAAAGTTTTTCCTTTTTAGAACATTCTAAATTTTGATTAAAAATCTTTGTTTCTCTTTGTATAACCAGAACTAATGAAATACAATTTTTAGCACTTTTTTTTTTTTTTTTTGTATGACACATAATTTGGAAAAGATTGCAAAAATAAAAATAATTTTCGGAAGTTAATGAAACTTTCAGAAACTATAAATTATTATAAATATGTTTTTTATAAAGTCATGTCAGAAATATTTTTTTTTTATATTTTTATTAAACAACTAATAATTTTATGAAAACTCTAGAAATTCGATCGCATCGTGTTTATTGATTATAATTTATTTTAGGTACCAACACGAGATCGCCGGAAAATGAGCATAGCAGGATAATAAAGGCCTTAAACTTGAAAATAATTTTTATTTGTCTAACTGTTTATGTTTAAAGAGGAAAGATCAAAGTATTTTTTGATTATTTTAAAAAAAATTTTTTATCATTTTGAGCACGTCCAAAATTGTCGTTTAAAAATCATGTTTTTTTTTGTTTTGTTTTTTCGGAAAAATCGATAGTCAGCCATTTTTTTCAATTTTATAAACAAAAGTTAATTTTTTCGTTTAAAATTCTGCCAAAAAAACAGTTACACATTTTTAAAAATTTATTTTTCCAAAATTTAAAATTTAAATGTTTATTTAATATATTTTGAAAGAAAACATTATTTACTTTATGCGCTGAAAAGTGTACTTTAAAAAAAGAGACAACGGGTCTTAACAGCAATGACACATGACGTGGTGTCGATAGATGTCATCAAGTATTGACAGCTTACGCGACCTTAATTCACCGTACGGATGTACAAAAGGGATATAATTTAGGTTTTTTTTTTTTTAACCAATTACGTAACCAATTATGAAGCAAAAATTTCAGCGTTCTAATTTTTAATTGTTTCCTAGCTGTCCCATCGTTACTTTATGGAAATTTTTAAACTTACCAGTGAGAAAAGTAGGTACCTCCACTTTTTCGGCATAAATTATCGATACCTAAGTTTAAAATGCATTTTTTAAAATGAAAAAATATGCTTGAAGATTTCATTTTAGCTTTACTTGAAAGTTGAATCATTAAATTTATTATTTCCATTAAGTAAACAATTCTGGTATATTTCAGATAGAAACTATATACATTGGAATGTCAAATTTAATTTTAAATTTTCAAAAAACCCGCCATTTTCTTAATTTTAAGAAATTTGTAAACAAACACAAATTTATCGATTTTAAAAATATTTAAAAAAATTTCTGACACGTCATTTTAGTAAAATTAGAAAATTTAATGTTAAATTAATCTGATTTAAAAAAAAATATTACTTAATTATAGCATAAAAAAGAAATATACAACGAATTATTAACGATTGGTACCGTAATTTTGATCTGATACTTGATCCATGTGTTGATTGACAAGTGATGACAGCTACTACGGATGACCATAAATGAAAATTACTAGAAATCTGAGTGAACCCTTTTATTTTTAGTTTTACTGTTATGTCTATTTATTAGAATAAAGGGACAAAACTCTTTTTATAATAATGGCAATTTCAGTCTACCGTACATGGAAATAAGGAATGTATTAAGTAGAAAAATACAACATAAAAAATTATTTGAAAAAAAAGTGGAATCACTAAATTTATTAAACTTTGCAATTTTGAACTCGTAAATTTTGTTTCTACTTAATTACTAATTATCACAAGGAAATAAGCTAATACAGAGTTTTGCACGATTTTTAAACTATTATAAATTATTATAATCAAAATGTAAAACAAATAAAAAATTCTTGTAAAATTTAATTATTCATCAGAAAAAATTTATTTCTTCAGGCAATAATGACCTTAATATTACTTATTTACAAAAGCAATTAAAAGCTTTTCTAATTAAGTAATATCATAGTTTTATTGGATTCATTATTTTTCTATTCAGAGCTCATTTTCCGTGAGTTGGAACAAATTTGAAAAAAAAAAGTAGGTGATTTACCATCTCCAATGACTCTTTAAACAAAAAAAAATTGTAAGGAAATAAAAAGGATTGAACGAAATTTCGGGAAAATAAGTAAGTGGGGTGTAACATATTAAAAAAAAAAAAATATTTTTTACTAAAATTTACTAAAAAGAAATATTTCAAAAATAATTTCATTCATTTGTGAATAAGTCCTGAAAATTTCATTAAAATCGGACAATTTCTTTAATTTTACAAGAATTTCCAAATCAATGGGTTTTCAACGGGAAAAAAGCGCAAAAAAAAAACAATGTTATTTTTACAGCACCGCGATGACGTAAAAAAAAGAAAACTTTAACCAAAATTTCGAACGTGTTAAAAAATATTAAAAAATATCAAAAAATAATTAAAATATACTTTGGTCTTTCATCTTAATAACATAAGCGTTTTGACGATAAAAATTTATTTTCGTTAAGTTTGTGGCATTTGTTTATTACGCTATGCTGTTTTCCCGCGAAAAAGTGGAGGTACCTAGAGAAAAGATTTCATAAGAAAGATGCATACAAATTAATCTAATTAAATTAATAATTAAATTAATTATTAATTTGTATGCACCTTTATGAATTTTTTTTTTATTTAGATTATATACTATTATAACTGAGATAATATAAAAACAAGAACATAAATTAATCTAATTAATTTGTATGTACCTTTCTAATGAATTTTTTTTTTAAATTGTATGTACCTTTCTTATGAAAGGCTAAGTGTAAAATATAAATATATACATTTATTATATTTTATGATATTATTTGTATTTCCCTTCATTTTATCAATTTTGATATTTTATATGGAAAAATATAACTGAGATAATATAAAAATAAGAACATATAAATTTCATAAGACAGGTACATAATACTTGTAGGTACCCTTATCATTTGAAATATTACACAATTTTTTTTTTTTTTTTTGTTAACTTTTTCAAATTTCTTTAATGTTTAATAATATGACTATTGAAAAGGCATTTTTTTCTCATAATTACATAAACATATACACTTTATTTATTCATAGACAAGTAAGAGAGTTCTAGAGATGCAATGCAATTCGTATCAGACTTTCATGAAATATTTATGGCCCTTAAAAGGGCCTTTGTTTTTTGCTATTTTGCCCATAGCTGGGACCCTAACCGGTGCTACCACTCCGGACCAGAGTGGACCTGGGAACAACAGCAATTCTGAGGTGGTTTCACGCTCCTCACAAACTCCAACCTAATGATTCCTTGCTGCCAGATGTAACAGGATGGGGTTTAGCCATTGAAGAGAAGGTCGTGCATGATATAGTCGGTAGCCATTTCACATTTGTCCAGTTGATAATCTTCATTTTCTTCTGTATAGAAAACGTTGTAATCTGGGTCAGAATTCCATGACCCATCCTACAAATATCTTATCAACAGACTGTCCAAATGTGTTTTATAGTCTGGCCAACTATATCACCACGTAAGATTTTGCAAAATATCATCTACAAAATCTTGGGAAAAGTCTGTGAATTCTGCCTTGATGGCAGAATTTGTGTGTTGAACACCTTTCAATCTTTTCTGTAGCTGACACCTTTCCCTTTTTTGATGCTGCCTCTGCTTTTCTTCACTCCTTTTGATGATCTCCGCCTCTAATTTTTCCTCCTTCGTACATCTCATCTTGTTTGCTTCTCTGCTATAAGGAGCGTTGAAGTGTACTGTCGTCCAGGCCATTAATGTAGCTCCATACCTTATTCCTTTTTGCTTTGATGACATTGCTTATGCTGGAGACATAAGCATTTGGACATCCCTTCTTCCTCTCACAGTACTCCCCTATCACACTTTCAACCTCCATGGTATGTTGCCTTACAGATAATAGCACAGACTCTGTTGAGGTCTCCACCGTCTCAAATGATTTCTTGTACTGTTGCTCCAAAACTTCGATAGTACCTTTCACACAGGCAGTCATCATCTTTTGGAAAAGTTCAGGATTTTTGGGGGCAACCATCAGTGTTTCTTTGTCAACTTGTGGCAAAACATTCCCAAAGAAGTCCCGCTCAGCCAGTAAGATCTTTTTGGGGTCGTCCTCCATTTTTTTCAATTCAGCAATTACCTCTCGAACTGTCTGCATAGTTTTAATTGGATTTACAGTAGATGTTAAATCCGTATAAAACTTGCGCACCCAAGGTCCAGACAACATCTTCGCCGGGATTCCAAGCACCTGTAGTTCAACTTCTGCTGCTTCAACAACTTTGTTTTTTTTATCAGACCATGCACAAACGTTTGAATTTTTGGAAAAGTGGAGAAATACACCACACCTAATTGGAAAACCACATGCAACCGGTTCCCCAGGAATCTTGGTATCTGGAATCCTTCTTTCCTCATGAAGTTCCTCACTGGCACCACATGTTTGTACTTATCACTGAATCTGAGTGAATTCAATGCCATGATTATTTTCCATGCAATGCACTCACCAGAACACTTAGTTTGCACCTCCTCACAAGCTTGAAGCTCCTTCTTCACTCTGCTGGAAACTGCTTCTAATGGGTGTACATTGCAATTTAGCTCAATTAGGTGTGTGCCCCACTCTTTCTCCTGTAAAAAAAACAGTCAAGTGGTTGACTGGAGCCGGTCTGTCAAACAACATTTTATTTTAGAGATAATTGATTTCCGGCAGCTGTCAGCATTCAAACCAGATGATAGAGAATATACCTCAGCCAAGGTCTTAATGGCAGTGTTGATATGGCTTCTATAATCTTCCGCAGTCCCACCAGGAAGACGTTCTATCGACACGAGATGAGAGGATGATGGTGTTGTGAACATCACACAGTTGACATGTATCCCATGTTGTGGAATCAAACAGCAGGCTGCAACTTTCTGATCTTAAAATGTATTCAACACTTTTTAAGTCAGAAAAAAATCCCAGTTCGCTCTGCATGCGGTAAACTGTGGTATTCGAGTTTATGCAAAATTTTGGTTCTTGCAGGACCATAACAAATTTTTGCACCACACCGCTTAACAAACAGGCATAATGCATTTTCCTAGATGTCAAGTGTGTGGATTTTTTTGTTTTTTTCACTTTCCTTTTCAGCTTCAGGGTCAATCTTTTCACTTGTTCTTTTAAGAATATGATGGTTGTCCTCTGTCTACAGACTCTCATTTTTAATTTTTTATTTTTTTCAATTAAAATTGATGCCTGTTTTGGGGTTATTGGTATCTCCATTGGGCTGGCCGGGGTCTCCATCAGACTGGCCGGGGTCTCCAAATGGGCAACTTCATCACACATAGTCTCAAATTTTAGAAAATTTTTCCCTGTGTGCCTGCTTTTGTAAATTTTCCTAAGATTCAAAATGCGGGCAAGTGAAACTTTAGGAAAACCATTTTTAGCATTTTCCGAAGATGCCCATGTCATAAGACCCCTTAATGTTATTTTTTCTGACAATTTCAAAAATATGTGGCTGCACAGAACTGGCTGTCCTGATTGTACAGCACCAGATTTTCTCAGACATTGGCTGATCATGCTCATCTGGAAAAGACAAAAAAAGAAAATTAATTGACAACTAAAATAGATTTAATGGAGAAATTCATACTTAAAAAATTGAATGAAAAAACATGGGAATTGTTTGATTTCTATATTATGTATTCTCAATTGAGACAAACCTAATAAGGAGTGAAGTATGACCCACAAAGATCTGTAAATATTCATTGAAACAAAACAAAAACAAGAAAATACATTTAAAAAATAAGTTATAATTAAAGTAGGTTTATGTAAATATAAATACATAAATTCCAAGAACTTGGAGGCATAAAAAAAAAAAAAAATATTTGTAAAATGGAGGATGAAAAAGTTCAGGACTCGGTGGGGAATGTTTTCTAGATTTTTTTTCTTAATTAAAAAACAAAAATAAATAAATAAATGAACCAAAAATTCACTAAAAACAAATTCACAAATTGAAAAAGTATTTTGAAATAGAGTAAACCAAATGGTACTTACTTTGATAAATGGAGGACTGAAAAAACTGGTGGTGTAAGTTTTCTGGGTTTTTTTCTAAATTAAAAAATAAAAATAAATTAAAAACTCACTAAAAACAAATTCACAAATTGAAAAAGGTATAAAAAAAGAAAATAAATAAATAAACCAAAATGAAGGACTGAAAAAAAAGTTCAGGGACTCGGTGGGGAATGTTTTCTAGATTTTTTCTTAATTAAAAAAGGAACAAAAATAAATGAAACAAAAATTCACCAAAAGCAAATTCACAAATTGAAAATGTATTTTGAAATAGGTATTAAAAATAAAAAATAAACCAAATGGTACTTACTTTGTAAAAATTTACGGTGAAAAGCCAGGTATTGCTATCTGTTTTTTAATGAAAAAAAAATGAATTGAAATAAGACTTGCTGAAAACAAATATAGAGTAAAAACTGAAATAAATTGCAACAAAATAGTTATAAAAATGAAATGGTACTTACTTTTTCAAAAATAAAAATGATGCTGCTGCTACACACTGGATCGTCACTTTAGACGTTAAAGTTTCTAACTTTAAGGAAAACAAGAAAATCAAAAATTTCTCCACATGTCTCGCACGAACACTGTATTGAAATTAAAAGGCTGACTGACAGCAGAGAACGACATTTATACCCACGCAAACCATGTGGCTTTCTATTGTTTTCATGACGCTTCTGGTCTTCCGTATATTTGAACGTAAGCTATTTTTGGACACAAAAAAAACATGTTATATTAGATTTTTAGGTAGAAGCAACTTTCTGTTTGTAACCAGCTTTATTTTATAATGTGTAAGTGGCATTTATCTACTTAATAATACCATTGACTAATTGGAACAAGATTTTGATTAATTTTAAAATATTTTACAACTTTAAGCTTTACACATAAATTTTAACAATAAAATAACAAATAATTGTTGTAAAAAATTATTTTTCATCGAAAACGTTTTTTGCTTTCAGAAAATATTATTTGGTCAGACAAATAAGTAAAAGCAATTAAAAGTTTTTGAAATTAAATAATATCTTTGTTTTTTTGAGTTTTGTATGTTACAATTCAGTGCTGATTTTAAGGTCAACGGGTTTCAGCTCAAAAAAAAAGAAAAGATGATTTACTTTCCTCAAAGCCTTGTGCTTTTAACTAATTAATCGCTATAGAGGAACAAATTAAAATTTAATTAGTTTTCATGAAATTAATTATGGGGGTGGTAATAAATATAAAAAAAAAAATTACCATGACTTAAAAAAAATTAAACATATTTATAATAATTTCCATCATTTGTGAATAGTTTCTGAAAGTTTCATGAAAATCCGACAATTATTTTTATTTTTACAAGATTTTCAAAATTAATGACTGCCATTAACAAAAAAATCCACAAAAATACGCCATGTTATTTAGTAGGACACCTGCTGATGATGAGAAACGAGATTTTTCAATCGAAAGTTAGAATGCTCTAAAAAAAACAGAAAAATTTTGAAAAATAATTAAATATTACTTTCTTCTTTCCTCTTAATGAAAAAATAAACATTTTGACGATAAAAGTTTGTTTTCATCAAGTTTAAGGCCTCTTTTATTCTACTATGCTCATTTTCCAGCGATCTCATGTTGGTACCTACAATAATTAAAAGCACAAGGCTTTGAGGAATGCAAATTATGTTGTTTGTTTTTTTTTTAATTCGAGGAAAAGCAATTGAAATTAAATAATTATTTAATTTCAATTGCTTTTCTTTGCTTTTAGTTGTTTTTATGAATATGAACAATATATCTTATGGGAGTAAAAAAAATTTTCAATGAAAAATGAATTTTTAATACAATTATTTGCTATTTCTTTAATTATAATACATTTTTACATTTAAGTTGTTAAAATGTTATAAAATTAGTTAAAAGTCGCATCAGGTTTCGTAAGTGTCCTTATGAGATGGATCTTTTTTTTTTAGTGTGTTGTAAACTGTATTGTTTTGACTAATCAGAAGATCTGCAGTAATTAAGAAATGTAATTTTGTGTTTATAATCGGACTGTAATTATAAAGTACAGAAGACCAACCAGAATACAATTAAGTTGCATTATTTGAGTTAAGCATTGTTCTCTGCTGTTAAGGCATTAACTTTTGCAAAACACATGTGGAGAAGTTAATTTGATTTTTCAATTTCAACTGAGAAGGGTACCTACAAGTATCAGTATCATCTTATGAAATTTATATGATCTCATTTTTATATTAATCTCAGTGATGACATTTTTCCATAAATGAAATATCAAAATTAATAATAAAATGAATGGAAATACAAATAACACAGTAAAATGTAATAAATGTACATAAGATTATAGTATTTTATGTACACTGCTGATAAAATTTCACAAGAAAGGTACCTATAAATTAATTAGATACCTTATGAAATTTAATCTCTCTTTTAACAGTCTTATTTTTTCATTTCTTTATAATATAATTTCCATAAACCATCGTAAATGTAAAGGTGAAAGCTAAGTAAAAAAAAAAAGAAGATAATTAGAGCACTTTAAGTTTTCCTTAAAAATAATGAGGTAAATAATTTGTTCATTTAAATCTAAATAACTTCACTTCTCTCCATTTGTAGTAAGAATTATCCTAATGTAAGCTATCTAAACATCATGCAAATGTCTTTCGTCACCTGTCAAGTGACGCAAAAGGTAATGACCTGCTTTCTTTTATTTTCAAATTACATCTTTTCAGCGCAGAAGCTAAGTTAAGCTTGGTTCAAAATATTTTAAATAAACATAATTTCTGATTTTATTAAAATTAGTTTTGAAAAAATGATAATTGATTTTGAAAAGAATTTCAAAGTGAGATTTTCATTTTTTTATAAAATGGAAAAAAAAGATTATCTGCCAGTTTTGATGACAAAAAAACAAGATTTTTAACAAAAATTTAAGACATGCTAGTAACGATTAAAAAATGTAAAAAAGTATCCCCAAAATACCTTGATCTTTCCTCTTTAATAATAACATGTACAATTAGACGATAAAATTTTGTTTTTGTCAATTTTGGCATCTTTTTCATCATGCTATGTTTTTTTTTTTTAGGGATCTCATGGTAGTACCTATATCAAGAGGAAAGACCAAAGTTTTTTTTAATTATTTTTTAAAGTTTTTCCTTCTTTTTAGAACATTCTAAATTTTCATTAAAATAACCTTGTTTCTCTTTGTATCACCGGAACTAGTAAAATAACCTATAAATTTTTAGCAATTTTTTTTTAAAGTAATAGCAAAAATATTTTTTTTATATTTATTATGCCCCTAATTAATTTTATGAAAACTCTAGAAATTTAATAGCATTCAGTTTAGTTTTATTATATTAGTTAAAAGCACAAGACTTTGAGGAAACAAAATCATGTATTTTTTTTTAATTGGAAACCCACCCCAACCCCCACCTGAAAATCAGCTCAGAATTGTAACATACAAAACTCAATAAAAGAAAGATGTTATTTAATTTCAAATGCTTTTATTTGCTTTTATGAATATGGACAATATTTTCTGGAAGCAAAAACTTTTTTGATGAAAAATGAATTTTTAATACAATTATTTGTTTAATTATTTTAGATTTTTACATTTAAGTTGTTAAAATATTATGAATAAGTTAAAAGCTGCATTCAGTTTCGTAAATGTCGTTATGAGTTTGATCATTTTTTAGTGCCTTGTAAATTGTATAATTTCAACCAATCAGAAGACCAGCAGTAATTAATTAGATACCTTTCTTATGAAATTTAATCACACTCTTAATCATAATCTCACTCATTTCCTTTCTATATTTAATAGCAATAATGGGTCTCACCTTTTGGCACAAAGCTAATTTTTTCAGATGACTCTGTCTGGATAGAGGCCTGCCTTACTGCGTGAATAGCATTCAAGTTGTCAGCTATGGATTCACTTGATGTAAAACCCTCTAAAGCTGGGGGTTTATTTCTTAGAACAGAAGACACATTAGGATTTTGTCCAAATTCCAGTTGATCTGGATTATAAACATTGACACGCAAAGTATTTTTGGATTCAAGTGACCATGCAATGGCAGCAAGCTCCAAGCTGCAACGAGTGTCTTCCATACTTTTAAGTACCATTTCATTAAGTATAGCATTGTGGTGCTCATTTAATCCATTGCTTCATGGACTTTATGTTGGGGTTGTTCATACAGTAATATTTAAATTATGAGCCATATCTCTGAAAGCTTCATTATCAAATTCATGCCCATTTTAAGACAGTTTCTATAAAAAGTGCAGACTTCCATACTATCAGCCATAGCAATTCTTTATTTATATATATATATCTTACTTATTATAAAACGCAGATTGTGTGTGTGTGTGTCATTTCGTTTATATGTGGGATCGTATTTCCTACATTTTTCAACCGATTTCAACAAAACCTCACAGGATTATGTGAAATTAACCGGCGGTGGATCTGACAGTGCCAAAAATTGGAAAAACACAATTGTTTTTGCACGAAATCAATTTGAAAGCACGGGTAAGTGTATTGCACTCGGCCGGAAGTTACTGTCAGCTACTCAAACGTCTGAAAGCGTCACTGGGGTAAACAGAACGAATGCTGTTAACTTCCGGTGACTCACCATTTTTTTTTTTTTCAGAGAACGATACACAAAAAGTAAACAAACGAAATCTAAATATATACAAGTCCTCCTAACTAAAAATAATAACCGGAAACTACTTTAAATACACATGAAACCGATGTATATAGTCAAAATGTGGAAGTTAATTTTTAGTCATCAACCAAAAGATATTGCCAACCAACTACGATGCTAATGGCACTTCTGACTTGCTTGGAGGTGAAATGCTTAAAAAAACCCCAAAACACTGAATATAAAATAATTAGGCTACCATAATCAAAGGTAAAGCTCTCCCTACCAACAGCTAAAATAATAAAAAAGTGCTCAATACAATATATATATATATATATATATATATATATATATATATATATATATATATATATATATATAAGGCAGGATGTGTGTGTATGTGTAACGAATGCACGGCCGCAATTTTCGACGGATTTGCACCAAAATTTACATGCACATGCTCCAAATTAGCGGGAAGGCCAAGACTGACTTTGCATTTCCCAACTCCTATCGATAGTGGAAATCATTGATTTTTCATGCTTCTACAGCAGTTTTCATGTAGTTTGCTGCCATTTTCTACTGGCCAGAGTGAGAGCCTATAGCTGGCTGCCATGAATAAGCAGGAAGATTCTATTGGCCAGCATGAGAGCCAACGGCTGACTGACACGAATGTTAACTAGCATGCAAAAAAAATTGATAGCTGCATTCGTCACAAGTGGGAAAAAATTTAAATCTGCATGGCACTTTACTCCAATTGGCTCATTCACTTGCTTAAACTCAATGTTGATTCTGATTCCACAGAACTAGATGTGAAAAAGTATTTGTTGTTAACATTCTTTTTTCATTCTGTTTGTCTAGTGACGAGTCCTTTTTTTAAAGCTGATTGTTTTGTGTTCATTTTGTTTAGTTCGTTTTTTGTAACAGATTTAATGTTTAGTATAGAGCTTAGAAAAAATTTGCAGTGTGAGATAGGCAAGAAGTAAGGCATGTAGCAACATCAGCACGGCAAAGGGCACTCCTTTAAATGCAAGGAAGGGCAAAAATATTTTAAGTCAACTGATAGCGATTGCTGTATGAGTCGTACAATTTTTTAATCAAGCACGGGCAGTGCCAGGCCATGCTGCTAGTATATATATATATAATATATGCAGTGGGTAGCAGAAGTATTTAACACATCGGATTTTTATAAATTTCACAATAAAATATTGTTCAATTTGAATGATACTTCAAATATTTTAATGAAATGAAGCTTCTAGTCATTTTCTGTAGTTTTCAATGAGCTTCTTGCATGAAGACTTTGGCAGTTTCATCCATTTCTCTTCACATACTTTCTTCAGTTCCTTGACATTTTTGGGATCTTTTGCATGTACTCTCAACTTCAACTTTTTCCATAAATTTTCTATTGAATTGAGATCCAGTAACTGGTGAGGCCATTCCAGAACATCAGTTCTATTTTCATTAAACCAGCATTGAGTTTTTTTAACCATGTGCTTTGGATCGTTGTCCTGTTGGAATACAAAATCTTGGTCAAGCCCCAAACCTGTTGCACTTTGTAATAGATGGGTTGATAAGATTTGCTTGTATTTTGCTGCATTCATTCTTCCTTCGATGACTTCCATTTCTCCTAGTCTGTTATATAAAATCAACCCCAAATCATTACACTTATATTTGATAGTTGAGATGGAGTTTACTAGGTTTTATTCAGTTCCTTTTTTCTTCCATACTTGGTTGCAGACGTTTCTCCCAAGAAGCTCAATTTTCGTTTCATCTGACCAAGTAATTTTCTTCCAGAATTCATCTGATTCAAGTTAATAATTTTTAGCAAATTTCAATCGGCCTTGCACATGTTTATATTTTAATAGTGGTGTCTTTCTTGGTGATCTAGAATACAAGCCTGTATGATTAAGTGATCTCTTAATTGTATCTCTGCTTAATTCAATTCTGGCATTTTTCTGATCATTCTGTATTTCTCTTCATGCTTGTTTTTTCAAATTCTGGGCTATATATCGTTCAGTAGCCTTGTTTAATTCATCCGGATGACCTCTCCTTTGAATATTTTCAGTACTATAATATTTTTCCACTTTAGAATAACAGCACCAACTTTACACACAAGCAAATTTAAATTTTGAGCAATTTTTCGGCACCCCTTACCATCTTTGTGTAGCTTTATAATCTTCTGTCGCATATCATTTAACAATTCTTTTAAGTTTAGATAGCAGCAAAGTCTGTACTGTATCAGACCTGTTATCATGATGTGCCTGATTAATACATGTACTGAAGACAACCTGTGATTGGTTGAAGTACAAACCACATCAAAATAACTGAAAATCGATTTAAAATACCGCTTTTACCATATTATTTGTATAGGTGTTAAATACAATTGCATACAGTCAAATTCCAAAATTGGCAATAACAGTACATAAAAACAATGTTTCTCCTCTTTATTTTATGTTTAGTTGGACAATGTTCATCAAAATATTCAAAGTAAGTATCATTCACATTGAACAATTTTTATTGTGAAATTTATACAGACCGATGTCACATACTGACAAACAAGTACTCAACACAAATCATCATTTTTGTTTCGATGCGAATGTATCTCAACAGGTGAGGAACAAAGATGGTTATAAATGATCCTCAACAATAGTAGTAGTAATTCTCAATTACTTTCTTCTCATGCCAATGAGGTGCAAACACAAAAAGACACTTTGCCCACTCAAATGTTTGTATAAGACTGGAGGAGGTAACTTGTTGAAGTCTACATAGTTTGCAGGCTGCACTGAAAATTCTTTGCTCTTGATTCCAGTTTTGTTTGTAGCAATGTGAGCTCATTGGTGGACAGGCAAAAGCACTCTGTGGCTAGCCATGATGAGAATTGTGATATGGATGACAGATGTTCACAGGGTATTGTCTCTCTCTTCCCATGACCTGTTTGTATTATTCAATCACCCACTAAAGATCAAGGCTGAAATGGAGAGGCTTCCTTCTGAGGACTAGGCTGAAAGGTGGATGACTAGTACAAGTGGTCTGCATGTGAATGGTGCTGACCTCAACTGTCCTCTCTGGTTAAAGTCCTTGTTCTTCCAGGATAAACATACTAGCTGTACCCAATTGGGGGTCAATGATGATTGACCCCTTTTATTTATTTTAGTCCCCATCATTTTACCTTTTCATTTTACCTTGCCTCTTTAAGTGAGAGAAGGCATAGTTCTCTAGAGCAGTGGGAGCATGTCGTATTTCGGTTTTATTTCTTCTAAATGTTCCCACCATACTTTTTCAACCAGTTAACATACTTTTCTGCTGTATTTTGTCATGGTATGGTTCCATACTAACATTTTCATTGCATATTTTTTTTAATTGTAAATAAAAATCATTTACACATTTTATCTCCCTCCCCACATGCTTGTAAGTCAGTTATGTGCCATGCATAATAGACACTTAAGCAATCATGTAACTTTCAATATATGACTGACTAGTCAGATTTTTTTTCCTGCAGTAGGTTGCCATTTCTTTTTGCCATAGACTGTTTGCCATCCAAGTCTATAGAACTGGGAGAAAAGAATAGAATTCATACCTTTTTTAAGTGGATGTAATGGATTCGACTGGAATTCAAACTCAGCCATCCGATTCCTCAATCCGAGCCAATATCCATTAATTCACTGCGTCTCCTCAGTTCAAATTCCAGTAAAATCCATTATATTCACTTACATGCTAATACCCTTGGAAAAGGTATGAATCCTCTTCTCTCCCTAACATTGGGTAAATAGCAGGACAGAATGGGTTCTATAATGTTTGGATGGCAACTGTTGTACTGCAGAAAGAAATTGCAACCTACTGCAGGAAAAATCTGCCTTGTCAGTCATGTATCGAAAGATACATGATCGCTTAAGTGTGCATCACATGGCTCATAACTGACTGGCTTGTAAATACAGGTCATTATTTCAGGTTAGATTGTTGATTTTGTTTAGCCGCATATCAACCCCTATGTGTTATTGAATGCCCAAAACTAAATATTTGAATTAATCTCATATTTTTTTAAATAACACATTTTTGTATTATGCAATGCATTTTACTATATTCTTTCATCTGTACAAGTGTATATATTGTTGATGATTGCCGACTCTCTCTTCCTTTTCTCAGCACACTTAAATCTGATGGTATTTTGTTGAATACATCATTGTTTCTTTTAAAATTCATTTTTTAACTGACATTTTCATATTTGTTTATGTTCTAAACATTTTCCCTTCAGCAAAATAAAACCTTTCCTCTTTATGCATTAAAAGAAGCTGATCTAAATTTATCATCATTCAGAGATGAAGAAAACTGGACAGATTTTTAATGAATCAGACTTTTGATTAACATTAGCTTTATTTCATTTGTTCTTATATCTTAAGAGTTAACAGTTGTTGATTAAATATTAAAATGCAAGCAGTTTTTCTCCTCTTTTCATCAATAATGTTTTATCTTTATGAAAAGTAAAATTTATAAAAATATAATTTGACTGTTTTGTCTATCAATTTTATTCATGACTAAACAAGAAATATCTGATATGGTGAACTTGATTGGAAAAAGTGTTACAATGTTCTGCTGGAAATAATGCACAAATCTGCCTCTTTAATGATATCTTTCCTTATTTACAGGTCTGATCATCATAAACTCATCATCATTTATGATGACTATAAAAATCAAGGAAAAATAAAAAATGAAGTCTTTCAGTTAATATCTCCACAAAGTTTGCATTACAAAAAAAAAACAATCATGAAATGACAAACAAGAGAAAAACCTCATTCTTGTGGTGTATGTGGATATGCATTTTTGCAGTTATGAAATTAAAAAAAAACACATGCTCGTGCACAAAAGTGAGAAACCCTATTCTTGTGAAGTGTGTGGATTAGAATTTACACTAAATTCAGATTTAACAAACAACATGTCTATGCACAGTGAAGACAAACTATATTTTTGTGAAATATGTGGATCAACATTTTCACAGAATTACAATTTAAAAAGACACATTCAAACTCACACTGGAGAGAAACCATATTCTTGTGACATATGTGGATCAGCATTTTCAATGAATTACAGTTTGAAAAAGCACATTCAAGTTCACACTGGAGAGAAACCATATTCTTGTGAAATATGTGGTTCAGCATTTTCAAGAAATTACAATTTTAAAAAAAGCACATTCAAATTCACACTGTAGAGAAACCATACTCTTGTGAAATATGTGGATTAGCATTTTCATAGATTACAATTTAAAAAAAACACATTCGAACTCACACTGGAGAGAAACCATATTCTTCTAAAATAAGTGGATTAACATGTCCAGAGAGTTCCAGTTTAAAAATGGACATTCAGAATCGCACTGAAGAGAAACCATATTCTTGTGAAATATGTGGAGCAGCATTTTCAAGAAATTACAATTTGAAAAAGCACATTCGAATTCACACTGGTGAGAAACCATATTCTTGTGAAATATGTGGATTAGCATTTTCACACAATTCCAATTTAAAAAGACACATTCGAACTCACACTGGAGACAAACCATATTCTTGTAAAATATGTGGATTAACATGCTCAGAGAATTTCAGATTAAAAATGCACATTCGAACTCACACTGGAGAGAAACCATATTCTTGTGAAATATGCAGATCAGCATTTTCAAGGAAGTATAGTTTGAAAAAGCACATTCGACTTCACACTAGTGAGAAACCATATTCTTGCAAAATATGTGGATTAACATGCTCAGAGAATTTCGGTTTAAAAATGCACATTCAAACTCACACTGGAGAGAAACCATATTCTTGTGAGATATGTGCATCAGCATTTTCAAGGAATTCCAGTTTACGAAGACATATTCAAATTCACATTAGAGAGAAACCATATTCTTGTGAAATATGTGGATTAGTATTTTCACAAAATTTCAGGTTAAAAAAACACATTCGAACTCACATGGGAGAGAAACCATATTCTTGTAAAATATGTGGATTAACATGCTCAGAGAATTCCACTTTAAAAAGACACATTCAAACTCACACTGGAGAGAAACCATATTCTTGTGAAATATGTGGATCAGCATTTTCAAGAAATTACAATTTGAAAAAGCACATTCAAATTCACACTGGAGAGAAACCATATTATTGTGAAACGTGTGGATCAGCATTTTCAAGCAATTACAGTTTGAGAAAACACATTCAGATTCACACTGGAGAGAAACCACATTCTTGTGAAATATGTGGATTAGCATTTTCACGGAATTCCAATTTAAAAAGACACATTCGAACTCACACTGGATAGAAACCATATTCTTGTGAAATATGTGGATTAGCATTTTCAAGTAATTACATTTTGAAAAAGCACATTCAAACTGACACTGGTGAGAAACCAAATTCTTGTAAAATATGTGAATTACCATTTTGATCGTATTCCAGTTTAAAAATTCACATTCAATCTCACACTGAAACCATATTCTTGTGAAACACGTGGATCATCATTTTCAAGGAAGAAGAGTTTGAAAAAGCACATTCGAATTCACACTGGTGAGAAATCATATTCTTTTAAAATATGTGGATTAACATGCTCAGATAATTTCAGTTTAAAAATGCACATTCAAACTCAAACTGGAGAGAAACCATATTCTTTTAAAATATGCAAATAAGCATTTTCAGATAACTCTTATTTGGTAAAGTACATTCGAATTCACACTGTTGAGAAAACATATTCTTGTGAAATATGTGGATCAACATTTTAACAGAGTTCAACTTAAAAAAAAGCACTTGAATATTCATGCTGGAGAGAAAAATTATCGAAATTTTTCAAGTTCAGATATAAGTGTACACATATCAGCACTCACAACAGAGAATTTTTTCAATATTGTGGGTGAAAATTTTCAAAGTCTTCAGAGTATATCTTGGTCCACCCATGAATCATCTAAATTTTTCCAAAATACCAGTTGATTTGGACTATAAACATTGACATGCAAAGTATTTTTGAAGCTCAGTGTCCAAGCAATGGCAGTAAAGCACCAAGCTACAATGAGTGTCTTCCATACTTTTGAATACCATTTCATTAATTATAGCATTGTAGCATTCATTTAATCCATTGCTCCATGGACTTTATGTTGGGGTTGTTCATGCAATAATATTTAAATTCCGAGCCATGTCTCTGAAAGCTTCATTATCAAATTCCTACCCATTATCAGTTAGAAAACTATAAGGAGGTCCAAAATATACAATCCAAAATCAAAACACAATGTTAATAATTTTTGAATTTTCTTTTGTCTTCATTATAGAAGCCACACTGTATCAGGTGAAATGATTTATTAAATGAAGAATTTTGACCCCTTTAATTTCTTTTATGTCCATAGATACCATTTCTTTGAAATGTTTTGCTAAAGAGAAACCAACAATGGGGTTGTGTTATGCTCTCTTGTATTTTAAGCATATGTCATAATTGGAAGTAATTTCCTGAAACTGTTTCATAAGTTTAACATCAAGAACTCCTGCATCTTTAAGGAGAATACTCATTTTCTCATTGATTGTGAAGTTTTTCTGTTAGTTTTCTTTCTTTTCCAACAGACTTATTTTTAATATCCTTAGTGCTGATCAGAACAATACATGGATTCTTTTTTAAACCTGGAATGGCAAGAGGGATGTAATAATGCCCAGAGTTTGTGTAGAAAAGCTGTAGCTTTTGGCCAATGATGGACACAATATAATTTTTAAAATTCAGAATAGTATTAGCTTTCTTCATAGCTCAATAAAAGAAGTATATCAGCCTATATCACAGCAGCACAAATTTGAACATGTTTTCCTGCTAATATACAGGTTAACTTCATTTTGAACTTGGATTTCAAGTGTTGGCCATCACTAAATTTAAATGTAGCCTTACTATCCTCTGCTTTCACATGTCTTTTAATTTTATCTGGCAAAGTATCTAGGTAACAATTATACCAAATCAAGCCATACACTGACCTGAGGCCCAAATCATGGCACCAGTACTTTCTCCTAGTGTACTAGTTATCATGATAATTGAGTACAATATTGGCTTTGAATACATCTTCCTCATTTCCTTTGTGAAAGGTATGTTGACAGTTTTTAGCCCAGTGCATGGTAGATTCACAAATAGCACATCTAGAGGGTTTACCACCAGGTCCAATAGAATTTTGTTTCTTGATATTCTTTTGATAATTGCTATGGCTCTGGTTTCTTTTACAGAATCTATTGCCTCTCCATCCTCTACCATGATAACACTTCTGTTGATTTCTGTGGACAGAGCTATACATTATGTTCTTTGTATGTGCATCACTATTTTCATCCAAAGTTCATATCTGTTGAAATATTTTGATAATTGATTATTCTTATATTTTCTTAATTGGCCCTTTGCTTTTTATTATAGGATGCATTTCACCAGATTCTTTCATCTGTACATGTGGATATATTGTTGACAATTGCCGACACATTCTTTTACTAAATTCTTTTCTCAGTACATTTAAATCTTATGGTATTTTTTTGATTGCATAACAATTTTCTTAAAAATTGATTTTTTTTTAACTGAAATTTTCACTTTTGATGATTCTCTAAATATTTTCCCTTCAACAAAATAAAACCTTTCCTCTTTATGATTTAAAAAAAAAGCTGATCTAAATTTGATCTTTTTACAAAATAATGAAAACTATATAGACCTTTTATGAATCAGCATTTTGGTTGACATGTGATGAAAACTTAGCTTTCTTTTATTGAGGCCAATAATCCAAATGTAAATAATATATTATAATGACAACTCTTCATCCCAGTTTAAACTAATGTAGTAAATAATGCATTGGTTTCTCATGACTGCCTGCAGAAAAATGAAATATTTCACTTGTCTTTCATATAAAAACTCTTTTTCTCATTGCTCCACTATGAATATTTTTGCCGGAGTAGATAGACTAGTCTATTGTCTGGTTCACACTCCCTCCCAGATTTCTGAACAGAAGTAGAATTTTATCCCTTTTTTTTCCTGTTTTTCATCTGGTTCCTTCTAAAGTCTTCTCATTCTCTTTCATCAGCTTGCTTGGGATAGATTAATCCTTTTGATATATATATATATATATATATATGTATATAAATGTATATATACACTGTGGGTAGCAGAAGTATTTGACACATCAGTTGCATCTCTGCTTAATTCAATTTTGGCATTTTTCTGATAGTTCTATATTTCTCTTCAAGTCAAAGATGGTTGTTTCTTCACATTCTGGGCTATATATCGTTCAGTAGCCTTGTTTAATTCATGCGGATGACCTCTCCTTTGAATATTTTCACTAGTATAATATTTTTCCACTTTTGAATAACAGCACCTATTTTACACACGGGCAAATTCAAATTTTGAACAATTTTTCCGCAACACTTACCATCTTTGTGTAGCTTTATAATTTTCTGTCGCATATCATTTAACAATTCTTTTGTTTTAACCATTTTTATAAGTTTAGATAGCAGCAAAGTCTGTACTGTATCAGACCTGTTATCATGATGTGCCTGGTTAATACATGTACTGAAGATAACCTGTGATTGGTTAAAATACAAAGCATATGAAAATAACTGAAAATAGATTTAAAATACCCTTTTTATCATATTTGTATAGGTGTTAAATACCTTTGTACACAGTCAAATTCCAAAATTGGCAATAACAGTACATAAAAACAATGTTTCTCCTCTTTATTTTATGTTTAGTTGGACAATGTTCATCAAAATATTCAAAGTAAGTATCATTCACAGTGAACAATTTTTATTGTGAAATTTATACAGACCGATGTCACATATGACAAACAAGTACTCACAACAAATCATCATTTTTGTTTCAATGCGAATGTATCTCAACAGGTGAGGCACAAAGATGGTTATAAATGATCCTATTTAAAAATGTTACTTATGACATATCACTTTCTTTTTTGTTTTCATTAGTCAATTATTTTAAAATAAGACATAAAGGGAAACACCATAAAAGGAAAAGAAATATATGAAGGGTTTCCATAAAAGGAAATGAAAAAATAAGAAGAAGGAAAAGAAAATGGGTAAAAGCAAAAAGAAGAGGATAAGAAGACAATAAAAGGAAAAAAAGAAAGAGAAATATAAGAGTAGAAAGAAACAAAAATTAAAAGACAATACGACATCAAGGAGAAAGAAGAAAAAAAAAGAATAGAATAGAATAGAAAAACAAAGAGGATAAAGATCTACGTGAATTCAAATAAATGGAAAAAAGGAGAAAGATGGAAGGAACAAAGGAAGACTGTGTTGTTGATAACAATTCAGCCAATGAAAGAATGTTAACATTAAGATAAAAAAAACTATCCTGAAAGATTTAAGCACAACCAGAAATGTTTGCTATATTGAAAGACTCTTGATACTATGCAATGATCAAAGTTTGATGTTATTAAAAAAAAGCAGACATATTATTTAATAGAATAATAATTATTATTACTAGTACTATACATGTACAAATCAATTTAGAACCTTGATAAATCAGTAAATGTAACAGTGATATGTATATAAGGAGGCAAAATAATATATAAGAGAAGTGAATTATAAAGTTAAAGGTTCAGAAAGATTGTAATGTAAGATCTTTAACACAGCTACAAAAACAGCAGTTTCAAATCTTTGGTTTAACAATTGACTGTTATTCAAAAGCTTAATACACTTTTTTTTCTAGACATAAAAAGCAAGGTTCATGTAAAGATCTTAAAACACTTAAATACTAAAGTCATTGTTCTTCCAGGATAAACATACTCGCTCTACCCAATTGGGGGTCAATAATGATTTACCCCTTTTATTTATTTTAGTCCCCATCATTTTACCTTTTCATTTCACACCCCTTGCCTCTTTAAGTGACAGAAGGCTAGTTCTTTAGAGCAGTGGGAGCATTTCGTATTTCGTTTTTTTTTTTTTTTTTTCTAAATGTTGCCACCATACTTTTTTCAATCAGTTAACATGCTTTTCTGCTGCATTTTGTCATGGTATGGTTCCATACTAACATTTTCATTGCATATTTTTTTTAATTGTAAATAAAAATCATTTACACATTTTATCTCCCTCCCCACATGCTTGTAAGTCAGTTATGTGCCATGCATAATAGACACTTAAGCAATCATGTAACCTTGAATACATGACTGACATGTCAGATTTTTTTTCCTGCAGTAGGTTGCCATTTCTTTTTGTGGTACACCAGTTGCCATCCATGGCTATAGAACGGGGGTGGGAGAAGAATAGGATTCATACCCTTTTCTAAGGGTATTAGCACATAAGTGAATGTAATGGATTGAACTGGAATTCAAACTCGGCCATCCGATTCCTCAATCCGAGCCAGTATCCATTAATCCACTGTGTCTCCTCAGTTCAAATTCCAGTCAAATCCATTATATTCACTTACATGCTAATACCCTTGGAAAAGGTATGAATCCTCTTCTCTCCCTAACATTGGCAACTGTTCTACCGCAAAAAGAAATTGCAACCTACTGCAGGAAAAATCTGCCTTGTCAGTCATGTATCGAAAGATACATGATCGCTTAAGTGTGCATCACACATGGCTCATAACTGACTGGCTTGTAAATAAAGGTCATTATTTCAGGTTAGATTGTTGATTTTGTTTAGCCGCATATCAACCCCTATGTGTTATTGAATGCCCAAAACTAAATATTTGAATTAATCTCATATTTTTTTAAATAACACATTTTTGTATTATGCAATGCATTTTACTATATTCTTTCATCTGTACAAGTGTATATATTGTTGATGCTTGCCGACACTCTCTTCCTTTTCTCAGCACACTTAAATCTGATGGTATTTTGTTGAATACATCATTGTTTCTTTTAAAATTCATTTTTTAACTGACATTTTCATATTTGTTTATGTTCTAAACATTTTCCCTTCAGCAAAATAAAACCTTTCCTCTTCATGCATTAAAAGAAGCTGATCTAAATTTATCATCATTCAGAGATGAAGAAAACTGGACAGATTTTTAATGAATCAGACTTTTGATTAACATTAGCTTTATTTCATTTGTTCTTATATCTTAAGAGTTAACAGTTGTTGATTAAATATTAAAATGTAATAAGTTTTTCTTCTCTTTTCATCAATAATGTTTTATGTTTATGAAAAGTAAAATTTATAAAAATATAATTTGACTGTTTTGTCTGTCAATTTTATTTATGACTGACCAAGTAATATCTTATTATGGTGAACTTGATTGGGAAAAGTGTTACGATGTTCTGCTGGAAATAATGCACAAATCTGCCTCTTTAATGATATCTTTCTTTCTTTACAGGTCTCATCATCATAAACTCATCATCATTTATGATGACTATAAAAATCAAGGAAAAAAGAAATAAAGTGTTTCTGTTAATATCTCCACAAAGTTTGTATTAAAAAAATAATCGTAAAATGGCAAACAAGAGAAAAACCTCATTCTTGTGGTATGTGTGGATATGTGTTTTCATAGTTATCAAATACACACAAGTGAGAAACCCTATTCTTGTGAAGTGTGTGGATTAGAATTTACACTAAATTCAGATTTAACAAACAACATGTCTATGCACAGTGAAGACAAACTATATTTTTGTGAAATATGTGGATCAACATTTTCACAGAATTACAATTTAAAAAGACACATTCAAACTCACACTGGAGAGAAACCATATTCTTGTGACATATGTGGATCAGCATTTTCAATGAATTACAGTTTGAAAAAGCACATTCAAGTTCACACTGGAGAGAAACCATATTCTTGTGAAATATGTGGATTAGCATTTTCACATAATTCCAGTTTAAAAAAACACATTCGAACTCACACTGGAGAGAAACCATATTCTTGTAAAATATGTGGATTAACATTGCCAGAGAATTCCAGTTTGAAAATGCACATTCAAACACACACAGGAGAGAAACCGTATTCTTGTGAAATATGTGGATCAGCATTTTCAAGCAATTATAATTTGAAAATGCACATTCGAATTCACACTGGAGAGAAACCATATTCTTGTAAAATATGCAAATCAGCATTTTCACAGTATTCCAATTTAAAAAGACACATTCGAACTCACACTGGGGAGAAACCATATACCTGTAAAATATGTGGATTAACATGCTCAGAGAATTCCAGTTTAAAAATGCATGTTCGAACTCACACTGGAGAGAAACCATATTCTTGTGAAATATGTGGATCAGCATTTTCAAGGAATTACAGTTTGAAAAAGCACATTAAAACTCACACTGGAGAGAAACCATATTCTTGTAAAATATGCAAATCAGAATTTTCAGATAACTCTAATTTCATAAAGCACATTCAAATTCACACTGGAGAGAAATCATTTTCTTGTGAAATATGTGGATTAGCATTTTCATGGAATTCCAATTTAAAAAAACACATTCGAACTCATACTGGAGAGAAACCGTATTCTTGTGAAATATGTGGATCAGCATTTTCAATCAATTACTCTTTGAAAAGGCACATTCAAACTCACACTTGAGAGAAAGCATATTCTTGTAAAATATGCAAATAGATAACTCTTATTTGATAAAGTACATTCAAATTCACACTGGAGAGAAACCATTTTCTTGTGAAATATGTGGATCAACATTTTCACACAGTTCAACTTTAAAAAGCACATGAACATTCATGCTTGACAGAAAAATTATCCAAATTTTGCCAGTTCAGATATAAGTGTACACATGTAAGCACTCACAACAGACAATTTTTTCTGTATTATGGGCTAAAAGTTTCAAAGTATTCAGAGTTTAATTTACACATTGAATAGAAACATTGTTGCTAAGTGTATCATTTCAAATTTTTACAGGATTTAAATTTTAAAATATATGCAACATTAAATCCTGCATATGATCCTACCCTTTTTAAGTATAGAATTTAACATTTCTAAGAATTCATATTTAAATTCATTCTGGAGAGTTAACATTTACTTGTAAAATCTATGTGAAGATTATGGCAAAGAAAACATAAATGCACATGAGGACACACTGTAGTGAAACTATATATTTATGCAGTGTGTCTATTATCCTTTTATTAAAGTTGGCATTTTAAATTTCTGAGAAACACATTCTAAATAGGAATTCTACGTTGAAAGTAAGACTAAAAACCAGTATAAATTGCTGCATGAAGAACTGTGTTTGCTTTAATGTTAACAGAAAAAATCACTATATACAAATAGATAAATTATCTTTACAATGTCTTTTGGTTATGAAGCAAAACTACATGAATTCGTAATGAAGATGTATGTGTTGAACTCAAGCATGTTATTGATGAAATGAAATTCACTTTACTACATTCAACGTCTTCAAGTTGAACCCATATTTAAACAATCAGGTGTACAAAATATATGTAGAATACCAGAAGATGATCTGATCTTAGCTCGTCTGTGGTATTGAATATAAAAATATATATGTGGTTTTAAGTTATTGACTTACAGCATGCATCTTATTATTATCCATTTTCAAGGGACTTTGAATACAAAATAAGACAAATGTCTTGAAAAATGGTAATGTAATGAGAGAGAGAGCTATGGAAGAAAGGATAAATAACTCCGGCACTCTGGGTCAGGACATGTCTCTTAGTATCAGCTCCCTTATTAATTGAGCAAGTTGCAACATTTAATTGATCCTTGTAAGGATCATAATTATATCTCAGAACAATTTCCAATCCAGATTTATGCTGGACGAAAGTACTGTCTTTGTTTTTAGTTGTTTAGAATTAGAGTTGCTCGATCTCAAAGTAAAATCCCCCCTTCGATCTTGCTGTGGCAGTCTTGTAAACATGTATTTATTTATCTATATCGTCATTAGTGATGATCAAATTATACACATAGAAGTTATTACTTATCATCCCCATACATTCATCCTCAGTATATCGCCAGATATGTTGTAATATGAAGTTCAAAATGCATTGAAGCCTAATAACAGTGTCTTATAATGAAAGCAGACCAATTCTTTCCCTTTTTTTTAAAAAAAAAACGTCAAATCAATTTTGGTCCTCTTTATTTTTCAATTTTATCATGAGTAATGCTTTTATATTCCCTAGCATCACAAAATTGTCTGTCTTAAATTTCAACAAAATCTTAACGAAGTTATTGATTAGGTTGACTCCAGAATAGGCTGCTTCATTTAACAAGTACATCCCACCAGTTTTCAATGAATAATTGAAAACTGACCTGTGAGGAATCCAAATATATTTTGAAAAGTCTTGTGGGGAGATTTTAATTCTTTCTATGATTCTCTCAGTCTCTTATTGCTGAAATATATCACTATTAGTAGACAAATTTTTTTTGTTCTAAAGAATGCATAGTTCTATCAAGTACTTTCAAGGCAACTTGATAATTAGATGGCACTGATTTCATCCTGTCTTCATGCCAAAAAGTATGAATTTTTATTTTATTTTATTGGTTTTTGAATTTATCTGTTTTGTTTTTGTTGTAATCATTGATATGAGGATATGCATGAATCTACATGAAGCATTTTCTCTAAATTCCTTTTGATTTTAGATAATTCAAAGACTTCTGGGAATGTCTCAGGCAAACTGGACCTTGGTTCCAATACAAATTTCACATGCCATTCGGGACATGAAGAATATTCAGAAAGTATAGTATGGTAATTGTTGTGAGCATTGGAAACCTCAGGTCCTGATGGAGTAACTTGACGTCGATATAGAAAATTTAGACCGTTCCAAAAAGTGGCAATTCCATTTGGCATTTTCCCTGCCAAGCCATTCATACATTTACCAATTTTGGTATCTTCCCTATGTTGGAAAATGTCCACTCCCAGAATTCCTTGAATGTTTATTAGATTACTATTACTATTATGAGAAAATGGCTAATTTATGATTTAATTAATCGAGACAAATATTACTTGTCTGAAATCATCGAATTTGAATTGAATATCAAATTTATCGTCCAGCAAAATGGGAATAGGAAGTAATCTCCTTTTGCCCATTTTTAACCCTAAAACAGGAAAACAATTGTATAAGTTTTTACTTGGAAAATCAACTGGACTTAGACTCCAGTAAGGACATTTTAAATTTTTTAATATTCACAGAAATACGATCATTGGCTGCCTGTGTCTGATAGACACTTTCTTAGCACCCCAATATGATGTGATCTCTACTATAAGGTAGCATTAAATTTTATTCTTGATTTGTACTGGTGCCTGTAAAAAAGAGATATCCTCTTCTAATGATTATCACATAGTGTCATATTCCCCTTAGATGAACATTGTTTACAGAGGAGGAATAATTTATTCTGAAGTCCAGAGCAATCTTCAGCTTTATGCTTGTTACTGGTGCATCTAATACATAATCTCAAATACCTAGAGCAGTTCAAGACTTGAAGATAGCATATTTTGTAGCCCTCCCCATGGGGTAACCATGTGTTGCATAAAATTTTAATGCCATCCCATTAGAGCAAATGATGAAATTTTGAAATATTATTTTCTTTTCCAATGATTTTATTATTTTTAATACCCTCTTTGTATACACAGAATGGTTTCTTATTCTTTGTTAATAAATGATTTCCCACCTTAAATTATGGGATAGCTCATCAAATATTATGTGGCTTACAAGTTTGAATCCAGGGGCTCTTCCTCAAAAAATCCATATCATATGAGGTTCTCAACTATAACAAATCAGCCCTCACTTTGGCAAGATAATGTTTATAAGTCACAAAATTGGGATCGCATTTAGGAGAACTGGGTAATATATGTTTGAAGATTTCATGAATTATAAAAGGCACATTCAAAAATTCTTTTGTTAACAAACTTGTAATTGTCATCTTCCAAGGTAAGATGATAGCAGTAGAGTACTAGTTAAATAATTCTTCAAGAGGGCCAACTTTGCTTTGTTAGAATTGATGGAATTAGTACAAGTATTAAACTGTGCTATAAAATTCGTAAATTTAGACAGACTGATGCTGCTAAACATAGCATACTGTAATTTGGGAGTTCAGATCATTGAATGGTTCAATATGGAACTGGCTTTGCTTCTTTGGGAAATACTTGTTTCTCGAATAGATTCCTCAATATCCATATGCCAATTATTAACAATGACTGAAAACCAAATTTGTTCCTTTTTTTCAGTCTAAAAACCACTTTCATTCAAATCCAGTCTGACTTTGATACGAATCTACTTAATTTTACCATCCAAAGTTCGAATTTCTCCTTGAAGATTTTCAATAATGGCTTCTTCCCTTTGAAAAGATATTTCTTTTAAGTTGTTATCTTGCTCCAGCAATTCCAAACTTAAATTAATATCATGTTTTAAATTGCTCTTAGAGTCAATAATGACCTTAACTTCTTTGGAGTCTTTGAAGTTATTCATCTTGAAATAGACAATGAATTAATATTATTTTTGTAATTATATTTTGAACTCCACTTGCCCAGATTTATTTCCCTGAACGGTGAAGATGGGTAAACTTATCATATATATATATCTGGACAGACATGCCCATAATAACCTCATTGAATTGTGAAAGCAAAAAATTATCTTTAAATTTTCTTTGACTCCTCGTGTTCAGATTTATTTCCATGAATGTTGAAGATAGGCAAAATTATTTTTTAATTCTATATTTGGACACACATGTCTATAATAACTTTACTTAATGGTGAAGGCAAAAATTTATTTTAATTATGTTTTTAGACATGTGTCTATAATAACCTCACTGTATTATGAAGGCAAAAATTATTTTTATATGTATATTTTTTTTAATTTTTTGTCATCATGTCAACAAAATAGCTTTATGCGTTCGGCAAATTGCTTACATATATACTTTTTTTTTTTTCACTAAGCAATTCACCTCAAGTGGGTGTGCCACTAGTATGCAAGGGGGTTACAGAGGATTGATAACAAGAGTAAAGAGGCATGTTTGAAGAAAGGATACAGAGGAGGACGGGGAAGACGGTCAAGGTATTGGATGTCGACTGACATTACTCTTGAATATTTGAAGATTATGATTATCAGGGAAGCAAGTAAGATGAAGGGAGTTCCACAGGCAGGAAGTGTAAGAGAAGAAGCTGTTTGAGTAGAAGGGACAGTTACATTTAACCATTTCAACAGTGAAAGTGTGGAACCGAGATGCTAGCCCAGTAGCTTAAATTCATGCAGTCTGGGAACCAGTGAAAGTAAGTTGTCAGACCAGTTGTCATGAAAATACTTGTAAAAGAGACAGGAAAGCCACGGCACATCTGTGAGAGAGCGACTGTAGACGAGAAGCCAGATCAGGACCTCTCGCATTGCATATTCGTCTCTGGAATATATGTAGCAAATACTTTTTTTTGTTTAGCAAAATTGCAATTCCGCACTTTTTATTTGAGGGTTGCCTTCTCGTTAGTTCAGAGAGAAGGATAAAGAGAAAGGGAGAGAGAAAAAAAACAGATAAGCATTTTCAAAGGAAAGCAAGAATGTGTTATTTCAATTTTAATTTTTTTTAATTTTTATCGGAACTCACTACAACACCATTAGCATAACCAATGAAACATATAAGCCCTTTGTGTTCTGACAAAGGAATCAAGGTAATGCTTTATAATAATTTGTGTGAGTTCATAGCACATTTGTTCATGACAACTCAAAAACATATGCATTCCATTTAACCGTTTATTAAGAAACTGTGTAAAAATAGAATACATACAACACCAGCAAGAAAGTGTCGCAATTCTGTGATACCAGGGTGTATACAATATCAGATAATTCTAAATATATCTTATTACTATATAAAACTCTGTGAACCTTGTATCTTGTGTGTTGGCCAGAAGTCATATATAGAGAGTAGGGAAAAGAAAGATGTAAATTTATTATCATGTAAGAAGTGGGGAATAAAGCTGATTTTCTTACGAGAAAGTGTATAAAACACACAAAATCCAGCCCCAAACAGGATACGTACAGCTGTCATCAAGGTCCACGCCACTCTCACTTGTGAACGTCATGACCTCATGCTAAAAACGGCATTGCTGACAAACTTTTGTTAACACTGTTCACAGTAAGAAACAAATTCTATCTCTTGTATCCTCTTTACTATGAACCACGTGTTGACATTTTCAAACACCCATATAGCATTTCATTGTTTCTTGTATACATACACTGCGTGCCAAATATACATAAAGAGAATTTATATTTTATTTCAGAATTTTATTAACCCAAACAAAAAAGACATTACTTTCCAATCTATGACCAACTGTTTGAATTCTTGTCATTATATTATTGTTCATTTGTTAAAACTACGTTGTCTTTTCTACTGAATTTTATTCTTTCCAAGCTCTTATTGTTCAAGTTTTCTTCAGACAATTTCTTTAATGTTGAAAGCAACATTAATAACTGCAAATAAATGTATTTTTAAATTATCTCTACTTTCACAAACTCTTCCTGAAAATAAATGTAAACAGTAAATACAACAAGGTTGACCCAACAGGTGATCGCGTTACTATTTATAACTCAGGTGAGTCTGTGGAGCAAAGACGGAAATGAGCAGCGGGATAGTCAAACAGCTGGTGGCAAAAATTATTTTGAATCACGGGATTTGCACATACTTCCGGCTAATAAATTAATCCTTTGAAAATAAATATTTAACATTTTTCAACCAACAGGTTGCGTTCCTGTCGACAACAAAAACATGCTTTGTGATCGCTTTGAGGGGTATTGAAACAAAGCTTCTATAGCAGACAAACCAGTAAGGAACAACTATGGATGGCAACTGTTCATGACACAGCTTAAAAGGTTCCTTTACTCATTCACCCATCTTTCTCAAAAACACCGTCCAGTGAGAGGTAAACTTAGTTCTACTGTATATAACAGAGATATTTTCTTCACCAGTCTTTATATTCAACAAACCATTGTTAGAGTTAACAACAGTGTTGTTTATTTTAATGAAGGAGTTCTTATTCCAACCCTGATTCCCAATGTTGTCACAGACAAAAATTACCATGGCTTCAGTCAGGATGTATACAATCTAGTCTACAGGCTGAAATCTTCCAAAACAGGATGTTGGAATGCTTTCCAAATGTGGAAGGAACTGTTATCATTCTGGATGATCTAGTGGTGTTTGGGAAAAGCAAGGAAGAACATGATAAATGGCTACCTGAGCTGCTTGTCGCACAGCTGGGCTCAAACTGAACCTGAATAAGTTTGAGATGGGTTTTGATGCCATCACTTAATGGGATTTTGCATTACTAGAGAGAGCATTGAGGTAGACCCAGAAAAGTCATTTGTGTTATACCCATCCCAGAAAATGTGGGAGACATACATAAAACCCTAGGCATAATAAACTATGTAGGCAAGTTCCTTTCTCATCTGACCTCCATAATCAAACCACTTCATGATTTGACCAAAAAAGAGGTTATATGGACATCGTCAGATTCTCAGCAAGCTGCATTTGTTACTGTTAAAGAGGTGATCATCAAAAAGAACTGACATTGGTAATTGATACCTGTGAACATGTGGCACTAATGCAGAATAGAAGATACATCGCATTTGCACTCTGTTCATTCTCAGAAACGAAATGATGGCATGCCCAAATAGTGAAAGAAATGCTGGAAGTGGTGTATGGATTTGAGACGTTTCATCACTACACCCATGGAAGAAAAGTGAGTCTTGTGACAGATCACAAACCCCTGGTGGCAATATGTGCAAAGCCATTGTCAAGAGCACCCAAGTGACTACAAAACCTCTCGACAATCTCACAGCATTACAACATCAGCATACAATACAAATCAGCTAGGAAGATTCCGATAGCAGATTCCCTATCATGAGCTAAAACAAGGAGTTGCTAGAAGTCAACAATCTCAAATTGCAACCAAGACAAAAGCACCAACTGAAGCAGAATTGCTGTATGAAAACAGAGGACCCAAACTTGACAGCACTTGCTGAAGTTATTGAGAGAGTGTGGCCTGATGACAAACAGCTACTTCTTGAAACCATTTTTTGACAACAGGGATGAAATGACAATCCAGGTGTTAAGTGAATATTTAACAGATGTGAGTTGTGTCCCCTTGGGGATTGCATTTTCCTGTTAATGTCAGAGTCTAAATAAAGGATTGCTTGTGCAATGCATCTCTTGTTTCATTGCTATATTCCTGACACAACATGGTGCCAGACTGTTGCCAGACCTTGCATTTGATATTTACAGCTGATATTTCTGCTTAGTACTCTCAAACTACTTGTCAGTCATGTATCGAAAGATACATGATCGCCTAAGCCTGTATCACACATGGCACATAAAATACACCTTACATGAGAGTCAGTTATCTTTTAGTGTTGACTATTTTTGTGAAGTAGTGAACCAATCTCCATGTGTGTCGGTGTACACACCAAACATTTACTTGTCTTGATTTCACCGTGTTACATCTTGCAATGGCTAGCGATGAAGTGACCACTGATGAAACATCTGTTGGTGTTTTGGGGTTGCACATTAGGTCACCAGAATGTAGAATATTTGGATCAACCAAAATCAAAAGTTGGAAGCTGTTTCATAAACACTGATTAAACTATTCTCTTTTGACTGAACTGAATAGAAGATTCGAGAGAAATACAAGTGTCCATGTTTGAGAATTGCCTTGGTGATGAGGCCATGAAGGTTTAATAAGACATGCAATTTGCAATAGCTGAGCCTGAATGGACGAGTATGCAATTGGTGTCACACTTGGTATTTTAAGAGAGAAAACAATATGAGAGCGAGTATTTTTTACATGTTTTTAGAAGATTGTGAATTCTGTCAAAGACATGCAATTTGTGACAACTGAGCTTGAATAGACAGTTGATGCGATTGTTGTCACTAACAAGACCTATGCACACTTTCTATTTTAAGAGAGAAATTTTTTTTAGAAACTTGTGAATTCTGTCAAAGACTTGTAATTTTTGTGATGTGTCAGAATTCTCTGATGTGGGATCAGGATACCTGGCAGGATCTACCAAAATTTCAAGGCCTCAATCTTCAGAAAGCAAATGAGACTTACAGAGCAGCTGAAAAGGCTGTAATGCAGAGCCGAGGCATGAGGGCCAAGTTAGCTCATGCGAGGAATGTGTCTGAAACAAAGAGAAACAACATGCATAAAAAAAATGCCAATTTTGTGGTTTTTATCACCTGCATGTGTTTGTCAAGGCCTGTAATGAGAAGAACCATTTTCTGTCCAAGTGCCCTAAACAAGAACGAAAAATGCAGAAAAGTTGTGAAAGGAGAAAAAGAAAAATTCCTACCAATCACAGTGGAAGTACATGGACACCACCTCAGGGGAGGATGCTGATGAGGATGAGCATCTACACTGGACATTAAGTGCATGATGTTTTTGGAAAAGGAGAAAGTAGTCTTTGAGGTTGACACTGAAGTAACTGTCAACATGCTCCCTGCAAAATATTAAGCCTCACCAGGAAGTTCTAACAATATGGAACAAATCTCTAGTGAAACCACTAGGTTTGTGCCAAAGGATCCTCAAAAACTATAAGAACAATCAAAGGTAGTTCACCCACTAAGCCATACATTTCTTTAAATTGTACTCATATGGTGGCATGATATAAATAATTTGATTCAGTTAGTGAAATTCTTAAAAAAGAATTTCACTAACTGAATCAAATTATTTTTCTTTCTTTCTTAATCAGAAGCTCCCAGATTTTACTCATCTCTATACTAGGACTATACATAAATATATACATAACAGAATGGGAAGCATAGTTTAAACAACAACCAAACCTGAAACACAGAAATCAAACTGACAAAATTTTCTGTGCATAACACATCACATTTTCTGGCAAGAATAGAAGTTTCAAATACATTTACATATTCCTGTTTCAAACCAATATCTTTTTGCAGGGAAATACATGAGCATACACATTGGACATTAAGTGCATGACGTTTTTGAAAAAGGACAAAGTAGTCTTCAACATGTGCTCTGAAAAATATGCAAAGCACATTGAGCCTAATCAGGGAGTCCTAACAATGTGGAACAAATCTCTAGTGAAACCACTAGGTGTGCACTAAAGGATCCTCAAAAACCTTAAGAACAATCAAAGGTAGTCCATCAAATTCTAAATTTTCGAAGATGAAGATAAATTGTAGCTCTTGTTAGGTCTCTGAGCATGTGACCAGATGGGCCTTGTAATAAGAGATAAGGATTTTCAGTGTATTGCTGCTGTAACTGGAACAGGAATTGAAAAACGTTTGATTACTATATCATTGCAGCTGAAGCCTGATGCTGTCCCAGCAGTGAAGAGAAATCAAAGAGCACCTGTTTTAATCCGGCCATTAGTAAAGACAGAACTGATAAGGCTAACAATATGGGTGTGATTGAACTTATGACGAAGCCAACACCATTGGTTCTTCAGGTGATCATTACTAACAAGAAAGATGGTTCACTGAGAAAATAGTTGAACTTTCATGAACTTACCTAAGCTCTCCTCCATAACCACTACACTATGCCTATCCTAGAAGATGTTTTACATGACACAAAAGATGTCAACATATTCACTGAGGCAGATTTATCTTAAAGTTATTGACATATTAAACTTGATGATGCATCCAGGAAATTAACTACATTTCAGATGCGTTTTGGGTGATTTCACTGGTTCGGATTGGCATTTGGTTTGAATTTTGCTTCTGAAATATTTCAGAAGAGCATTCTTGAATACTTTTGAGGCAGGGAAGGAACAGTTATCATTATGGATGACATGGTGGTATTCAGTCAAGTACAGAAAGAGCATGACAAACTGATGTCGGAAAAATGATGCCTGTGAAGAAGGATTTGAGACGTTCCATCACTACACCCATAGAAAAAAAGTGACAGATCACAAACCATTAGTGACAATAGTGCAAAGCCTTTGCCAAGAGCACCCAAGCATATACAATCTCTTGCTTGAAAGATTCAGTAAAACCCTGTAAAATTTGATGTCATTGAATACTATCACCTTCATGGAGATTACCAGCAGAAGCATTGAAGATAATACAATCATGAATTATAATGTCACTTGGAATTGGCATTAGTCTTATTGAATTATATAGTAAAGACATAAGGCGTGCTCCTGGCTAGCTATTTAGATGAGTCCAAATCATATTCTGTAGAGAAATGTTCAACTTAGCAACACCCCATTTTTAGATATGCACCTTCTTTAGTCAATAATTTTTCTGACATGGGTCCACTTCAAATATTTCAGTTGAATTACATTTTCACCTACCCTGGCATTGTATTGTAATATTAGTCTTAGGAATAGCTAATTTAAAGTTGTTGTAAATTCTGTCCAATGGTGAATTGTACTGGTTGCTTATTCTGTGCATATCTAGACCTCAATTGATTTATATGTCTTTCATATCAAAATCGTCTACCTTTGACAGTGTACAATCATACTACCACCAAAGTGTTGAATAATTTTTCCTTCTTACCAATTTTCATTTTGGGCCTTAAAGCTTTTAAAGAAGACTTATTGTCAATCTTGAGTGATCTGGTAGTTTCAAATTGTCAAATTTTCTTTATATTCCCTGGCAGTAATTTGTCAAAAATAGACCTAACTTTCCTAGCAAACATGAGCTTTGCAGGTCACATTTTTGCCGTGATATTTGCATTTGATGTCATTCAATATATGCTCAAAACTTAGTGACGTTTCTTCATCTTCTAATCCTTGAACTTTTTTTTAATACCCTTTTTAAGGTGTCAACAAACTGCTCAGCTTGATAAATTGATGATGTCAAATGTCCAACCACATAATTTTTGCAGAAACTTTTAAACTCACTAGAAGTAAATTGAGTTCCATTATTGGATATCACAATGTGAGGTATTCCAAATTTTGCAAAAAGTTTGTGTAAGAATTTAATTGTTATTGCAGTAGTAGGTAATTTACACTTCAATATTTTGGGCCATTTTGTGAAACTGCTGTTGGCCAAAATTAAATAGTATGAACCATTTAGCAGTCCAGCAAGCTCCATATGTACTCTTGTCTATGGTTTATTAGATGATACAAAATGTTTTCCATTCTGTGTGTGTTCATAGGGCTTATTAAATTGTCACTCATTTTCATATAACAGCATACAGTAACCCTCTACCTTGAGTGGCTCTTGAGCCTTGTATACATTGAAAATTAATGTTAACTATACTGACTCCAACCTAGGATTGAACTCACCACCCTTGGCTAACAAATTAGACTCTTACTTTTCAGCTTAATGGATGTCTTTTAAGCAGTAGCTTCACTTACTGCCGAAGTAGATTTAACCATTATCCAGTATTTAAGTTTTTTAAAAGTTCTCCTCAGTGAACATTTTCCTGTTGTTTAGTGAAGTGCTATCACTGTTGAGCAAGATCCTGCTTTAACAGTTAGTATAAAAATAGCTGATCCACTGCTTTAAAAAATGTTTTTTTGCATGTGTGTATTTGCATATGCTTCTTTAAGTTGGAACTAGTTGAAAATGCTGATCCACATATTTGACAAGAATATGGTTTCTCTCCAGTGTGTATTCGTATGTGACGTGTTAAATGGGATTTTTGAGAAAACTCTGATCCACACACTCCACAAGGAAATGGTTTCTCACCAGTGTGTATTCGCATGTGAGTTTTTAAACTCGAACTCACTGAAAATGCTGATCCACACACTTCACAAGAAAATGGTTTCTCTCCAGTGTGTATTCGCATGTGATTTTTAAAATTAGATCTCACTGAAAACGACAATCCACACACTTGACAAGGAAATGGTTTCTCACCAGTGTGTATTCGCATGTGGGATTTTAAACTAGAACTATCTGAAAAGGCTGATTCACACACTTCACAAGAAAATGGCTTTTCACCTGTATGTATTCGCAAGTGGTTTTTTAAACTGGAAATCTGTGAAAATGCTGATCCACACAACTGACAGTTAAATGGCTTTTCTCCTGTATGTATTCTCATGTGAATTTTAAAATGGCAACTCTGGGAAAATCTTGTGCCACATATTTGACAAGAAAATGATTTCTGTCCAGTGTGAGTTTGCATGTAATTTTTTAAACAACTCCCTGAAAATGCTGATTCACAGACTCGTTTTGCTCCTGTGTGTATTCGCATGTGGCGTGTTAAATGAGATTTTTGGGAAAATGCAGATCCACAAACTTGACAAGAAAATGGTTTCTCTCCAGTGTGTACTCGCATGTGGGTTTTTAAACTAGAACTGACTGAAAATGCTGATCCACAGACTTCACAAGAAAATGGTTTCTCACCAGTGTGTATTCGCATGTGGGTTTTTAAACTAGAGCTCTCAGAAAATGCTGATCCACACACTTGACAAGAAAATGGTTTTTCTCCAGTGTGTACTCGCATGTGTGTTTTTAAACTAGAATTCACTGAAAAGGCTGTTCCACATATTCGACAAGAAAATGGTTTCTCGCCAGTGTGTATTCGCATGTGGGTTTTTAAAGTAGAGCCATCTGAAAATGCTGATCCACACACTTGACAAGGATATGGTTTCTCTCCTGTATGTGTTCGCATGTGGATTTTTAAATTAGAATTATGGGAAAATTTTGCTCCACATACTTGACATGAAAATGGTTTCTCTCTAGTGTGTGTTTGCATGTCACCTTTCAGATCTGAACACACTTCAACAGAGTAAGATTTATTATCTATATGTATTGTCATATGTTTTATCAATTTTGAACTGTGTGAAAACAATTATCTGTACGCTTGTCAAGAAAATGTTTTCTATTCTATATGTATTCTCAGGTGTTTCTTTGAGTAGAATTATTTGAAAATCCTGATGCACATTATATATAAAAATATAGTTTTTCTCCAATGTGTTTATGCATGTCTTTTCAAGTTGAAATCTATGGAAAGACTGATTTGTAACAATTCACAAAGGTTACTCTCCAGTTTTGTATTTAGGTGAGTATACCTTGAAATGTCAATTTAGAAAAACTGCTGATGCACAGAGTCTGGAAAAATTAACAATTCTTTCTTCAGTTGTATGTAACTATTTAATTATGAAGTCTCCCAAAATTCATATTCACACACAATGCCGGAATGTGATTTTTCTTTGGTACATGTTTGCATCTTTTCAAATTGTAATCCTCAACTGTTATTGATATCTGTGAATAAAGAAGAGGTGTTATGAAATAATAAATTCATATTATTTGAAATTATTAACTGAAATGAAAGTATAAATGGACAAAATGTTACATTTGCCTAAATTTTATTTACCTCTATTGGCAAAAATTTTGAGCAAATTATATTCCAATATTTAACCAATAAGTTTAAATGTGTGAAATATTTTATACCTGGTTAGAAATGGGAATTCCAGGACATGAAACAACATAATCTACTTTCAGTCAATGTAATTTTTAAGCTTGTAGATGCTACTTAG
The DNA here is from genome assembly GCA_963932145.1 of Acanthosepion lycidas. NCBI lineage: Eukaryota > Metazoa > Mollusca > Cephalopoda > Sepiida > Sepiidae > Acanthosepion > Acanthosepion lycidas. The sequence continues at coordinate 103,324,640 of OZ010575.1, read as the reverse complement.
GAATTGGTGACTTTGAAGTAGGAGATTTGAAAAAAGGCCCCAAACTTACAAAAAACAAAGTTTTTTCATCAAAATGTTTGTTATTATTAAGAAGAAATACCAGAGTATTGTTTTAATTATTTTATTAAATTTTTTACTCATTTCTATCATGTTCAAAATTTTTGTTATTTTTTTTTTTTTTTTTTTTTACATAAGTGGTCAACCTAATATTTACAATTGGTGTTGTAGCACCTTTCTTAGGTGAAAAACATGTTGATTTGAAAATTGTTGCAAAAATCAAATAATTGTTAGATTTTAATGAAACATTCAGGATTTATTTACAATGAATGAAATTATTTTGGAAATGTTTTGTTTAGAAAATTTTAGTAAAAAAAATTTTTTTGACATGTTACCTACACTTAATTTCATGAAATTTTGAGAAATAAAATTTCGGTCTCAAAATTGTTTTATTAATTAAAAGCAGAACTCCTTGGAGAATCTAAATCATCCTTTTTTTTTAAACTACTATACATTTCCCAAAAATCTGCTCTTAATCGAAAATAAAAAAAATGCAAACTATGATATTTTTTAATTAGAAAAGCTTTTAATTGCTTTTATAAATAAGATTTATTAAGGACATTATTGATAAATAATGAATTTTTACAAGAATTATTTTCATTATAATAATTGAAGTCATTTAAAATTCTGCATTACTTCAATCCAGTTAGGTGATATTGTTATTAAATGGAAACTATATTTACAATTCAAAAATTGAAAAGCTCAATAAAAGTAGCTTTACATCAAAATTTTAAAAATAATTTTTAATTTTTTTTAGTGTCTAAACATACCTATTTTTATGACTATGGTAGTCCATATGTAACATTATTATTAAAAGGTCACATGTTTTAAGAGTTGTCCTCCTTTTACTGAAAAAAATTGTTTGTAATTCATTCAGTATTCATTTCTGCATTTCATCATGTCTATATCTTAACAGATTTTGCAAATCATCCCTTCAAATGTTACCTTTAAAATTTAAAGTAAGTTTTAATTTTTTAATTCCTATTTTATGTATTTATTTTAGTGTGGATCATACTTCAATTAATAATTTTTTTCTTAGTTTCAATTAAAGAAAGTATCTAGAGACAAAACCTAATATAATTCTACTTTAACTTACATTAAATTTTTCTTATTCAATTTCTATTTGAAGTTTATTTTTTTTTAATTTGCACGTCATTTTGAAATTTCCTTTCAAATTATTTTTACTTTAACTTCTATTTCATAAAAAGTAATGTTTTTTGTTAGTAGCTTTTGTTACTTTTAACTCTTTTTAAGTTTCTTCCTTTTTGTGAGAGTTATTTTGATAAAAAATCGTTTGAAAGACAACCTTTTAATTTTAAAACTAATGTTTAATAAATTTAATTATTTTTATATTCCATTTCATTCACTTTTGAAATTAGTTTTCTCATTTTAATTAATTGTGAATAATTTTCAACACAGAGTGTTTGCAATTTTTGTATTGAAGAAAATAGAAAAATGTATGCTTCATGTGGCAAAATTGACTGAACGTTATTTTAAAATAATTACATTTTAGAAATTGTTTAGTAAAGTTTATTGACTATTAGTTAATATTAAGATTAAAGAATATTTTATTACAAAATTATTCCAACTCAATATGTTAATTTTCTTGCATAATTATCTACATTTTATTTTTTTTTTAACTTTTACATGAGGAAAACTGAAGAAATAGTAAAAGATGCATAAACAGTGGACATGGCCATATATTTGAGAAATTTCTCAACAAATATGCATCATTACAGAAAATAGCAAAATGGGCCTCCTATTCAGTTGAGAAACAAAAAATGCAGGAAGGAATTTCTCAGCATTTGAAAAAAAGATGTAAAGTGGTGGCTCATTCTGTTGCTACATCTGCAACTGTTACATCTTCTATTGCCTCTTTGACCACCACTCCAGTTGCAATTACCCCTCTATTGCAAATGCATCCTTTTCTTCATCAAATGCAACCCTATCTGCTAAAACTTCAGCTCAATGTTCATCTGTCACCCCTTTGTCAAAATTTAGTAAAAAAAAAAAAAAATTTGGTACCAAAAAAAAACAAAAAACAACAAAATTACATTAATGGGAAAAAAATTAAAATACAGAAAAAGAAGCAAAATAATTCTAATCTGTTCACGGGCAGGAAACTCCATTATGACTGACTTTTAAATAGAGTTCCTTATTCTCATGTTTGTGAACTGCTGAAACCCATTTCAAAAACATTGTGAAACACTGCTCTTTGGACAAAAGTTCTACAACAGTTTACAGAATGGTTCGGGAGCTTGTCTTCCTTTCAAGACATTCCATGCAGTGCAATGTGCAGAAAAACTGTACTTTAGTTTTCGATTCTATAACACAAGATGGGAACCATGTGAACTGTGATTTTTTTTTTTTTTTTGCAGTGACAGACATTAATTTGGAAAATCTTGAAAATTTTAATTAAACTTTCAGAAACTATTCACAAACGATTGAAATTATTTCAAATATTTTTATTTTTTTGAAAGTCATAGTAAAAATATTTTTCTTTTACATCTATAACCCACTCCTCACCAAATAATTTTATGAAAACTCTAAAAATTCAACACTGAGTATTTTAGTAATTATATTAGGTAAAAAGCAGAAATCTTAGATGGAATTAAATCAGCTCTGAATTGTAACATACAAAACCCAATAAAACAAAGATATCACTTAATTTCAAAAGCTTTTAGTTGTTTTTATGAATAATGCCAATATTTTCTAAAAACAAAGTTGTTTTTTTTTATGAAAAATGAATTTTTACAAGAATTGTTTATTTCTATTTTTTAATTTTACATTAAAGTTGTTAAATATTTAAAAATTAATTATCAAAACTGAGTCTTTTAGTGTTAAGTAGATCTATCTTGACAGATCATAAATTTTAAAGTTTATTCCAACATGCAAAACCATACTATTTAAAATAGAATTTTAGATTGTTTTTTTTTTTTTGTGTCCATGAAAACGCTTTTATTTCAAATGTATGGATGACCATAGGAAGTATAAACACAAAATGAATTTTGTACTGTTTTATAGTGAGATTCATTAATTATTTTTTTTAGTTTCAAGTAACTTGAAAGTAATTAATTGAAATCAATTGTTTATTTTCTAAACTGATCATAAAATATGGAAAAAAATTTTAAAATGTATAACATTTTAAATATGACAAGGGTATCTACAATTATTAGGTACCTATCTTATGAAATTTATATGGTCTTATTTTTGTATTATTTCGGTTATGACATAATATAAAAGTTAATAATAAAATAATGGAAATCAAGTAAAAATAATACCCTAAAATTTCATGAAATGTATGTAAAAATACAGGTTCATCTGTTATAAAGTTTTATCTCACTCTCAGCAATTATGAAATTTCAATTTTTTTTGTAGTATTTGTAATTTTTCCAGAAAGCATCTTCAATAAACATAAGGTTAAAGCTAAAATACCTAAAAAAACATAATAAAATGTTAGACTGCTGAAAGTATGTTACTTATTTATAATTACAAGGTAAATAAGTTGGTTCACTTAAAAATACTTAAACTAGAAAAAATTACGTCACTTCTGTTCTTCAGTACAATAACTTGCCTTCACGTTTAGCTGTCAATACATCAATCAAACAATCATTCATCGGTTGTCAATAGTCACCATTGTTAAGACATACTTTCTTTTATTTTAAACTACATTTTTTCTGCAAAGAAAGTAAGTAATGTTTGTTTCCAAGTATATTAAATAAACTTTAAATTTTCTAATTTTCCTCAAATAACTTTTAAAAAATGTATAATTGAGTTTTACAAGGTTTTTAAATAGAGACTTTGGCATTTTTTAGAAATTTGTAAACAAAAGGTAAACATCATTGGTTTTATGGTAAAAAAAAATTTTTTTAACTTGGTACCTCCACTTTTTTCTGGAAAAACAGCATAGCATGTTGAAAAAAAGGACCCCAAACTGAATAAAAACAAAGTTTTATTGTCAAAATGTTTGTTATTTTCGAAATTTTGGCTAAAGATCTTTTGTTTACATCAGCAGTTGACATAATAATTAAGATTAGCTTTTAGCGCATTTTATGGTCATAATTGTCAGAAATTAATGTAATTATTTTTTCATATTTTTTTTTTCCGAAAATCTTCGTAAAAATTTTTTATTTACACACTTAATTTCATGAAATTTCAAGACATTCACTTTTTAAGGTGAGGAATTTTTTTTTATTAGTTAAAAACAGAACTGATTGGAGAATGTAAATCAATTTTTTTGTAAACCCATTCGCCAAAAATCTGCTCTGAATTGTAAAATAAAAATGCAATAAAACTATGACATTAATTAGAAAAGCTTTTAATTGCTTTTATAAATAAGATTTAAAAGGTCATGTGATGTAAGAGTTGTTGGTACTCTGCAATTCTTTCACTTTCATTATTCAGCTGTTTCATCGTTAACGTCTTTGGAAATCATCCCTTCAAAATTTTACAGTTTTACTTTTGTTAATTATTATTTCACTAAATATTTTTATTTTGTGTATTTATTTTAGTTTAGAATAGATCAGACTACAATTAAGTAATTTTTTGTTTAAGTTAGTAAACTTAAGAACCTAGAGATGAAACCCAAATTTCATAAAGCATCTTCAAATGTAACTAAAAGTCAATAGAATTATAATAGATTCTTAGATAGATATTATATAATTATATAGATAATAATAGCTGAAAATATGTTAATTTGTAAAAATTACTCGGTAGTTAAAAATTTAAAAAAGAGAAAAAAATGCGTTTGCTTAGATTTTGTAAATTTATGTCAATTCTGGTCATCCATACTAGCTGTCAACACCTCGAAACTTATCGATACATCAATAAAGACAAAAGAAAAACAGGACCCCGTCGTTAAGAAATGCTAGATTACTTTTTTTAAAGTAAGTAATGTTTATTTCAAATCAGATTAATTTCACTTTAAATTTGCTAATTTTACTCAAATAACTTGTCACAAATATATATTTTATTTTTGGAGGATTTTTAAAGCCGATAATTATGATTTGTTTACAAATTTATTAAAAGTGGGAAAATGATCGCTTGTAAGATTTTCTGAAATCGAGCAAAAATTTGACATTCCAATCTATATAATTTCAATTTGAAATACACCAGCATATTTTACTAGTAGATTTTTAGCTTTCAATTAAAGCTAAAATGAAATATTCAAGAATGCTTTTCCATTTTTAAAAATTCATTTAAAACCTTAAGTATCAAAAATTCAGTGGAGGTACATATTTTTAACTAAAATTTTGGACGTGCTAGGATTCATTAAAAAAATGTAAAAACGTAATTAAAAAATACTTTGGTATTTCCTCTTAGCATAAACATTTAAGACGTAAAAAATTGTTTTCATTAAATTAAGTTTAAGGCCATTTTTATCATGCTACGCTATTTTTAGAGATGACTGCCTAAAAATAACGTCGACCGTTAATTTAGATTAGAACGTTCTAAAAAGGATTAAAAAATTTAATAAAAAATACTTTGGTCTTTCCTCTTTAATAAATTTTGCTTTTATTAAGTTTGGGGCCATTTTTCATGATTCGATGCTGTTTTTTTCAGCGATCATGTGGTGGTATCTATTTTTATCCGATCGTAATTCTTGATGAGTAAAAAAAAAAAAAAAAAATCTGAACTGAATATAGTTATTTTTATTGGTGTTAAAAAAAGAAATTAATACTTACTGCTTTCTTTCGCTTTATGGTTTGATTTCCTTAAAACGATGCGGGATTTGAGAAAAATAGAAAAACTATACCTTGTTTTCTATTTAAATTTTGAACAATGGGCGTCGTTTTCGATTGATGCATAAATATTAACACAAGACCGTCAGGCCAAGGGAGATAATTCATACAAAACGTGAACAAGAGAAATAGAACTCCTTTTTTTAGTAATTTATTTTTATTTTTCTTCAAGAAAGTTAAAATTTAATCAACAGAATCGTTAATTTATAAAAGATGAATTGATGAAATTATATAATCTTTTTTGCAGTCATCGAAAGCAATATTGGACATGACACAAAAATGTTTTTTTAAAGCTTAAAAATAATGAAAAATTCAAGAAAGAATTTTTTTAATCGCAATTTTTATTGAAGGTACCTATATGTAGAGTTTTTTTGGGTTTTTTTTAAATAAAATAACCAATTTAGTATACAAGTATTCGGTATTTAAATTGGATATTTCCATGATTTTTGGTATTTAAAAAAAAAAAAAAAAAAAAAGCTGTGAGTAGCGAGTTTTTTTTTTAATTCATTCTGAACAAAAAACGTATCCATAGACCATAGACTCTAGACGGAACCAAAATTGTTTTGAGATTTATTAAATTTTCCAATCTGATAATCTCATAGCTGCTAAGTCGTCATCGATTCACTAACTGGTCAAACAATAAAAGGGGCCCCACGTTTTGCTTACGTCTGACTCGCAATTAGTTAACGTTCCAACTTCTGAAGAGCAAATTTCAAGGGAGATAATTCACGAACATAAAAAAAAATAAAAAGTGCTTTTCTTTAAAATTTTTTAGAGACAATGAAAACAAAATGGACACTTATACGTAGCATCAGAAAATGAACTTGAAATTTCTATGACACACAATGAGGAAAGAGTGCTTGGAAATTTTGACACTCACAGAACAAAGGCAAGAGGGACAGAAGAAAGCAGTACATGTTGGTTCCAGTCCATTGGGGAATGAATGAATAGTTATTGTACAAAAAAAAAAAAAATACAAATGTGGCACAAGGCCAAAAAGGTAAGATGGGGGAGGCTAGTCATCACTGGTCTAACTTTAACTTCACTTGTCATGACTGACCCAAGCATTCATTGTAATAATCCTTCCACCACAATACAGCATCTAGACAAAAATACATTGATACCACAATCTCCAAAACACAATTCTTCCTGAGATCCTAAACTAATGTAGTCCTATATATGTATATAAATATACATTGTTATAGAAAAAAAACAGTAATATATTTTTTATAAAGAATTACTTACAATATATTTTATCTGTAGTTCAAAGCACACAATTTTGTTCAAAATATTTAGATTTTGGTATTAAATAACTCGTAGAAATTGATATACCACTAAATAAAATCAAACCACTAACCTAAAATAATGCTCCATATTTTACAAGCATGTGGTGAGGGAGATAAAATGTATAAATGATTTTTATTTACAAAATAATTAAAAAATAAACACTAAAGCTGTAACATGAAGGAAAGTGGAAAAATCAGGCGTGGCTGACCACATATGGGGAGAAAAGGGAGATCACCATCCTCTGTGGGATCATAGACAAAGAACACCATCGGAAAATTCGTAAACTTGAGGAATCAGCTCATATACTAGGCCACAAAAATCTCCTGAGCCGACCAAGCATAGAAATGAATACAATATGGGAACCAGTAATAAGGAGTGCCAGAGAAAAGCGATAACAACAACAAAAATTGCAATATGAGCTCTGGTAAAAAATGTATGCTGAAGACATTAGGTTTATAATAGCCAGAAATTCATACACAGATGTCCTCAAGGACACATGACACAGTGGATATAGATCCAGGACACAATATTTCAATAGAATAGAATTCAAAAGTGGAGAACTTGGAAAGGGCAATTAACAGGAGATAACTCACATCCATTAAATGTGGAACTAGAACAGTCTACCCCAGTGAGTGAAATAAAAGGTTCAGTTCGACATTCTAACCAGCCAAAGAAGACTGAAACGTTGTAATAAATATGGTGACAAAGATAAGGACAATAGTCCGAATAATGTAAATAGTTTAAATAATACCTCATCTCAGAAATATAGACAGATACAAAAAAATAAACCTATGACAAGATGAAAAATTATGCAATTAAAATGTCCCCATCCTCTTTTCAGACCTCAGGATGAAAGCCTCTTCCTTTTCAACCCTGATCTTGACCTTCAGCTTCTACTTGAAGAATGCAACCAGGTGAGTGGAAGGGAGAGACAATGCTTCATGAACTTCATTTATCCTTGTCATTCATATCACCATTCTCATCACGGCTAGCAAGCACAGAAGTCTCCTGTCCACCAACAAGCTCTCGTTGCTACAAACAGAACTGGCATCAAGAGCAACATAGTTTTTATTATTCTATTAAATAACAATATCACTTGACAATTTAGTACAGAATTTTATGACTTAAAAGTTTATAATTACTAATTCAAATTTTTAAAAATGTAAATAATTATTAGGTTGGTGCAAAAATAATGTCGTTTTCTCACATACTAACATATGTGAGAAAACGACATTATTTTTGCACCAACCTAATATTATAAAAATACATAATAAATCTTTACAAGAATCGTTTTCATTCATCAAAAAAATTTTTCTTAAGACAAATGTGTCCACAATAACCTTTTCTAAATAAATAATGTCTCAGTTTTATTGCATTTTTTAATGTACATTGCAGAGCTGATTTTCTAAAATGGCGGGCCTGTTTCACAGAACAAACAAAAAATGAGTTAAATTCTCCAAAGACTTAAACATTTTTACAAGAAAAAGGATTTCTTGACATTTCACAAAATTAAATTAGTAGTGTTTTTTTTTATCATTTTAATCCAAGCATGGCAATAAAGCCACTAAGATGCAAAAGAGATAAAGAATAATAAAATAATAAAAGAACAGGAATTAATAAAACATTGCATTAAATTTTTGAGGATCAAAGATGTCTAGGAAGGAAGAGGACAGAACAGAGTTCCACAGGCCAAAATCTCTTCCAGAGTGTGAGAGAAAAAATTCTGGTTACATCTGTAGCCATATTAACTGTAAAATACAGAACAGATGTAATGAAAAAAATTCACAAAGATTCCCTAAAAAAAATAAACATCTAAAAAATAATTAATTTCTAAATAAGTCTGAAAGTTTCATTAAAATCTGACAATTATCTGATTTCTTACAATAATTTCCAAATCAATGTCTTTTTCACCACAAACAGACACTCAAATTTCCTGTACAAATTCAAGGTCCTGCACTGAAACCAGTAAAACAAGATTTTTATCCAAAATTTCCAAACTTGTGATGATTCATTTTTATTTTTTATGTTTTGACATTTTACCCTCTTCTTTTTTTAGTGAATCTTTGGAATTGCCCAATTAATTAAATTTTTATTAAATGGCTACAAATTTTGAATCAGCAAAAATCAACAATGTCTGTAAAAAATAAAAAATCTGTTAAAAATCCGAATTGTAACATTGAGACAATTTCATGGAAAATAGTATAAAAATTTTAATTGCACAAAGACCAAATTCATCTTTTTAGTGCAAAATATAATTTTTTTGCTCTTAACAAATCTAAATTCTTGTGCCAAACACAATATATAGTTGGTAGGAATAGAAAGGAAAAAGAGAAAATGTAGGGTAAATAACAAAACAAGACTCAACGACTGCATAAAATTTTAAAAGAAAAACATTTATTACACAAGTAAAGACAAAAAAGGTGTTATGAAATGAACTCTACTTTTGATTTTTGTATGTACATTTATTGTATACAAATGAACATACATTTTTTGCTATATTTTCGGGAGGGGGATTATGTGGAGAAACACCAATAGTGTCATTTTGTTCAGTTTATTTTTGTTGAATGAAGCCTTTCTTAAGGTTATTGTTGTCTCATCTTCTTGCTGCTTTGAATTGCTTTTAAACTCATAACAAAACGTACAAATAAAAATAATTATCACAGTGGAGTAATGGATAGTGGCTTGGATTAAGGAATCAGAGAGCCGAGTTCAAATTCCAGTTGAATCCATTACTTTCACTTACGTGCTAATACCGTTGGGAAAGGTAAGAATCCTCTTCTTCTCCCCTCAGCTATGGGTAAATAGTAGGACAGACCAGGTTCTGTAGCCTTGGATAGCAACTGGTCTACCGCAGAATGAAAGGGCAACCTACTACAGGAAAAAGTCTTCCTCATCAGTGATGTATCAAAAGATACATGATTGACTAAATGTGGATCAGATATTAGAACCAAAGGTAATCAGTCAGTTATGTGCCATACAACTGACTGATTACCTCCCCTTTGGTTCTAATACCTGCATAAGAGTGTAAAGTGGAGGCTAGCTTTATTTGTTTGCTTAATCTGGAAATCATGGAGGACTAAAGAGATAACAGAAGGAAGTAATGTGAGGATTAACAGTCAAGTCCCCACCAAAGAACTCAACCATCAGACAGCATAACTTCCATACCAAGGTTAGCATGAAGCAATATGCTGAGGAAATGCTACGATAAGCCCAGCAACATCCGTGTCAGGGATACAGTCATTGTTAAAGACACCTCACCCCATAAATCCATAACTCATTACCATCTATCACCAATGACAGTAGTACAGCAGAAAGGGTTCAGGATTACTGCTACGTGATGAGGAAACAGCCTTGTAACAAGCTTCTTCAAGAAATCCCTAAGATCAACAGATGTTGAAATCGACCTGACTACAATCATTCAGACAATGATGAAGCTATCAAGTAAACCTCCTCAGACAGACTGTTATCACAACCTGCAGATTGCTTAAACCCTTGCATGAACAGTATAGACCAAAACACTTTACACTTTTTTTAGACTTTCCCCAAAAGCTAAAGACCATGTATTTTAAACAAAATATAAAATAAAACAAAAAAATAACAAAATATATATATATGTGTGTGTGTGCATGCATGTGTGTGTATTTGGGCAGCAATCACTCTTTATATAAGTTTCATTAATATATATATATATAAGCAGGCATGTACATGTGTGCTGGTGTGCATATGCAGGCAAACAAATAAATAATCATTAAATTTATGCATGAGGTGTAAACGTAATAGTGCTCAATGCAGTTATGCAGAGCAAAGATATGTATTAATTAGTACATATACGTGTACCTACATTTTTGGCGTGCGATTATAGTTTCACTGGGTGGTGTTGCCAGTTCATCAGGCATGGGGTTTATCTGTGCCTGATGAACTGGGAAAACCACACATTGAAACTATATTCACACGCCAAAAATGTAGGTACATGTATATCTACTGATATATATATATATATATATATATATATATATATATGGATAGATAGATGTGAAAAAACAAAAGATAAAATAAAATTACACAAATCCAACCTACCTTAAATTCGAAGGAAAGGGAGATGTGTAATGTGTAACTAAACCCAGTTAAAGTGCACCAACTAGGCCTTATATTGAGGACTAGTGGAGAGAAAAGGGACACTCAACATCCAAGCAACAAAACTATAAACAAGACACTATCAGTTTTGCTAGCTCCTGAATCTACAGATGGATTGCTAATCAAAGCCATCCACCTACCTATCCTCACAATGAAAGGCCTAAATAATACAAATGTGGCAGATAGATATTGGCAGATCTCTTTAATTGCTGTGTATAGAGGCTATGAGATTTGTTTCATCATATACTATGAAATCAGCAAATATCTTTGACAAATTTTAAAGATACTTACATTATTAATTCAAACATCAACAACATGCTTGTGTTTAACACAGATCTTCATTACAAATTCCTGTAGTTTTGCTTCATAACCAAAAGGCCCCTTTAAAGATAATTCATCTACTTGTTAATGTTGTAGTTATTGCCCTTGCCTTTTGGTTACTGTTTAGTACCACCAGGTGGTGGCTTCTATAAAATGCTGGCAGCCATATTGAAGATGTATCATTTGTTTAGTTGTCAACATTCAGACTAACAGGAGGATTACCTTGTGACAGATGCAATTGATTCATTGAGGATTAACAAGTGGAAAGAAAGCATAGTTGATCTGCAACAAAAATAGTATTTGATTATTGGAATTTATTCCATATACACCAATCCTATACATGTGTGTCTGTATGTATATATATATATATATATGAAAAAGAGATAAATTAAAATTCCACTCATTCACCAGACTTTAAATCAGAAGAAAAGGAGACAGGTAGTGTATAACTAAAACCAGTTAAATGACACCATGAGATTTGTTTCATCATATACCATGAAATCAGAAAATACCTATGAGAAATTTTAAAGAGAATGACATTATTAATTCAATCACCAATAACATGCTTGAGTATTACATAGATCTTCATTACAAATCCCTGTAGTTTTGCTTCATAACCAAAAAGCCCTTTTAAAGATAATTTACCTACTATTTTTCTACAGTGTTTTTTGGTTAACATTAAAGTAGACACATTTCTTGATGCAGTAATTGATACTGTTTTTTAGTCTTACTTTCAATGTAGATTTACTTTCTCTGGAGAATGCATTTTACTGAATTTTAAAATGGCAACTCCACAAAAAGAATAATAAACACATGGCATAAAAATATAGTTTCACTCCAGTGTGTTTTCTCATTTGCATTTTTAGTTTTGTTTGCCATAATGTTCATACACATTTTACAAGTTGTTTGCTCTCCAAATGTTTTTACATATGAATTCTTGAAAATGTTAAATTCAATATTTGAACAAGGTAAGATCATATGCAGGATTTAACGTTTACATATATTTTAAAATTTAAATCCTGTAAAAATTTCAATTGACATACTTAGGAAGAATGTTTCTATTCAATGTGTAAATTAAACTCAGAATACTTTGAAAATTTTAGCCCATAACCCTGAAAAAATGCTTACATGTGTACACTTATATCTGAACTGGCAAAATTTGTATCATTTTTCTCTCCAGCATGAATGTTCATGTGCTTTTTTAGAGTTGAACGATGGGAAAATGTTGATCCACATATTTCACAAGAATATGGTTTCTCTCCAGTGTGAATTCGAATATGCGCTTTCAAATGAGAGTTATGTGAAAATGCTGATCCACATATTTTACAAGAATATGGTTTCTCTCCAGTGTGAGTCCGAATGTGTATTTTTAAACTGGAATGCTGTGAGAATGCTAATGCACATATTTCACAAGAATATGGTTTCTCTCCAGTGTGAATTCGAATGTGCTTTTTCAAATGAGAATTTTCTGAAAATGCTGATCCACATATTTCACAAGAAAATGGTTTCTCTCCAGTGTGAATTCGAAGATGCTTTTTCAAATGCGAGCTACCTGAAAATGCTGATTTGCATATATTACAAGAATATGGTTTCTCTCCAGTGTGAGTTCGAATGTGTATTTTTAAACTAGAATTCTGAGAGAATGCTAATCCGCATACTTCACAAGAATATGGTCTCTCTCCGGTGTGAATTCGAATGTGCTTTTTCAAATGAGAATTATCTGAAAATGCCGATTCACATATTTTGCAAGAATACGGTTTCTCGCCAGTGTGAGTTCGAATGTGTTTTTTTAAACTGGAATTCTCTGAAAATGATGATTCACATATTTCACAAGAATATGGTTTCTCTCCAGTGTGTGTCCGAATGTGTCTTTTCAAATTGTATTTCTTTGAAAATGCTGATCTGCATATTTCACAAAAATATGGTTTTTCTCCACTGTGTGTACACATGTGCTTTGTTAAATTTGAATTTAGTGTAAATGCTAATCCACAAATTTCACAAGAATATGGTTTATCTCCAGTGTGTATACACATGTGCTTTGTTAAATCTGAATTTAGTGTAAATGCTAATCCACACACTTCACAAGAATAAGGTTTCTCTCCTGTGTGTGTTAGCATGTGTTTTTTTAAATTTGATAACTGCGAAAATGCTGATTCACATACTTCACAAGTATATGGTTTCTCACCAGTATGTGTTCGTATGTGGATTTCTAAAGTTGAAATCCATGAAAATGCAGATCCACAAACACCACATAAATGAGGTTTTTCTTTTGTTTGTCGTTTCATGATTGTTTTTTTAATGTAAACTTTGTGGAAATGCTAATCAACAAAATTTTTTTTCCTTGATTCTTATAGTCAGCATAAATGATGATGAGTTTGACAATGAGACCTGTAAATAAAGAAAGGTATCATTAAAATGGCAGATTTGTGCATTATTTTCAACAGAACATTGTAAAATTTTGTTCCAATCAAGGTTGCCATATGAGATATTTCTTGATCAGTCATGAACAAAATTGATAGAACAATCAAATTATATCTACAGTTTTATACTTTTCATAAACATGAAACATTATTGGTGAAAAAAGGAGAAAAATTGCTTACAATTTAATATTTAATCAACAACTTGTAGCTCTTTTAAATCTAAAAACAAATGAAATAAAGAAAACTAAGTTTTCATCTTATGTTAATCAAAGGTTTGATTCATTATTTTATTCTTTTGTGAATTAAGATAAAATTTAGATCAGCTTTTTTTTAATGCATCAAGATGAAAGGTTTTATTTTGCTGAAGGGAAAATATGTAGAACCTAAAAAAAACTGAAAATTTCAGTTAAAAAAAATATCTCAGTATCAATTATCTTCTTTTAAATCAACTAAGTTTTTGTTCACCTCAGCTGTAGTCGAGTATTGAACTCACAACTCTTTCAGGAAGAAGCTCGGCATGTGGTACTAGAACAATGTACCCCAGTTGATGAAATAAAGGGTTCAGTTGGAAATTCCAATCACCTGCTGAAGGTCGAAGCGTACAACAGCTGAGACATTGTGAATATGGCTACAAAGATGAGGACAACAGTCCAAACAATGTAAATAGTGTAAATGATTATAATACCTCATCTCAGAAATACAGACAAATATAAAATTTTTAGTTAACACAAAGACTAAAATTCATATTTATAGTGCTAAATATAAAATTTTTCACTCCCTACCAAATCTAAATTCTTGTACCAAACACAAATACCTAGTTGGTAGGAATAGAAAGGGAAAAGAGATCATGTGCTTCTCTTCTCCTTGAGGTCAAAATAGGGAGAGCAAATCACTGCATACTGTTTCAAAAGAAAAACATTTATTACACAAGACCAAAACTTTGAACATGCTAGAAAGGATTAAAAAACTCAATAAAAAAGTACTTTGTTCTTTCTTCTAATAATAACATAAACATTTTGATGATAAAACTTTGTTTATTAACATTGGGTCCTTTTTTCATCAAGCTATGCTGTTTTTTTTCAACAAAAAAGTGGGGGTACATAGAAATGATAAATAATAAACCAATCAAAATAAGAAAAGAATGAAAATATAAAATTATCATCAAATATATGAGAACATTTTTTTTATTGTTGCTGTTGTTAAAAATGTTTGAAATATAAATAAATGAGAAAGAAATTATCTATAGTTGGGAAAGTTATAAATTAAGCTCTTCTTCCCACCAGCTAAGGAGAGAGTGGATTCTATAGCCTTGGGTGGCAACCAGTGTAGGAGAAAGACAACTCTGAAGTCAAAACCTCCGAAGTGTCGTTTGGGGACCTTGTGGCATAATGTGCACCAGGTCTGTATTTGGCTATCTCAAAAAGTGTGGTTGGTTCTACACAAGCCATCAACATTATAATCAAATGGTATGTGTTGGCAGTCTGGCTGTTGGTTCTAAGAACTGAGCTACTTGACCCTCAGACATCAAAAATGAGTCTGATATATATATATATATATATAAGAGTTGGACAAAATAATTGGAACACTTGTTAAATTCAAAGAAAATTTATTTAATATGGGGTTGGTCCTCCTTTAGCCTCACAGACACCTTTAATACATCTAGGAATGGAATCATACAGCTTCCTGACTTCATCCAGAGGAATTTTCAGTCATTCTTCCATTAAAACCTTTTTCAGCTCTTTACGACACAACGGTGGAGGATAGCGGCTCCTAACTTGTTGCTCCAAAATGCATCACAAATGTTCAATAATATTGGGGAGTCCACTCCATGTGTTCTAGCTCACTTTCATGCTCTTCATACCAATTGTTAACCACTTGAGTGGTATGTATTGGAGCATTATCGTCTTGGAAGATGCAGTCACCATCAGGGAATAAAGTTTTGGCCATTGGATGAACATGATGTCCCAAAATGTTCAGGTAATCTTTGCTGTTGATTCTACCATGCAGGACAACTATTGAACTGAGACATTTCCATGATATGGCGGCCCAAACTATCACTGATCCACCTCCATGCTTCACTGTTGGAAGAAGGCAGTCAGGGTTGTAAGCTTCTTTGGGCTGCCTCCACACATAAACTCTCCCTGAAGTTGGAAAAAGAGAAAAACTGGACTTGTTTGAGAATATGACTTGCTTCCATATGACCAGGCATTGTGATCTCTGCACCACTTCAACCACTTTTGAATGTTGCGAGTGGAGAGAAGCAGTTTCCTCACAGCAGCTCTTCCATGATATGCAGCCTTATGGAGCACATAGTTAACAGTTTTAGTAGAAACTGAACTATTCAGATGGTTATTCAACTCAGCAGTCACTTTGGCCGCATTTGTCTGATGATTTTTTGCCACATTGCATTTCAATGCACGTCAGTCCCTGTCAGTAAGTTTGCAAGTCTGGCCTGAATTGCTATGGTTGCTAGAGGTCTTGCCCTGTTTCTCGAATTGCATCAGTGTTCTTGATATGGTAGCTCTTGAAAAACCAAACAGTTCAGCAACCTTAGTGATCAAGGCTCCTGCCATGCAAGCTCCAACAATTTGCTCGCTTTTGA
Source organism: Acanthosepion lycidas (assembly GCA_963932145.1). Lineage (NCBI taxonomy): Eukaryota > Metazoa > Mollusca > Cephalopoda > Sepiida > Sepiidae > Acanthosepion > Acanthosepion lycidas. The sequence goes on along the minus strand of OZ010575.1, from coordinate 103,308,078 downwards.
AAACGGAGAGGTCACGCATTTAGCTTAAAGTTTACTAAATTCTAAAAATAAATAAGACAAAGACAGTAAATTAGATAAATAAATGTATTTACAATAGATATAACCTGAAATTACTAAGTTTTAGTTAAAGTTCTTAATATAATATGTCTTTAAAATATAGGATTGGATTTTGCAACTGTTCCAATTATTTTGTCCAACCCCTGTATATATATGTCATAATAATCCAGTTAATATCTGACTACACAGTCTTCAGATGATCTGGGATTGGATACAGTTGAGAAATTTTTGCATTTGTGTTATGACCTTTTACTAAGGTCCATTTGTTTACACAAGAACAAATGGAGCACAATTTTGGCACCCTTGTATATATATATATATATATTCTCATGTTTTTTATGCAATTTCTATGGCACATAATGAGAAAAGAGAAAATTTGATACACGTAGGACATATTGAAGACAAGCAGGACAGAAGAAAATATTGCATAACCTACATAACAAACTTGTGTAAATGGTTGGGGGTGGGGAAAAGTTTAGCAGAGATAGCAAAATGACAAACTATTCTAAGAGCTAAAAAAGATAGGAAATTGTGGTGAGCCATGATCACCCATGTCCTGAAGGGACATTGTACATTGAAGAAGTTTTGGGGATGATTTTTCTTTTTCCTTAAATGGTAATTATTTTTTGGTTATTCAAATCTCAGTCATATGGGTATTACCTCCCCATTACTCGACCTGGTGATTTCAGTTGATGAGTATATTACATGTATTCACCAGTCAGCCTCATTATATAACACCTTGAGTTAGCTGAGGTGGGTTTAAATGCCCATACTACTGAATAGCCACCTGAAGACTACATGCATCACATGTAAGAAACTGTCAGTCAAGGTCAGTCAGATGTACACTGGATTATTATGATAGATACAAATGCTCTGAAATTGTAGCATTGAGCTTTTTTTCTGGTGTGCCATTTTAAGTATAATCCTTCAAGAATTACTTACTTGTGTGATATATATATGTGTGTGTGTGTGTGGAACCCTATAAAAAATTGTCGGAAAAATTCAATAGATTTAAGCATCTCAGTTCTGTGGAAATTTTTCCACAGAACTGAGATGCTTAAATCTAAAAGTCTGATATAAACTCCAAATTCAAATTCCCAATTTAGCATTTATCAACAACTCAGTGACATTATCTCAAATGCCATTCAAGCTTTCAAAAAGCAAACAAACATTCTTATCATTTGCTAAATTATTGAAAGCTCACAGCCAGAAAATGATTGACAATCTTTTCCCACCTATAAAATGATATTTAAATTGGGAAATTGATTTATTAACCAATAAAACTTCTGAGTTTAGTAAATCTGAATACTCAAATTTTCTCATGCTCAAATTAACTTATTGGGAAGTAAATTCCTTCTTGCAAATTATTTCTAATTTTTAAAGTATTTTTATAAGCAAGTTTGTATTATGAAAATATGCAAACAAAGTGTAATAGTAAAAGTGGTAGTTGTACTGATATTCAGCTGTAATGTTGGTTGAGAGCTTGCCTGACTGCTGGACAGTTTGGTTTGTTTTATGTTTTTCAATGGGTTATTTAATGCTGACAAAATTTTTATTGTTGGTAATATTTTTTTTTTTCAAAATTCTATTTCTGGTAATATTTTTCCTTCATATATGTATTTCTGGTAATAATTTTTTACAAAGTATTTCTGGTATCAAAACCTATTTTTACACTTTCATAGGGTTTTGACCCCAGTTTGGGGTTAACCATTTGCCTATAGCTGGGACCCCAACAGGTGCTACCACCCTGGTCAGGGTGGACCTGGGAACACCAGCAATTAAGAGGTGGTTCCATGCTCCTCAAAACCTCCTGATCAGAGGCCTTGCTGCTGGACGTAGTTTATCGTCTTATCCAGGATGTGGATGTAGTTTATTGTCATACCCAGGACGGCCAACTGCTGGAATTACATCAGACACACACACACACATACATAATATAACATAAAGCATGAATTTTTGCATTATGCAGTCACATATACCTTTCAACTTATACTAACACAATTCATTTGGGTTGTTAAAAGAAAACATTTTTTATACAAATTTTGTGAGAAAATTTATAAATTGTTTCTTTCAGTTTAAAACAAAGATTATTTTTATATGCAATAGTAAAGTTATTTAAATTTGTAGAACTGTGTTTGAAGAATATTTTTTTCTTTCTTTTTCACACACTTTTTCTACATAAATATCATGGACTCTCCCATTGATTTTAGTATATGAAGACCTGACAACCTCATTAAGTCTTTATATTTGTCATATGTAATATTTCAGTCCTACTAGTGGCCTGCATACAAGTCCACATTTTGTGCAATACCAAGGATCTTGAGATAGCAACAGGAACATTTGCTGACACTTTTCACTGTTGTTTTATATCTATATAATGTGACATGCTCCCTCCGGCTGTTTTGGAAAAGAGGAACAAATAATAAAGACAACCTTAACCTGGAGTCAAATCCATTTCAGTCCTCTCTCTGTAACCCCACTCTCTCACTGAGCATGCACCCTCTCCTCTTTCTCCAACTCCACTCTTTCATTAAGCATATGCTTACTTGTCCATCTCTCGGCTGACCCTCACATTATAAAGTCTAGACAGATAAGCAGTTGAAAAGACAATAGCAGTTTCTAAAAGTGGAAGATGATATGTCCAAATAAGGAAGTTGCACGAGTGAGATGAATGATCACCCAAATCAAGGACCACATGACCAACCCAGGTTGCACACGTGGGAAATTTAAAAGTGGCATCAGTTTGGGAATCAACTTGCTAGATGATGGCATCTTAAACAAAATATTCCTTAAAGATGAGAGTTAGCAATCTAACCTAACTCAAAACTGAATGAAATGAATGCTTGTATTGAGTATTTTAACACTTGAGATAGCTTCAACCGATCTGAATGTAATGGAAGGAATTTCTATGAAATACCAATCCCCTGAGGATATTCCAATTATTATTATTATGATTATTCTGACACAAAGTCAAGAAAGACTTTAATTCACCTATTGTGGAGACAACTATCTCTGAAAGAAAGAAAAGGTGTTGTGCATAATTGATTCAAACACTACATGAGAGAGTTTATAGACCTCAGCATTTGAGCTAAATCAGCAGGAGAAAAGAAATTAGTAAAATGATGAACTAATGCAAAGAAAAGAAATATGGAGCTATTTGTGAAAAAGGAGACGAGAAAAGAGGAGTTGATGCTAATATAAAAAATGAAAGAGAGAGAGAGAATTTTCCATTTTTCTTTTATTTCAGTTGATGACATCCATTTAAGTACATGTGTCATTATGAAAATCACATACATAATTTCACATACAAACCCACACACACTTTCTACAAAGCCCTGTTTATTTCAACTTTATTTTATCATTCATTTGTTTGTTGTGTAAATAAATTGTTTTTATTCTAAAGTCTTGTGTCTGTATCTCATTGTCACATATGTAGATATTCTGGCCTTGAGAAAGGATATTATTTCTTTTTGAACTATGTAGGATTACTTTCTTGATCCCATTTATACTGCATTAGTTTTGTGGTGTAATAAATATGTATAGTCTCTGGCTATTCATAACAATATATATATATATATATATATATATATATTAGGTTGGTACAAAAATAATGTCGTTTTTCTTTTGAAGTTGAACATTAAAAAACGACATTGTTTTTGCACCAACCTTATATATATATATATATATATATATATATATATTATAAATTGTTACATTGGAGCATGCAAGTTACCACAAAATAATGCATATTTGTTTCAACATCTAAAGATGTCCCATCAGGTGGTTAATGATGGTAATCATTATTACCACCATCGGTAACTTGCATATTCCAATGTAACAGTTTATAATAAATATTTATTGCTCTACTCTTGTATTGAACCTTTTTTAAATTAACCCATTAACTGCCAAATTTTTTTAATGCACATTTTTGGCCCAGACAGGTGTCTTAGGAGTTAAGAACAACATACAATATTAAAATTTTCTTCAAATAGCTAGTACTTTGAAACTTTATAGAAACTAGAACATCAAATATATATGTGTATAAAACATCAAAAAGTAATATTGATTAGAAATAATAAAAACATACTTTTCAAAATAGTCATCATTTTTCTACTCGTGAAATGTAAAATTACAACAGAAAGTGTCTTCTATGATTAGTTACAGCTAATACTAAAAACTTTAAAGGCTAAGTGTTGTAAAATATACCTCTGCAAATGCAGTGTATGTAAGCAATTCAATGTAAATACAAGGAATAACATGGAGTGAGTTTAATTTTAACAGATCCCCAAATGGGGGGCTCATGGCAGGTAATGGTTTACTGTTATGAACGTTTGAATTTATATTCTTTTCATTCTTTTACATTTGGATATATGTGTGTGTGTGTGTGTGTGTGCACGCAGGATCACATGTTTAGTCGGTTGAGGCAATGCCAATATTGTCACCTTTTGAATGTGCCTGAAAATCAATCCATAGGTTGACCCAATTGTGTGATTGAAATTGGGTAGACAGAAGTGTTTGGAATCCATTGATGTTTGCACTATCATGAAATCACAAGTTGTCATGACCAAGACTGAGCATACAGGTGTTATTCAAACTTCTAATCATGACAGATTATATGCTCTCTCCCAGCAACTGTAACTAAGGTGCACTCAGCATACTTATAGTATAAACCACAGGTGGGCTCTGTGGGTGTTGAACAAACACAAATGTGCCTGTGACAGGGTGTGGCTAGCCACTGTAGTGAACAGGTGTGAGTAGCAAGCCATTTGTATGTGTGTATATATATATATAAATATATGATAAAGAACAAATAGGAAACATTTATCAGTCTAACATGTTTCAGTTTTATTAAAGCTTCATCAAAGAAGAAAGAAGTTCTGGTATAATTCATTATGGAGAAATTACCTCAAGGGCCTACTAATAACAATATTACCAACTATAAAAACAAGTCCATTCTTATGAATTCCAACATAATTTTATCTAAAAGAAGTGGTATGTATATAAAACATTCCCAGCATGTGAAAAACATAATTTTAATATTTCCAATAAGCAAACTGCTGTATTTCAAAACAAATTGAAATTGATTCAAATTACATTTTTTTTTAAATTGCTAAAAATGGTTAAAATTGGCCAGATTGACAAATTGATCAATGTAACATAATTCTCTTCCTTAAAAAAAATCTTTAAAAAATGTAATATACTTTTCTGGAACTTCATTTGAGGAAGATTAACTGATTTAAAGTTGGATTAAGCTGAATTAGAACAAATATTATTTTTAGTTTAAAATATCACAGAAAAGCATTTTTCTAATATAGAGATGGGTGTTTGTATAGGGTGTTGACACATTTATTGATAAACTGATGTTTGGAATTTTTAAGGGAATTTAACTGTAATAATTATTTTAATGCAATGCAAACACCACACCTTTTTTATATAATTTTTTAACTACCCAATCATCTTAAAAATTTAAGAAAATAGTCTAAGTCAGTCAGTTATGTGCCATGTGTAGGCGATCATGTATCTTTTGATACATGACAGACAAGGCAGATTTTTTCCCCACAGTAGGTTGCCATTTCTTTATGCGGTAGACCAGTTGCCATCCAAGGCTATAGAACCTGGTCTGTCCTGCTATTTCTCCATAGCTTAGGGGAGAAGAGGAGGATTCAACCTTTCCCAAGGGTATTAGCACATAAATGAATCTAATGGATTATCTTGTACTATACTGATTATTGGGCACAAAACACCAGGTAAGTAATCCACAAAGGTAATGTAATGGATTTGAGTGGAATTCAAACTCAGCTCTCCAATTCCTCAATCCAAGCTGCTATCCATTACTTCACCAGGCCTCTTCAAAAGGACACTATTTCCCACCTCAAGGATTCAACATAAATCTTTGGCATCACTTAAACAAAGAAGTAATACATATGCAATCTGCCTAGAAAACTTTGGCAAACATGGACATTTATGCCTGAAAAAAAAATGGAGTGTCAAAACAGTGTTTTTTTTTACTCTTTGGCAATGTTTGTTTTAAAAAGTGATGATCAGAATTTTAATAAAACCTAAACAATGAAAATGAATTTACACATTTTCTTTGTTCTTGATCTCCACAAGCACCTTAAAATTTAGAAAAATAATTTTTCTTAATATTCATGATCAGGTGAGTTTAATTAAGAATGATATGGGAGAAAATTGGAAAAAAAAAATTCTTTGGAGAGGTGCATTTCAGTAAAAAATGGTCTAATTTTTTTTCTGTCAGCAGTTATAAAACAAATCTAGCATATATTTGGGGTTTTTATCTATACTCAGTCAGTTATGTGCCATGCATGATATATGTTTAGGCAATCATGTCTCTTTTGATACACAACTGATGAGGCAGATTTTTTCCTGCAGTAGGTTGCCATTTCTTTCTGTGGTAGACCAGTTACCATCCAAGGCTATAGAAACCAGTCTGTCCTGCTATTTACCCATAGCTTGGGGAAGAAGAAGAGGATTCATACCTTTCCCATGGGTATTAGCATGTAAGTGAATTTAATGGATTTGACTGGAATTTGAACTCGCCTCTCCAATTCCTCAATCTGAGCCGCTATCCATTACTTCACCATACTTTGTCTTTATAGACTTACTTATAAATGCACTTGTTAAATGAAAATGAGGAAATGTTAAGAATGACAAAAAAAATTTAAATTAACTAAAATTATTACTATTATATTCTGATTATGTTGTGTATAGATATCTGTATATACAAAAATTAGCATGTTTATATGCACACAAAATTCTTTTTAAAATACTGGGGGTGTAGTTGCTAAATTGTAGTAAGCTTTTCCATTTAGGACTAGTAAATTAAGTTTTTACTTAATAACAATATCATATAACTGCTACAAACTAATACAGAATTTTAAATGATTTAAAACTATAAATTATTCTAATTAAAATTTTAAAAAAAATGAAAACAATTCTTGTAAAAATTCATTATTCATAAAAAAATTTTCTTAAGACAACATTGGTCATAATATATTTTATTCATAAAACAATTAAAAGATTTTCTAATTAAATTATGTCTCAGGTTAAGTGCATTTTTTATTTTACGATTCAGAGAAGATTTTCGGTAAGTGCAGGTCTTATTTTACAAAAACAGAAAATTTAAATTAGGTACCTTCATGAGATTGCTCAAAAAAAGACCATGATCTGATGAAAAAAATGGCAAATTTGACAAAAACAAAATTTTATCTAAATGTTTATATTATTATTAAGAGAAAAGACTGAAGTATTTTTTAATTATTTAAAAAAAATTTTCCTTCTTTTCAGAACATTCTAAATATTCATAAAAAAAAAACTTGTTTCTCTTTGTATCACTGAAACTAGTAAAATAACAAATTTTTAGCATGTTTTTTTTTTTTTTTTGTATGACTGACATTAATTTGGAAAATCTTGCAAAAATAAAAATAATTATTGGATGTTAATGAAACTATTCACAAATGATGGAAATTATCATAAATATGTTTTCTTTTTGTAAAGTCATGGAAAAAATATTTTCTTTTTATATTTATTACTACCCCGCCTAACTAATTTTATGAAAACTCTAGAAATTCAATTACATTCAGTTTAGTGATTATATTAGTTAAAAGCACAAGGTTTTGAAGAAAGCAAATCAATCATTTTTTTTTTATTTGGACCGCCACTATCTGAAAATCAGCTCTGAATTGTAACATACAAAACTCAATAAAACAAAGATATTATTTAATTTCAAATGCTTTTATTTGTTTTTAGTTGTTTTTATGAATATAGACAATATTTTCTGAAAGCAAAAAAGTTTTTCAATGAAAAATCAATTTTTAATACAATTATTTTGATATCTTTAATTATATTAAATTTTTACATTTAAGTCGTTAAAATATTATAAAATTAGTTAAAAGCCACATTCAATTTTGTAAATGTCCTTATGGGATAGATCTTTTTTTAGTGCATTGTAAATTGTATAATTTTGACCAATCAGAAGAACCACAGTAATTAAGAAATGTAATTTTGTGTTTATAATATGGCTGTAATTATAAAGTATAGAAGACCAGCAAGAATATAATTAAGTTGCGTTACTTGAGTTAAGCATTGTTCTCCACTGTTAAGGCCTTTATTTTTGTGAAACACGTGTGAAGAAGTTAATTTGATTTTTCAGTTTCAACTGAGAAGGTTACCTACAAGTGTCAGTATCATCTTATGAAATTTATATGATCTTATTTTTATACTAATCTCAGTTATGACATTTTTCCATAAATGAAATATCAAAATGAATAATAAAATGAATGGAAATACAAATAACACAGTAAAATGCAATAAATGTACATAAAATTTTATTATTTTATGTACACTTCTGATAAAATTTCATAAGAAAGGAACCTATAAATTAAATAGATCCCTTTCTTATGAAATTTAATCTCACTCTCAACAGTCTTATTTAAATTTCTTCATAATATATTTTCCATAAAGCATCGTAAATGTAAAGGTAAAAGCTATGTACAAAAAAAAAAAAAAAAATTAGAGCGCTGAAAGTTTTCCTTAAAAATAATGAGGTAAATAATTTGTTTACTTAAATCTAAATAATTTCACTTCTTTCCTTTGTAGAAAAACTTATCCTCACATAAGCTGTCAATATGGGATGAAATTGTCATTCATCATCTGTCAAGTGATGTGAAATGTTATGACCTGCTTTGTTTTATTTTCAAACTACATCTTTTTGGCACAGAAACTAAGTAATGCTTGTTTCAAAATATTTTAAACAAACATTATAATTTCTGATTTTCTTAAAATAAGTTTTGAAAAAATTATAATTGATTTTTAAAAGAATTTGAAACAGATTTTCATTTGTTTTTATAAAATGGAAAAAATAGTTGACATGATTATCTGTCAATTTTGCTGACTCACAAAAAAAAAAAAAAGAAGATTTTTAACAAAAATTTTGGACTAAAAAATGTAAAAAAAAATATTCCAAAATACTTTGATCTTTCCTCTTAATAATAACATAAACATTTAGACGATAAAGTTTGGCGTCTTTTTCATCATGCTATATCTTTTTTAGCGATCTCATGGAGGTACCTGATTTAAATTCTCCTTCTCCTTGACTTGTCCTTAAAAATGAAACCCTACAAAATTTAATTTCTCGAAATTTCATAAAATTAAATGATTAGAGGTCAACAGATGTAAAAAAAAAAAAAAAAAAAAATTACTAATATTTTCTAAAATAGAAATCTGTTTAATTTTAAGTCCTAAAATCCGCAAGAAAATGTGATTTTCACCGAAAAAAAAAATTTTGCTAAAATTTCCCATACTAATTTATGGTCACCCGCTGACGAAAGAAAGAAAAACAAACTTAAAGGTTCTAAAAAGAAAAAGGATAAAAAATACAATTTAATCAAAAAATACTTTTTGGTCTTTCGTTTTAACAAAGATTTTGAAGGTAAACTTTGTTTTAAAATTTAGTGCATTTTTTCACCATGGTCTACTCATTTTTTTTTAGATAATCTGCGAAGGTACCTAGAACTTTTTTACACTGAATATCGCAATAAACTTTCTGACAGTGTAAATAAACCTCTACACTACAAAGTTAGTCGTCAAATGTACCACTTGTCATATTTTCTGTTTTTTTAAAAAAAGAATAAAAGCATAAAATTATCATACAGAACATTTTTCTTCTAATTATTATTGTTGTTAAAAATTTTTGAAAGATTGACAAAGAAATTATACTGAAGTGAAACTGAATCAATAGTGAAAAAAAAAAAAATGGTCCGTTAGAAATTATTCAGTTTTTACACTTTTACAGTTGTTTGTAGTTTAAATAGAATCATATTTTGAGTCTATTATTATTTTATTTATAAGTCAAAACAAACTTACTATTTGAACAGGAATTGAACGCAGTATTTTCCCAAGAATTACTCAGTCAATCGAAGTAATCACCAAATGATGTTTCCGTTCAGCGCTTACAAAAGATGCTTTGCGTGAATGTAAACGGTGTAATATTAAATTGTGTTCCCTGTAAAAAGAAAACAACTCATTTTGTTTTCGTTTTAGGAGGATTTTTTTTTGTTTTCTTTCTTGTATTTCTTCTTGATTTCGTCTTGGAATGTTCATAAAGACCACCCTTGACTTGCTATTCTGTTAAGGTTAATAATGTTATTTAACAATATTTTAAGTTTTCATTGCCTGTCCCATCCCCATGGAATGACAGCAGAGAAGGAAGGGGCCTTTTTACTCTCTTGAGCGATGGAATTCAACAAATGGTTATATGTGGAGGTCGACCAGTTTTTATAATGTTTGTTGTTGTAGTAGAGATTCAATCTGATTGTAAGGATGAGACTTACAGCCAATAGGCGAAACACAAATAAGTAAGAAATGCCAACATAAGGATCAGAATCACTAAAACAAAAACTTTTGTACAAATCAGTAAAAAAAATAGGATCCAAAATTAAATAAGTGGTTTCTGGAAATTGATTGGACAATACAGTCACGTGCTATGCGTCCGACTACGTCCGTATGTTTGAAATCCAAATGAACTGGTCGCTGAGTGCTATCCAGCGTAAACTGAAAAGCTTTCGTCTGGAGCCGATTACGTGATCAGGATAACTATATATATACCCCGAGACAGCAATTAGGGGTTTTATGGAGTAGCAGCGAGTGAGAAACTCCAAGGGTCCTTTCAGAAGACTAAAGGACTCCCGACGTTGACAAGACACTCAACTCTCAGAAACAGGATGTATCTGGCACATCAGAATTGGCTAGAATCCTTCCTTTTTTATCCAGTAGTCCATTCATCTTTCCAGTAGAAGCCTTTATAATAAAATTGAAGAGGCCATATTTCAGTGGGAAAGACTGTGAAACCTGCAAAAGGAGATTTAAGGACTTTCTCATCAAATTTGAGAATTATGCGGCATCCATACCGTCTGCAACTGGCAAGTTGTATTTTTTAAGATGTTCCCTTCAACTTGTAGCGGTATTGACGACCTAAATCAACCCGTACATTTTTTTTATTTTACGAATGTGTAAGCAAACGCAAAAGCAGCAGGAGAAACAACAAGAAGGAACACAAAACGGTTTTGTAACAACAACAATATTTATGTTTGATGTACAAGCATAGGGGTTACTATTTTTGATGGTGTTATGTCCCTTTGCCTGATTTAAAGTTTTTTTACTAATGAAATATTTTTATCCGAGCTCACAAAAGTTGAATGAACTTGCTGTTCAAGATGTTCACTGTTAGTTGAAAGGATGATAAAGCTGAGAAAATGCTGAATCAACTTTAACCTTTAGAAGAGTTGAATATTCCGTAATGTTTGTAATTAAGTTTCCCATCCCATTGCTTGTAGTTTAATATTCATAGTTTGAAATGAAGTTTGAAAAGTTTCGTATGTTTGTAATGTAGTTTGGAACATTTTGTACGTACGTGCATGTGTGAATATATTTTCAGCGTCCGCCCGAACTGGGAATCGGAACGCAGTTTCCTTTAAGGCTACATTTTCGTAGGCGAATGAAATAAAGAAAGGGGAAGAACAAATTTGTGTCTGATATTTATAATCAACGAAATCAAGTGACAGGCTTGAAAAGACATTGGCAGATTTTGGCGGAATTATTTTTTATCAGGTCAAGAACTAGGTGGATGTTATTCGGACATGATTTAAATATTAAGTGACCGATCAGAAGTTGAGATTTTCTGAAAATATGTATGAAGCTGGGTAAGCTCTGTGATCCACTTTTTGCACAAAATTCAATATTGATAAGAATGTGGCAGTGGGGTGGTAAAACTCATCGAACACCTTTCAGTCTCTGAAAAGAGTTACCCAGTGGCTCTGAAGTTGTTGAAGAACCGGTACCTTGACGAAGAATTGATAAGAGGAGAAATCATCTAGGGAATATTGAACTTTCAACGGGAGAATCCTAAAGAATCATGGTGGGGTTAAAAATTTATCATAAAACTCCAGGCAGATGTGTGGGAACTCAGCGCCTCGTATAATTGTGATTTGTACGATGACGCTTCGGCTGGTACTACAGTAATATCTCAGGTATTGTTCGCCAAACTACCATTTAAAGTAAAAAAAGCGAACTGATCAGGATTTCTGGAAAAACCTACCCAACATTGTCTGTGATATTAAAAGAAACGCCAATCATAGTCAAACGAATTTTGATCGTCAGAAAAACCGAGAAAATCCCTGGAATCAAGCCACGGAAACCCCCCCCCCACCTACATTTAGGGCAAAATACAAGGGTGAAGATGAAGCAAACACTAAAGAGGTATGAATTTTGTAAGAAAGATGGGCATTTTTCAGAAGACTGTTCTCGCTATACTTCCCATGAAGACAGACTCACCAGGTGTAGGGAGTGTAGTGGATGTGTTAATTATAATGGATAAATACTTGTTGAGAATAAGCTGCGATTTCCACTAACATTAAAATCTCTATATTTATACATGGAATAAGATACAAAACTCAACGGAATGATTTCAAAGCATAACAATTAGATTTATTAATGTTTGATGTACAAGCATGCGAACTGAAAAGGTAGGACAGAGTCGTTTCCCTTTGATTTGGTAATAGTTGTACCGGAGTTCATATGAAGAAGAAGTAATATTGAACTTGTAATTTAGAAGAATAAAGTTTGGAATTGTGAGTTCTAAAATTGGTAAAACTTCAGGAGTGATTTCATAGGTTAGTGAGTGAGTGTATTGGAGTTGTTTCGTGTTAAATAAATTTAACTTTGCAACTTCAAAAGTATGAGTGACGTGGAGTAGTTTAGCAATTGGTTATCCGTCACGAAGCTCACTGGTAAACTTGTGTATCGTATTTATTTACATTGCTGGTCACGTGCGTGGCTCGCGAACACATTTCAAGATTTTTGGCGGTATTTTGTGTTTAAACACGTGTGCGTAGGCGTTGTTATTACTTTGAGATATATTGGCCAATCAGAAGCAATTATTGTAAAACTTGCGTCTGGAGCCTGGATTGTGTTTAGCTTGCACAAAAATCTATAACTAACATGAAATGTTTTTAGCATTTCTTGTCCAATGAGGATGTAGTGCACTCAGTAATTGGTTCTGATCCACTGGCATATAGAGGTTAAGCTCTATAGGAGTTCCGTCTACGTTTCAGGTGCCTTAAGTGGTCCCACATGAGAAATATATGTCCATTGAGGATGACCACAAACAGTAGCTGTAGTGGCTGTAATAATAAGGGCCACATAATAGCCATGTGCCCAGACACCTGCTGCACATCAATAACTACCAGTATACATTTATGTCTCCTGTGGTTAGCATTGTGGTGGGAATGTAGAGGTTACTAGGGCCTCTCATATTTATATTTATATTAACGCAGAATATCACAAAATATGAACGTCCTGGGTATGATGGTAAACTACATCCGCGTCCTGGGTATGACGGTAAACTACATCCGCGTCCTGGGTATGGCGATAAACTCCATCCAACAGCAAGGTCTCAGATAATGTTTTCAGAAAAATAATGTTGCCAGCTCTAAGTTTTTGAAACAATAATGTTGCCAGCTATACGTTTTTTTTTTAAACAATAATGTTGCCAGCTATACGTTTTTTATTCTATACAAAATAGGCATTTAAAATTCATATAAACTGGATTTGGCATTAAATAGCCCACAGTGGTTGATATGCCATAAAACCCAAACAAACAAAATATGAAACAATAAAAAGAAAAATTCAACAAGAGAAATGACATAAGTAAATGGAATTTATATATGCATAACAACAATTGTACAGACAATCACTGGTATTGCCTATCTCCAAGAAATTATTCACTTTGGGTGAAGAGAAAGTGAAGCAGTTCAGGGACTCCATATCTTTCAAGGATGACTGCTACCATGTACAGCTGCTATGGTACAATGACAAAATAGAGTCGGTGCCTTCCAATCATAATGCTGCCTTTAGGATCCTAGAGAAAAAAAAAAGCTCTACGATTAATATCTGCATGCCTTCTGTTGTGGATTCCGAGATGAATTCGGTCTCCAAGGAATGAAAAACGCAATAATTAAATATAAGAAATAAAATGTATTTACACAATCATACAAAGAGTAATACTGTTAGTAAGTCCAGGAACGTGGTTAGTAGCAAATACAGATAGATATATATATATATAGTCTCGAAGTAGGACTTCCTTAGAGTCTACGTGCTTGTAACTGACTTCTACAAGAGGTTACCTCACTCTATCTCCGTGCGTATATTCTCTCACTCCCCGACTACCGACTACTATCCCTGACTGTAACTCTGGGTATTTAACGGCAGCAGTCCAGGTACACTTGATAGAGTCCACTTATGAAAAAGGGGAGGACCCCATAACACCTTCAAACAACCCGTCCTGGGTATGACGATAAACTACATCTGCGTCTTGAGTAAGACGGTAAACTACGTCCAAAAGCAAGGCCTCTGGTCAGGTGGTTTTGAGAAGCGTGGAACTAACTCTTAATTGCTGGTGTTCCCAGGTCCACCCTGATCCGGGGTGGTAGCACCTGTTAGGGTCCCAGCTATGGACAAGTAGTTAACCGCCAAACTGTGGTTAAAACACTATGGAAATGTAAATAGGTTTTAATACCAGAAATACTTTGTAAAAATAAATTTTTTTACCAGCAATATATTATTACCAGCAATACATTTTTGAAAACAAAAGATATTACCAGCTATACATTTCTGAAAAAAGAAAATTACCTGCTATACTTTTTTGAAAAAAATATTACCAGAAATAAAATTTTGTCGACATTTAACCCGTTGAGGTTGATATGCCGTAAAACAAACCAAACCAATCTTCAAATAACAGGAAGATGAGGGAATTATTGAAGAAATAAGCTTTCCTCCCGAACTCTTTACCGATTATGTTTGAATTCCCAATAGTCCGGTGGTGAACATAATGTGTAACACTACCACTAAAGTAAGGTTAGTTTTAATTGTTCTATAGGATACAAATCCTATATCATTCCAACAAATGACTAAAAAACACAAAGTAGATTTGCACACCCGCAAAATCGGATCAAAACGACTAAAAACAGATTTCGCAATAAGGTGTGAAATTAATTTTCTGGCCAATGAAAGGAGGAGATTTGCTAAACTAAAAAAAAGATAACGAGCCAGTGTGAAAAAAAAGTCAACAATAAATAGAGAATTTCAAGTCAATCCCCAGTCAGAAGGGCGCAGAGATCATAGACGACTGACAGTAAATTCCATCACTGACTCAACCCGACACTAAGAGCCGAAAGTGGATTAGGAAAGGAAATCAAAAACAACAACAACAAAAAATTTACAACTGACTCCAAAACAATTCATAAGTACATTTTCCTTTTATCTTTTATTCCTCATCCACACTCTCTTTTTCAACTTAAATTGATCGCCCCTTTTTCCTTTACACCTATACAAAAACAAAAGAAACACATTACTCTGCTACTCTGTTGAAAGACAGCGAACACAGACATTTTTGTCAAAATCACATTTTTGCTTAAATGAACTTTTTTAGCCTATTCACAAGATAATAAATATACAATGTTCTATTTTCTACAAACGTTCCTTATCGTGTTGTTTCTTCTTGAAATTTGCGTTGTATTTTGTGAGCAGGGTATCCCGTATTAAATTCTCCTTTTAATCCGGGTACGCTGAACCCTACAAATTCAAATGATTGTGTGGCGGTTGGTCAAGATAAGAAACAGTAAATCTGTTTCTCTTTGTCGACCAGTTTTTACAAGATTTATTGTTGTAGTAGATCCTATCTGATTGCATGGATAAAACTACATTTAAATGTGACCGCCTGGAAAGCTATAAAGGAAATCCATTTCACCCTCCATATGGTCTGTTAAGCGCTTTTGAAATATTATATACTGTTACTATAATATACTAAAATATTATATACTGTTACAAGGACAGACGTTGCTTGTAAGCAACGAGGCAATTCGTTGCAATTTGGAACTATTGTTTCCCGGGGACGCTGTAAAGTTCTGCTACAACAGGTAAGGGTTATATATCGTTGAGTTTCAGCAGGTACAACGCTTCTGAGTTGCCTAGCTGTCCGAGTTTCCCCCTCTCCCAACCCGCCACTATAAAAAATCCAACTCTTTCTCTCTCTCTCTCTCTCTCTATATATATATATATATATATATACACACACAGAGGGTGATTGAAAAGTAACTCCCCATTTTAAAATACTTATAATTTATTTATTAACTACAATTGTTACAAGAAATGGATATGAAAGGAAATTGTTTAGCATGAACTTTTATTTAAAATTCGTTATGGGCAAAAGATTTTTCTAACAGCTTCTTAAGCTTCCTAAGAATCGCGTCAACTGATTTCACGAAGAACTCTTGTGGTATGGAAGATCTAACTTCTTGTATTCGCCCTTCAAGTTCTTTATTTAACAGACTTACTTTGTAATTGTCGTCTTCTAAGGTTAGATGCAAGGTTAACTGAAGAGCATAGTCAGCAAGATAACTCTTTAAGAGGGCTAGCTTTACTTTGTTAGAATTGATGGAATTATTACAGTTGTTAAACTGTGCGATAAAATTCTTAAACTCAGTGCAAGAGTGAAGACTCAATGGCCTCCTCCATTCCACCAGACCCAGTGGCATTCTGTGACCACTTCCGCTGCCAAAGACATTTTGTTGACCCAGAGAACGCTCCGAATCATCAGTCAGGTAAATGATGCCTTATCATTAGTGAAGCATTTCAACCCAGGCATTCCAGACCATATGGTCTTATGCACAATATATATATATATATATATATATATATATATGAAAACAAAAGGAAAACATTTTATCCTCTGTGGAACTTTATCGAGGCAAATGCAAGGATTTTATTTTATAACAAGTGTGTGTGTGTATATATATATATATATATATATATATATATATATATATATATATATATATATATACACACACAAAAATGTTATTGGTTTTTCAAAATTTTTAAGTTTACAAAATTGAAAGAAAACTCTTGAATCCTTAATCTCATGTTATTCAAAATATATAGCCCATAAATTAATTGCAAATTAATTTGAAAATATAACTTGCTTTCATTTATTAGATATTGAATTGTGTCACATTGTGTCCTCCATGGTTTGCTTCACATTTTAGCTAACCTGATGAATATTTATGAACATTCTTAAACTTAAAAATTTTGAAAAACCAACATTTTTTCCTATTGTATATAAATATATTTGTAACACAATTAAATCTTGCATTTGCCCTTTGATGAATCCCTCAAAGGACAAAACACATCAGTGAAGGTAAGTTTTCCTTTTGTCTTCGTATACTATATCTGAAACACACATTAATATAACTTTAATTTAATTTAACTTTAATGTGTCGAAATGGTTAAATGTAACCGTCTCTTCTACTCCAATAGCTTCATGTCTCACACTTCCCGTTTAATTATTAAGTTTAACAATTAAGTTTAATTAAACAGGGCGGGTTCTCTGTGGTGAGCAATAGACAGCAGATTTGTTTTCTAGACATTAAAGTTAACCAGCCATTTCCAGCCCCAGTCAACAATCGATTGGATGTTCTTTTCGAGACCAACAGCCATGTCAGCGATACCAGATTTGCTATTTAGGCAGGAGTAAATAGTGGTGTTGTCAGCATGGAGGGTTTACTTGGGAACTGATGACATCGGGAAGATTGTTAATGAAGATAAGGAACAGTGTAGGACCCATGATAGAGCCTTGGGGAACACCAGTGTTCATGAGAAAGTAACTGGAGAAGAATCCGTTAAAGACAACCCTCATTACATGGTTTGACAGGAATGACTGTATAAAGTCAAATAATCGGCCTGAAATACTGTATCCCTGAAACGTACAACGGAGGCCGGCATGTCCAACCCTATCAAACACTTTAGAGATATATAGGGCCATAGCATGAGCTTCTCCATTATTGTGAAGTAATTGGTAAACAAATTCAGTTCTGGCCATGAGCACATCAGCTGTAGATCGGCCAAAGCGAAAACCATATTGCTTGTCAGTGTGCAGATCATGGGATGTAAGGTGTTTAATCACTTTGGCGTTGATTAAAGTTTCAAAGACTTTGCCGAAGAGTGGTAGGAAACTGATAAGACAGTAGTTAGATGGGTTAGAAAGGTCGCCAGAGTTTTTGAAGACAGGTACAACAGATGAAAACTTCCAACAGGATCGAAAGCAGGAGCCGTTGAGGCAGTAGTTGTATAGTTTGGAGAGGACAGGAGCCAGTTCAGGAGCACATTTCTTCAGGACAATGGCTGGTATCCCATCCCCACCGCTAGCCTTATGGGAGTCTAATTTAGAGATAATGCCCAATATCAATGATGGAATTATGTGCAACTTGCTCAACAGAGCCTCCGTTCTAGGGGGGAAATTGGATATGGGTATACTGGACGAGTCGAGCGTTGAATTGGATCAGAATTTATGAGCAAAGAATTCAGCCTTATCAGCTGAGGAAGTCAGGACCTCAAATTGGTTGAACAAAGGAGGTATTGTGGGTTTGCTGTTGTTTAGTATGCTTTTGCAGAGACACCAATAATCTTTGGAACTGAATTTGAGAGATGCAATACATTGTTTCATTCTATCAGCAAATAGTGATTTTGCTTCATTGAGGACACACTTGCACTCATTACGGGCTGAGACAAAATGACGTCTGCTGCAATCTGACACGGCACTATGGTACAGGGGGAAGTAGTGATTCCTGTGGGCAATGGCAGCTGAGAAAACAGTAGAAAATCAAGGGGATGAGCATGATTTAATCTTATATTTCCTAGTTGGGATGAAAGACTCGATTCCAGCTTTTACCCAGGAGGAGAAGACCTCAGAAGCGCATTGTTGAGCAAAGAGATTAAAGACCACATTTCAGGGGGACACTGTGAAGGAAATCACGGAATTAGTCCCAGTCAGCTTATAGAGCTTAACCTCCATATGCCAGTGGATCAGAACCAATTACTGAGTACACTACATCCTCATTGGACAAGAAATGCTAAAAACATTTCTAATTTACATTTTCATGTTAGTTATAGATTTTTGTGCAAGCTAAACACAATCCAGGCTCAAGACGCAAGTTTTACAATAATTGCTTCTGATTGGCCAATATATCTCAAAGTAATAACAACGCCTACGCACACGTGTTTAAACACAAAATACCGCCAAAAATCTTGAAATGTGTTCGCGAGCCACACACGTGACCAGCAATGTAAATAAATACGATGCACGAACACAAGTTTACCAGTGAGCTTCGTGACGGATAACCAATTGCTAAACTACTCCACGTCACTCATACTTTTGAAGTTGAAAAGTTAAATTTATTTAACACGAAACAACTCCAATACACTCACTCACCAACCTCTGAAATCACTCCTGAACTTTTACCAATTTTAGAACTCACAATTCCAAACTTTATTCTTCTAAATTACAAGTTCAATATTACTTCTTCTTAATATGAACTCCAGTACAACTATTACCAAATCAAAGGGACACGACTCTGTCCTACCTTTTCAGTTCGCATGCTTGTACGTCAAACATTAATAAATCTAATTGTTATGTTTTGAAATCATTCCGTTGAGTTTTGTATCTTATTCTATGTATAAATATAGAGAGTGCCTTACCATCATGGCTGTTAGGTAAATGGGTGGGAAAGTCAACCACTTTTGTGAGGGATTGAGTAATTAAGAAGTTAAGGGTCCATATGCCAGAAAAATCAGTTATAGAGTTTTTAAGCCACTTGGCATGGTGGGCGTCAAAGTCACCAAACATGAATATATGAGCAAACAGATGAAGAGAGACGGCCTTGTCTATATTGTCGGAAATGCTTTCGAGTACACAACAGTCTTGGGAGGATGGAGAGCGATAGAGAAAGAAAAGGTAGCTTACAGCATTGAAGAGAGATAGATGGAGACATGTATGAATGGTTTGGAGATTCGAGAGAAAGCTCCCTAGCCATGTGGGTTTTGGAGTCTTTTCTAAGGAGAGGAAGGTAACCGAGGATTAAGAGATCAGAGGAGGGGATAAATGAGTTGAGGTTGGTCTTGCAGAGAGCCAGTATATCAGGAGACTTCTCAATGAGGAATGATTCCACACTTCAGAGGTTGGTTCGAATGCCATGGAAGTTAGAAAAGGAAATGTTAAACGGTTTAGGTGATTTTTTTAAAGCTTAATTTAGGTTTACTTTTTTGATCGTTTCTTGTCATGTTGGGTAATGTTGGCAATGAAAATGAGAAGGCCTGAAGTAGAAGTAGCAGATGGTCATCTTATGAGACAAGAGCAGAAAGGAGCTGGCGTGGCCTGCAACATATGGCTTCAGGGTTGCCCACCAGAGGTGCTTGCAGGGACACCCTTTCAAATGTATATATATACATATCTATTATGAAATGGACAAAGCCCGACAATTATTTTAAGACATTTTTATGTTTATACATTCTTTTTATAGATGGTATTTATCAATCCACCCACGGGGATCGAATGTGGCACAAGGCCTTTTCAATGTGGGTATCTCCGAGCCCGTAGGCCCAGCCAAAAATAAATAACCAACCAAACCCGCCGAGGCGAGCCAGTTCCGTCAACCTCCCCCAACGAAGCCCTACCCTTCGGCGGAGCTTCGTCCGGGTTCCTCTCTGCAAGCAGAGAGTTCGACAGACACCCGACCCGGCAGCTCACAAAGCAAAGATACTACACTTTGATCCTAGCCACCGGGCCGAGCGGATATTCTTTTTGTAGATGGTATTTATCAATCTACCTACGAGGATTGAACGCGGCACAAGGCCTTTTTAATGTGGGTATCTCCGAGCCCGTAGGCCCATCCAAAAATAAATAACCATCCAAACCCACCGAGGGGGGCCAGTTCCGTCAACCTCCCCCAACGAAACCCTACAATTCGGCGGAGCTTCGTCAGGGTTCCTCCCTGCAAGCAGAGAGTTCGACAGACACCCGACCCGGCAGCTCACAAAGCACAGATACTACACTTTGATCCTAGCCACCGGGCCGAGCGGGTATGATTTTGCACAAAAAAGTGAGATCAATTACTGCTATTAAATATAGAAATGTAGATCTTGTATATTTTAAGAGAAATGTATCAAACCACTGGATGGGACCAGGATCAGTTATAGGAAATGAAAACGAGCAGGTGTTGGTCAAGCATGGAGGAATCTATGTTAGAGTTCATTCATGTTGCCTGCAGGGTGCAGATGTATAAAAATGATTTTGTTGAAGAATTGAATGCACCAACAACTGATGAGAACCCATCCAACATGGAAAAATTTAGATGATTCATGGGTGGACCAAGATAGTCAAAGTACAGATTTTGAAGATACTTCACTTGATGGAAAAAAATATTAGTCCTTCCATGACTGACAATGCAAAATCTTCATGAATTGAGTAGCAGTCAGAAGCCAACTAAGGCTGGACATCCATCAAAACTATCTATGAAGGCATATAATGTAATTTTACCAAGAATAGGGCGAGAGATAATGTGCAAAGTGGCATCAGACAAGGATCCTTCTTGGAAGAGAATGAAAGTTATCAATTATGCTGGAAAAGCTTCTGGCAAAACCAAAAATATTTTAAATGTGTCAAGGAGGAAGACCCATTTTAGGTTGATTCTGGGAAAAATTTGGCAGAATGGAAAATCTATAGAAAGACTCTTATGAAAGTGACCTCCTTGAAAAGGAATTTTCAGACAACAAGGCCAAAATATTACAAGATGGATTTTCACCAAAAAAGAGACATAAGATGGAATTAGAATAAAGGCCAGTCTGATTGCAAAAGGATTCCAAGATGAAAACTCGGGATATATCAGAAGTCACTTGCTTACTTGCTCAAAGGAGAGCCTACAAATTATCTTGACCATCATTGTGGCTTTGAGGTGGACATGTCATTCTATGGATATTAAGATAGAATTTTTGAAAGAGGAGCTATTTGAAAGGACAGTCTTTCTAAAACCTCCCCCAGAAGCTGAAGTTCTTGAATGTCATATATGGAAGTTAAATAAATGCGTATATGGATTGAATGATGCATCTTGACAATGGTATTGAACAGTTAGAGAAGAGTTAGTAAAACTGAGAAAATGCCCATCTAAGCATGACCAAGCTGTCTTTACATGATACTATGATAATAAGATTAATGGAATCATATAAACTCATGGGGATGACTTCTTCCGGGCAAGCAATGAAAAATTTGAAAAAAATGTGATAAAGAAAATAAAGCAAATCTTTATGATCAGATCAGAGGAAACTTCAAGTTTTAAATATCCTCATCTTGAGATTTGTCAGCAAATAATTAGTCAAAATAAGTTTGTCTAATCAATCCCTATGATGACTACAAAGACTGACTATAATTCAAACTCAGTTTTGTCAAATGATGAGCTCAAATTATGTAGAAGCTCAATAGGAGAGCTAAATTAACAAGTTACACAGACTGATTTAAGATATGAGGTAAGCGATGTGACATCATCTTTAAAAGGTAGAAAGGTGGAGAGTATATCACTAGTAAATAAAACAAATAAAAAAGCTGAGAAATTCCCCTCCATACTGTTAATACCTAACTTCTGTAATCTTGCAAGAATGAAACTGGCAGTATATAGTGATGCAGGATTTGCTGGACTTAACAATAGCGGATCTCAAGCAGGATACATTGTCTTTATTGTGGGTGACAATGATAGTTATGTTCCTATTTCTTGGCAATCTCATAGTCAAGAGTTGTAAAAATACACAGGCAGCAGAGACACTTGCTATAGTTGTGTAGCAGACATAGTGAATCAGTATCAGAGTCGAATGGCAGAAATGGTGAACAAAACTTGCCTTATTCTCAATGAAAGCGAGTTCATCTTTGCTTGGCATGTAGAACTTCAATTTGAGAGGTGAGCGAGTCATTCCATCAAGAGACCCTTCTTTGTTGTCCCACAAGAAATTGGGTCATTAGCAACTTTACATAATATTAGCATAGTTGGACGGAATTGAGGAGGGACATCCAGGTGTGTTAGTGCTCCATTCTGAGGTGCCCGTATGTCTTTATCATCCAGGCAAGAGATTGGTGACTCTCGATTATAATTAGACCATCGTGGAGATGAGAAGGGAGTTCTGTCAGTGTACATCATCTGATACATGCAGTTGTGATAGGAGGAACGAAAGAACTAAGTGGATACAAGGTAGAGAACAATGATAAATACCAAGAAAGCACTATAGAGGGAAAAAACGCCCAATCTAAAATTACATCCCACAACAGAGTCACTAATTTCTTTTGACCACAGGTTGATAATAAGCCTGCACTTTTTAATAGAAAACTATCAGCATGGCCCAGTGTTTCCCGTGCTTGATTCAAAAATCGTACAACTCATACAGCAATCGCTATCACTTGACTTAAAATATTTTTGCCCTCCCTTGCCTTTAAAGGAGTGCCCTTTGCCGTGCTGATGTTGCTACATGCCTTACGTCTTGCCTAACTCACACTGCGAATTTTTTCTAAGCTCTATACTAAACATTAAATCTGTTATGAAAAAAGAACTAAACAAAATGAACACAAAACGATCAGCTTTAAAAAAGGACTTGTAACTGGAAAAACCGAATGAAAAAAGAATGTTAACAACAAATACTTTTTCACACCCAACCCAGTTCTGCGGAATAAGAATCAATGTTGAGTTTAAGCAAGCAAATGAGCCAATTGGAGTAAAGTGCCATGCAGATTTAAATTTTTCCCACTTTTGACGAATGCAGCTATCG
This sequence comes from Acanthosepion lycidas, assembly GCA_963932145.1. Taxonomy (NCBI): domain Eukaryota; kingdom Metazoa; phylum Mollusca; class Cephalopoda; order Sepiida; family Sepiidae; genus Acanthosepion; species Acanthosepion lycidas. Next base: position 103,284,312 of record OZ010575.1, on the reverse strand, counting down.
ATTTTTTGCAGGCTAGTTAACATTCGTGTCAGTCAGCTGTTGGCTCTCACACTGGCCAATAGAATCTTCCTGCCTATTCGTGGCAGCCAGCTATAGGTTTTCACTCTGGCCAGTACAAAATGGCTGCAAACTATATGAAAATTGCCGTAGAAGCATGAAAAAAAATCAATTATTTCCACTATCGATGGGAGTTGGGAAATGCAAAGTCAGTCTTGGCCTTCCCACTAACTTGGATCATGTGCATGCGAATCCGTCGAAAATTGCGGCCATGCATTCGTTACACACACACACACATCCTGCCTTTTATAGATAGAGATATCTGCTAAAATATTTATGAATTGAAGACAAGCCAGAAAATTTTCCAGTGATATATAAAACTGACAATGCAGACCTTGTCTGCTCACACATCTAATCAAATATTGAATAAAATGGTTAAGAATCGAAACTGCAATTATGAAATGCTTGAACAAAAGGCCATACATAAACTTGAATGGATTTCCAGTTCAAGCCAATATACAGATTGCCTGAATAAGAGAGATGTCTCCGCTAACAAGATTCTCGATCATGTATGTGAACCTAGAATCTCTCTTCCTTAGAAATTAAAACATATGTAATAAATAATCTGCCACTATGGTCTACATGAAAAAGTGAAAAGAGGGAGAGCTGTTAAAAGTGCTAATTCCTACCTAGGCTTGAACTAACCATCCTTGGGTAAAAATTAGACTCTTACACCAGAGCTTAATAAATGTGTTTTAAACAGTGGCAGTAACCTATTTTCCTTCCTGCCAAAGTGGATACAACCATCATTTTTCTATTGTTTGGGGAAGTGCTGTCACTCTGTTGATGGGGCAAGATCCTGTTTTAACAATTTGCATAGCAATTTTTCTTTATTTTTACAGTTCTATTGTTAGTGGACAAAACAAAATAGTGTAAATGATTACATAATTAATACAAAAAACAAGGAATAAAAAAAATTAACATATTAAAAAAATAAAATATAACATTTCATGAGAGAGGTACATATAATTATTAGGTACCTCTCTTATTTATGAAATGTTATTTTACTTATTATTAATTTTTCTACTGTCTCATTTATGAAATTTAAAATTTCCTGAGGTAATATAAAAATGAATAATAAAATATTTCATAAGAGATATACTTAAAAATTATAGGTACCTCTCTTATGAAATTTTGTTATCTCACTGTCAATTATGAAATTATTTTATGATTTTTCCAGAAAGTATCGTTAGGAAATGCTTGTATATTACTTTTTTTTTTAAGTCTATAATATTTCAAATCAGATTAATTTAACTTTAGATTTTCTAATTTTACTCAAATAACGTGTCAGAAATAAATATTTTATTTTTTGAATATTTTTAAAACTGATAATTTTGTTTTGTTTGCAAATTTCTTAAAATTAAGAAAATGGCCGCTTTTAAGAAAATTAAAAAAAAATGAAGCATATATTTGACATTCCAATCTATATAATTTTCATCTGAAATACACCAGAATATTTTACTTACTAGAAATAATAAATTTAATCCTTTAGCTTTCAATTAAAGCTAAAATGAAATCTTCAAGAATGCTTTTTCATTTGTAAAAATTAATTTTAAACCTTTGGTATCGAAAATTCAACCTTTAAAGCTAAAGTACCTCAACAAAATTTGTTAATTTTTTTAAAATTATTGGGTAGTTAAATAAGTTAGTTCATTTAAAATTCTAAAAAATGATGTCCCTTCTATGCTTCCGTCCCATAACTTAGCCTCACGTAAGCTTTCAATATATTGATTTAAAATAGAAGTCTTTTTTTTTAACACATCAAAAACAAGTCACAATGATTGCTGATGTTTTTATTTTCATTTATTTTTCTTAAGTAATGTTTATTTCCATTTAGATTAAGTAAACTTAACATTTTCTAATTTTCCTCAAATAACCTTTGAAAAAAGTACATTTTATTTTTGCAAGATTTTTAAACGGAGAATTTAATTTTACAAATTTCTCTAGCTGGCGGACGTATCGATTTTTACTGAAAACAAAAATAAGACTTTATTCCAATCAATATAAATCCGGTTTTTAAAACACCAAAGTATTTTTCTCACTGGGTAAAGTAAATTTATTGTTTTACCTAAAGCTAAAAAAGAATGCTTCAAGAACGATTTTTCATTTAAAAAAATTATTTCAAACATTGGGTATCGCCAACTGTGAACAATAACATGATGTATCCAAATATGGGGTTAACTGCTCCCTGTAAATCGCTATAAAGTTTTCTAATAGAATCTAACATTATACAATTTATTCGTAAATGAATAAGTGCTGAATATTTCATTTAAATCAGATAATTCCCTGATTTTTGGTATTTTTTTAAAAAGCGGTGGGTAGCTTGGGTTTTCTTTTCATTTTAGAAAAAAGAAGCGCATCCATTTTACGTGGTATCTAAATTGTATGTAGATTTATTAAAGTTTTCAATCTTATAATTTCATTGCAAATCGATGTCAATTTGGCAACGAGTCTGGTCAAGCAATACGAAATGGGGGCAATGATTTACTTAAGTTACTCTCTCTTCGTTCGACCGACCCGAAAACAGTCAACAACTCTCCATTCTTCTGAAGAGCGAATTTCAAGGGAGATTATTCAACGGGATAAAAAAAAATGGTCTTAATTTATAAGGGAGACGTTTTTTTTTTCTTTTTGTTTTTGTTTTAACGACAAACCGATGATGGATTAAAATTAAAAACGTGAGCAACGACGAAATTTTAGAGAAAATGAAAACAAGATGGACAATTATATGTAGCATAAGAAAGGGAAATTTGAAATTTCTCGGGCACACAATGAGGAAAGAGGGCTTGGAAATTTTGACACTTACAAGACAATATTGAAGGCAAGAGGAACAGAAGAAAGCAGTGCATGTTGGTTCCAATCCAATGGGGAATAAATGAATAATTATTCAATTGTATCAAAAAAAAAAAAAAATACAAATGTGGTACAAGGCAAAAAAGGGGTAAAGAGGCTGGTTATCACTGGTCTAATTTTAACTTGACTAGTCACATTCACTGATGTAAGTCTTATAGACAAGCGTATGGTTGCAAGAAAGAAATACGACAACAGCAGAAAGAGATTTACGTGATTTATTTCAATGGTCACGTGTGGGTTTGGGACAGCTACCTTGTGGTTCATAAGCAGGCTGCTGATCTAGGTTGATCTCTCATAGTAGTTCTCACTGGTTGGCGTGGCGCTCCTCCTGCTGACAGCTGCTGACTGACCGTGACAGGTCTCTTCCTTGGCCTCCTGTTGTACTTCACCATGTGACCCCTTTTATGGCGTTTTTTATGGCTTAACAGGCTCGAAAAACAACGCGAGTATAATTAGGAGGGAAGCATTTTTATTGGTCGAAAAATAGAAACACTTTAAAATATTATTTTTCGACCGGAACTCGTGCGCTGGGGCTATGCGTAAACGACGATAATGGTCATTTTGTGATGGGGCCTAGTCCCATTCACATCCGACTCTCGCTCTTGAGTATGTTAATTTATCTGCAAATCAGCCGAGATATGTCTTATTTTATAGCATAAGCATATATTATAATAATCCCTCCACCACAATACTGCATTTATACAAAAAATACACCCATACCACGATCACCAAACAACATGTGTTGTGCTTGAGATTGTTGCGGATTGTAGCTGAGCGATAATGTATCAGAAGGTAATTTTATGTAAAGGCAAAGATTATGCGTGCTTATTATGCATTATCCCACAACACGTAGATCAAATAAAGAATATAAGGACAATTTGCATTGCAAGAAATTATTGAAAACACAATGGTTAGAGATCCAACAATAAAGAGATTTTTATATATACATGCAAGGATAACAGAATGTTTGTTGATTGTGGCAATTGAGACAAGGTTATGAAGAATGTTCATGCAGAAATTTAGTCAATAAAAGTTTATGGTTTTGATTTGTTAGAGAAATTAAAATAATTTAGTTTCTGCAAGGAAAATTCTCAAGTATGTTCGTTCAAATATTAGTGTGTATGCGTGTGTTACTTGTTAGTTAAAATTTAATTTGAGAAGAGTAGTTTGCCTTTAATTGATAGGCTAAATTGATGAATTGTATAATTACTGCTTGTGTAGTGAAAAGTCAATTGTAATTTGATTACCACATGGACAATGGTCGATTGAGTGCTGTGTTGAGTTAGATGAAATTTTGAAGTGATGTTGAGTCAGTGAATTGACACGCGTCGAGTTTGGAGGCATCTCACGAAACTCGATGACTGACTGACTGACTTGAATTGAATCATGCGGTTGTTTTTATAGACTTTGGTGTTTAAAAATTGGCCCCAGGGAGCTCGGCGGGAAAAAGGATCTGTTTTTTAACCAATAGAAGATTGAATTTATAGAAATGAAGTGGTGATTGGTTAAGGCTTTTTTAGGGAAGAATACATCTTTCTGAAAGGGGTGGAAGGCTAATGTGGAAGATTCCACAAGATCCTAAACTAATGTAGTTCTGGGTACGACGATAAACTACATCCAACAGCAAGACCTCTGATCAGGTTTTAAGGATCATAGTACCACCTCTTAATTGGTGTTGTTTCCATGCTGACTGGGAGTGGTAGTACGTGTTAGGGTCCCAGCTACATGCAAATAGTAAACCCTCCCAAACAAAAACAAAACACTATGAACTTGTAAAAACACAAGCAGTACATTTTTATATAAAAAAAAACATAATGACGAAACATATTTACAGTAGAATTATCAACAAAACATTTTATAGAAAAATGACCAATAATATATTTTATCTGTAGTTAAAGCCAAACAATTGTGTTCAAAATATTTAGATTTCAGAATTAAATAATAGGTTGATATGCAGCTTAACAAAATCAAACAACCAACTTAAACACCATATTTTACAAACATGTAGGGAAGGAGATAAAAAGTACAAATGGTTTTTATTTACAAAATAATAAAAAAATAAACCCATGGCAACATGAAATTTTGTACAATGAAAATGTTAGTATGGAACCATCCCCATGGCAAAATGCGACAAAAAAGCAAGTTAACTGGTCAAAAAAAGTATGTTCTGATTGGGGCACATTTTCACAAAGAGCCTGGTGGCACCAGACAGCCAGCAGTGGGGTTTTCTTCCCTTAATGATGACAAAAATGTACCATAACACATATCCTGTTTGCAAATGATCTTCCTTGATAATCTGGATATTTCCTGCCAGTTCCTTTGATCTGTCAGCAGAATGTTCCACAAGTCATTCGATCTTTTTTGCCAGAATTGTAGGCACAATTTTCAGGCATTTCAATGACTCTTCCATCATCTTCCTGCTGACGTCGATTAATTTACGGGTTTTCACATCCATTGTGCTGGTTCTGGTTGTGACTGAATTAAGAGGTAATTAGGATGATTAGTCGCTCATTTCCTGTGAAGAAGTTCTTATACTCCTTTCGTATCCAGTAAAAATAAGAGGTGCTCTTTTTTGACCTATTGGAGGACCATACTGATTTAGTCAGTTAAGGTGGCTCCAACCGCATACTCAAGTGACTGGGGTGACTGCCACTGTGTTTTGGGCAACACCATAGCATACACAAAAAATTCGCTCAGACGGTTTCTGTTTTTTTACCTTCTTCTGTTCTGTGGGACATCCTGCTAGGCAGAGAGAGAAACGGTAACTCTCTTAGATCCCTTCCGCGTCACTTCCTTCCATGCACTTAGGCCATTGTGGGTCTTGCTGGTCTTATCCTTCCCCACTGCTTCTTTACGTGTATTCAGTTGTGGCACCATGTTCTGATTGGGGCACATTTTCACAAAGAGCCTGGTGGCACCAGACAACCAGCAGTGGGTTTTTCTTCCCTTAATGATGACAAAAATGTACCATAACACATATCCTGTTTGCAGTCTTCCTTGATAATCTGGATATTTCCTGCCAGTTCCTTTGATTTTTTTTCTGTTGCCAGCAGAATGTTCCACAAGTCATTCGATCTTTTTTGCCAGAATTGTAGGCACAATTTTCAGGCATTTCAATGACTCTTCCATCATCTCCCTGCTGACGTCGATTAATTTACGGGTTTTCACATCCATTGTGCTGGTTCTGGTTGTGACTTAATTAAGAGGTAATTAGGATGGTTAGTCACTCATTTCCTTTGATGGAGTTCTTATACTCCTTTTTTGGCCTACTGGAAGTGATTTTTTTTTTATTTAGTCAGTGAAGGTGACTCCAACTGCATACTCATGTGACTGGGGTGACTCTGTCACTGTGTTTTAGGTGACACCACAACATACCCAAAAAGTTCAAAACAAAGATGACACAAGAAAACAGCTGTTCAAATCAGGACAAAAAAAGGCACAAATATCGGCAAAAACTGAAGATTTACAAATTTCCAACAAAACTTGAAAAAGTGGACTATTCCACTCTTGTGTTAAAATGAGTCGATCCAATGAGGAATGACAGCAAAACACTTCCCCTCCCCAATTTATAGGCAGAAGCACAGAAATGTATGCTAGGATTTCTTCTTAGCCAGTAAAATAGGCCAGCTCTGGGTTTCATATGACTCAGTCTTGTTTTGTCCTTGTCTTGAAGCCAGAACGCTATGTTTGTTTATCCAAATTTGCTCTTGTGTGTCAACCCCAATTTTTACTTTGTGAACTTTTACCATATGTTAATTCGCCTTATATATATATATATATATATATATATATATATATATATATATATATATATATATATATATGTATCCAAATGTAAAAGACGAAGAGTAAGATTTCAGCATTCAAAACATTAATTTGAAACAGGGCTCAATACAAAAGTAGAGCCGTAAATATTTATCATGCAGTGTTACATTAAAACATGCACATACCCACTATAAAACTGTACATCTTGTTTCAATGTTAAAAAACTATTTTTTAACATTTCATCAGGTGGGAAATCACACTGCTACTGAAATATTTTATTCAGAAATGCAGTTATCAAAATATACCTTCCACTTCCATCATTGGAAAGTTTCCCATAAAAGAATTTACATGTGGAGAAAGAAAGGAATATAAGTGATTAGTAACAGCGAGAAGGAGAAGATAAATAAGAGGAAAATGGTCAATAAAAAGAAAATAAAGGTTGAGAAAAAAATGGGGGTGATATAAACTAAGATGAGATGGAATTCGATTGAATCATAGAATTTGAACTTTAACTGTCACCTAGTTTGGTTAGGTTAATGTTTCTAAGACAAAAACTTTCTGTACTCAGAGACAATTATTCCTGAATTATAAAAGAGTACTACAGTATTTTATGAAATGGACTTTTCTAATATAGATTAGAATAATAAACCGATTTAAAATCTTTACATTGACATATTTATTATACTTAACCAAATTTAACTTTACAATATGAATTAGAATACTACAAACATTTTTAACTTTCATAACATTTTTTTTAGCATAAAGCGTTATTAAAGAGATATTTATAAAAGGTATTATTTTTTCTCAAACTTTATTTCCTTTTTATTGACCATTTTCCTCGAATTTCTCTTCTCCCTCTTGCTGTTACTAATCACTTAGATTCCTTTCTTTCTCCACATGTAAATTCTTTTATACCTTTTAAATAAAATATTTCAGTACTATCATGATTTCCCACCTGATGAAACATTAAATATATTTTTTTTAACGTTGAAACAAGATGTACAATTTTGTAGTGGGTATGTGCATGTTCTAATGTAACACTGCCTCTTACACAATCTGCGTTTTATAATAAGTATGTGTGTGCCTGTACGTTTATATATTGGATCGGATTTCCTACATTTTTCAACCGATTTCAACAAAACTTCACCGGACTGCATAAAATTAGCTTGCGGTTGTTCTGACAGCGCCAAAAATGGGAAAAAACACAATTGTTTTTGCACGAAATCAATTTGAAAACATGATAAAACACGATTCTGTCGCCAGAATGAAAGGGGGACAACTCATATCGAGTTATACTTATAAAACCCAGGTTGTGTGTGTTCGTTTATATATGGGATTGGATTTCCTACATTTTTCAACCGATTTCAACAAAACTTCACTTTTTTTTTGGCAGGTAGTGTTTCTTATTGTCTTGCACAGTTTTTTCTTTATTTTTACATTCAGAATGCTTTAAAAATTCCATTTACAAGACAATTGTTTATAATAAAATTCTATTCAATCGGTAGACTCATAACGATTGAAAACAATGTTTTTGTTTGAGTTTGACCAATTCGTAAAAAACACAAAAAAAAAAAAAATAAAACTAATTAAGACATGCGTGTCCGTCAACCTTAAACAATAATCTTTGTCAATTTAATTTTTCAGTCTTTATGATAGTCGATACTTGATCTATCTCTTACTGTTACATCCCCAGGCTCTCCTGCTAGTAATAAGTAAATGTATATATATATATGTATGTATATATTGCTGCCCTGTTACTTTTTTTTCTTATAGTTTATTGCAAACTTTTTCAATTCTGTTGGGCAGTTCTGCCATTATTTACATTTAACCATGGCTACAGTACATAACCTACTTAACAAACACATGTAAAGGTTGGTTGAACAGGGATTAGGAGATAAGGCAAAAAATTTACTATGGCTTACAAAGGACAGGAAATTGTGGAGAGCCATGATTTAATTAAATGGCTACAACTTTCAAATTTGGAATCAGCAAAAATCAGCAATGGCCATAGTAAGTAAAAAAATAAAAATCTATTAAGATCTATTAAAAATATTAAAAATTAATAAATCTATTAAAAATCTAAACAATTTGAATTGTAGCATCACGAAAATTCCATGGGAAATAGAATAAAAATTTTAATTAACATAAAAACCAAATTCATCTTTTTAGTGAAAAATATTTCCTTTTGTGCACCTACTAAGGCAGAATAACCAGTTTCTAATATTTTTCAATCATTATCCTTTTTAAAAAATAAGAAAAAAAGGGTTAGTTTGGGAAAAGACAAGGATTCAGTGACTAAAAGAGGAAACAATTCAAGAAGGTAGTAGTAGTGATTTTTCAATTGTAGCTCGGATGTAGCACAAGGCCGAAAGTAAGGGGCACCCAGTGAGGATCGAACTCACTACCCAGTTGTAATTGTTCTAGCGAGACAAGCTTGCTAACCACTACACCACGTCGAGGTGCCCTCAAGAAGGTAGTAGTAAACCAAAGTTGCAAACACCTTTCAGAAAAAACAAAAACACCTACATTTTCAGTATCTGTCTATATTTCTGAGATGAAGTATTATGTACACTATTTACATTATTCGGACTATTGTCCTCATCTTTGTTGCCATATTTATTACAACGTTTCAGTCGTCGTACACTCCGGCCTTCTTCAGGGGGTTGGAATGTCGAACTGAACCATTTATTTTGTTCACTGGGGTAGACTGTTCTAGTTCCATATGCCATGTCTAATGGATATCAGTTATCTCCTGTTAATTCCCCTCTCCAAGTTCTCCACCACCTTAACCAGGTATTGAACTCACACTCTTTGTGTCAAGGACACATGGCACAGTGGATAAAGACATTAGTTAGATCCAGTGACAGGACCCAAAGTGTGTGAGATAAGGCAGTGGAGAACTTATGGAGGGGAATTAACAGGAGATAACTGACATCCATTAGACATGGCACGTGGAACTAGAACAGTCTACCCCAGTGAGCAAAATAAAGGGTTCAGTTTGACATTCCAACCACCTGAAGAAGGCCACATAGTAAAACAGCTGAAACGTTGTAATAAATATGGCGACAAAGATGAAGACAATAGTCTGAATAATGTAAATAACCTACATTTTCTTGCCCCACATGTTACTGTGACATATCATAATTTTAGAAAAGTACCTTTTAAATTTACACCGTTTGTCCACTGACCTGAGCTGAGCAGAAAAAGATATACTAATGTAACAATCTTTTTCCGCAAACCGTGAGGCCTTCATAAAAATACACGGCTCCCAAAAGAATGTGCACTAAAAAAAAAAAACAACCTAAAAGATTAAACATTTATTCAAGACTAACATTTTTAAAATAGAAAAAATAATTTTTTTATTATAATTCATCTTTACTCGATTTAGGTACACCAAAATTTTTGCATATTTTATTTAAAAAACTCAAAAAATCTATTTTAATATAGGTAGTTAACATCAGTTTATGTGGATGAAAGCAGTAAATTTTGTGTTGTGAACTGTGAATTCAAATGGTTTCCCTTTGTAAGTATGGTGGCCTGTAATAATAAAATTTAAAAAAGGACAATATGTAAACAGTATTTTTTTGTTGTTGATCAATTTTATTTAAATTGAACAATCTCTACTTTTAAAAAGATAATTATGGAACATACTCTGTTACATGAAATGTTGATTGTAAAGAATTTAAGAAAAACACAAATACATTTACCATTTTTTGGTTTCAAGTAATAAAATATGTTTGAAAATTATTTGGTGAAGAAATAAAATTTTCCCTATTGAAAATTTTGGAAGCAAAGTTTTTTCATTTTCAAATAATTCTCATTTGAAAAAGCACATTCGAATTCACCATGGAGAAAAACCATACTTGTAAAATATGCAAATCAGCATTTTCAAATAACTTTCATTTGAAAAAGCACATTTGAATTCACACTGGAGAGAAACCATATTCTTGTGAAATATGTGGATTAACATTCTCACAGAATTCCAGTTTAAATAAAAGATAAAAATCTTATAGCTTATACACAAGCAATTTATATATATCGATGAATAAATACGAAAGGAAAACTTATATTAGATGTCACGTTTCATTATTTGAGGTACTTTATCAATCCTAGATCATTGCAGGTTGTAAATCAAACAGGATATGGGGAAAAGGGGCTTACCAGCCACAATATGACCCTACAGTAACAATTACAGCTCACCAGAACATTGCAAATAGATCAGGCTCAACAAATGACTGCATCCCACCACCCTGCCAATGTTAATCACGTCACCAGTCACAAAATCAACCGCAACAAAAATATAACTGTGGTGGCACATGGCCATAGTCTGATGGTCAACAGAGATGTCCTTTATAAAACTGCTGTTGCAACACATGCACGAAGTGGAATTACTTTTCCTCTGTTTGCCGTTCTCAGCCAACATGTGGGCAGTCGCAGCCTGCATCTTAGCACATGCCCCAACCACAACCGGAGACTGAACAAGAGGGTACATCGCCTCAAAAATGACGATGAGTTGGATGATGAGACCGAATTTGTGTACAAAGGGACCAACAAGGAGAATTCCCTACCACATTTTAACATCACTATTGGAGCAACCCAACAAGTACCGAGTTTTCTGGCTGGCCCACTGTCAGCTTACTTTTCAAAGCAGACATTGACTGATTGTCTCCAAAGCAGAAAATGGAGAAATCTTGGACTTTCATATCAGCCTATGACAACAACAAACCCATACCAGTACTGGGAAAATTCCAAACCACTCTTTGTACAGAAGATACTACATGCCGAGCCAACAATACATATGATGACCAGTGCTGAAAACTCTATTATAGGCTGGGAAGCATCAAAGAAACTCAAAATCCTTTCACCTAGAGACATCACAATCAATGGTGTTAACATCCCCAGAGGTGAGTCTTCATCCATACTCCAAGCGCTCCTAGGGGAACAGGCAGACCTTATTGATGGACTTGGACAACTAAATGACTGACAGATCGAGCTGCACATTCACAGAGACATTCTTCCTGTTGCCCAATAACACTGACGTGTACCATTTCATGTACAAAAATACATCGAACAAAAAATCACAAAAGACAAAGAACTGGGAGAAAAGCAAGTGGACCAATTCAATCGGGTTTCCCCAATTGTTATAGTATACAACAAAACAACAGGAATGGTCAAAGTCTGTGTAAACATGCATGAATAAAGGCTGGGAAACATCAAAGAGATTCAAACTCCTTTCAGCTAACATCCCCAGAGGTGAGTCTCCATCTGTGCTCCTAGGGGAATATGCAGACCTTATGGGCTTGGACAACTAAATGACCAACAGACTGAGCTACACATTGACAGAGACAGTCCTTCTGTTGCCCAACAATACCAATGTGTACCATTTCATGTACAAAAACATGTTGAACAACAAATCTGAAAAGACAAAGAACTGGGAGCAAATGGATCAACTGCACTGTGTTTACCCAATTGTTATACTACCCAAGAAAACAACAGGAAAGGTCAGAGTCTGTGTAGACATGCAATCAACAAATAAAGTATTGTGTTGCAGTTCAGACCAGACACCAGGTTCGTTGACAGGATGCAGTTTCTTCTAGTTAAATGCTTGTGGCTTAAAAATTACCCTTCGGCCTAATAGTTACCCATGAGTGAAGAACAAAACAATTTCTAGCAGTATGCCAGATTTTCTTCTTAGATAGTAACTTGATGTTAAAAGAAAATGAAGTAGGGTTGAAGTGCAAGTGAAAGGGGTGCACAGTGCAGCGGGCATTAACTATGTTTATCTGCAAGGCACACTTTGTTCTGTTTGCCTTTGCATGGGATGGTCAGTTTTATAGACAACAGTTTTCTTTGTCCTGCCATCTTTGTCTAAAAAATTAATTAATCTTCCTTCTGTCACTTTCTCTCAGTTTGAGCCTCTTGCTCTTGTATTTTGAAGTTGACTCCAATTACTGATAGCCATCGTCCGAAAGACATGTTCCATATCAAGTCATTTTAAATTTAACATGACCTCAGCTTGACTTATATTGCTACAAAAGCCATAAGGGAACGACATGCAAAACCAACACTTAATGAACTCAAGAGCAAAGATCTTCAGTAAACTAGACCATAACCAAGGGTAAAACCAACTAAACCTGGAATTATACAGATACAAATGCCTATTTTTCAGAGTCAACTCTGTCAGCAAGATTTTCCATGAGACAGTGTGTCAAATGCTTACAGACATCAAAGGGGCTGCCAGTGTTAACAATGACATCCTCTGTTTTGGATTATCTCAGGAAGATCATGACACTGAGCTTCAAGCAATATTTCAGCATCTTAGAGAAAAAAATGTGAATACAACAAAACATTGCTTGAATTCCTAGGACATGTTTTTGGAAAAGATGGTGTCATGCCAAGCACTAATAAAATCAAAACCATCCTTGATTTTCCAACCCCAAAGAATGCATCTGATGTCCAGAGCCTGCTGGAAATAACCAACCTTTGCAGAGCACACTTCATTCCCAACTAGTCACATGAACTTCGACAATTAACAAAATCAACAACACCCTGGGCTTGGATGCAACATCATAAAAAATTGACTGCCTTGAAGAAAGGATGTCCATTGGCCTACTTAGACACCAACAAACAAAAATATACACAGATGGTAGTCCAGTAGGCATCTCAGTGTTGCTCACCCAAGAAGGACGAGTGATCCACTTTGCAAGTTGAGCCCTCACACCAGTAGAACAAAGATACACAGAGTGCAAAATACTTTCCATCACATGAGCTTGTAAGTACTTCCACATTTACATCTTCAGTGCACCATTCATTATCCAAACTGGCCACTAGCCATTAATGGCCATCTTCAACAATACTTGAGCCCAACTGTCAACCCACATAGATACTAAGAACACAACCAGATGAAATGACTGTCCACTACCTGCCAAGTCATAACAACCCAGCTGACTACATGAGCTGCCACCCACAAAACAGAAAAGAAAAACCAGCTGAAGAATATTTTAATTACATCATCTCAACATCCACACTCAAGGCCATGACAGCTGATGAAGTTGCCACATAGACAACCAAAGACCCCATACTCACTTACAAACAAATGTAAGCTGACAATGACGATGTTGATAAAAAAACACTACAAACCCTCTTCTAGTGCAGATCTGGATTGTCACTTGACATAATAGGAACATCATCCAAAAGGAGTACCAGATAGTTCTGCCATGGACACTTCAGGCACAAGTCATCAAACTCACTCACACTGGACATCAAGGAATTGTAAAATAACAGCACTTCTCCAAGAAAAAGTAAGGCATGCATGTGTGTTGAACCCACTATCAAAATCTGCTTCAGCTGTTAAATCTCCATACCAACCCCTAAGAAAGGACCTCTCAAAATGTCCCATCTTCCTCCAGCTCCATGGACAGAAGTCAACACAGACTTTGGACACCTCCCAAATGGGAAGTACATGCTTGTTGTCACAGATGAGTATTCTTGCTATGTGATTGTTGATATCATAGTCATCTCAACCTCAGCAAGATGAGTAATACGGCAACTCAAAAAAAATCTTTGCTAATTTGGAATATTTAAATCTCTAAAGACCAACAATGGCCCACCATTCAATGGCCAGAAAATAAGCAGACACACCCAGCAAATGCTGAAACTGAATGCTTCATGCAAACAGGGAAGAAATCCATCAGAGTCATGCACGCCCAAGGACTGAACTATCAACAAGAAAACTATCAGTTTCTCTTGGCCTACAGAACAACCTCCACTCCATAACCGGCATACCACTTGCCTCAGCATTTTGGGGACGGGATCTGAAAAACTGATTATTTCATGTGGTCAAGTCTTCACCAAATGACTCCAACATCAGCCAACATGAGGCTCATGCCAAGGCTAGCATGAAGTAATATACTGATAGGAAATGCTACATTAAGCCCAGCAACATCCATGTTGGGGATGCAGACATTATTAAACACAGCTCAACCCATAAATCCTTGACTCATTACCATCCATCACAAATGGCAGTAGTACAACAGAAAGGGTCCATGATTACTGCCAGGAGAGAAAGCAATCTTGTCACAAGCAACAACAGCTTCTTCAAGAAATCCCCAAGATAACAGATATTGAGGTCGACCTAACTGATCACAATGATTCAATAATGAATCCATTAACCAAACCCCTGCAAATTGCTTAAACCTTCCTATAAGCAGCATAGGCCAAAACACCTCACATCCACTGAGATGGTCTAACCATGAAAGAGACATTCCCCCAAAGCTAGAAGACTATGTATTGTAATTATACACACTCACACATATATATATTAGGTTGGTGCAAAAATAATGTCGTTTTCTCACAAAGTAACATGTGAGAAAACGACATTATTTTTGCACCAACCTTATATATATATATATATATATATATATATATATATATATATATATTATGAAATGAACTAAGTCCAACAATTATTTTAATATATTTTCTGTTTATACTTTATTTTTATAGATATAAATATTTAAGTAAATACTCTGTTTATAATAAATAGTATTAACTACAGTTACAAGGCTTAAATATTTGTTTCTATAAAAATAATGTATAAACAGAAAATATATTAAAATAATTGTCGGACTTAGTCCATTTTATAATAAAGGGTGTTCCAATAACTTGGACTGATTTGAAATGTGAATTAAATTTAAGCATTTAATGATTTTTTCTTTTTCTTTCAGATTTAACAGTCTTTGGCAATTCCAATTTGAATTGAATGCTATGGATGTTGAAGATTTGTGGTTTCAACAGGATGGCGCCACATGCTACACAGCCAATGCAACAATGGCTTTATTGAATGAAAAGTTCCTAGGTTGTATCATCTCTCAAAACAGCGAAGTCAATTGGCCATCACAATTGTGCGACTTGATGCCTTTAGATTTCTTCATGTGGTGTCATCTCAAAAGTATGGTCTATACCAACAAGCCAACAACAATTCAGCAGTTGAAGGATGAGATAACAAGGTATGATGGTGAGATTGAGGAGCAACTATGCAGAGACGTCATCAAAAATTTTGAGCATTGAGTGGAGGTGTACCATGGAAGCATTGGCAGACATTTGGGCGATATTATTCTTCACACATAATTGTCATGACTTAAATAACATGATCCATTAAAGAAATAAATAAATTTTCACCATTGATTTATTTACTGCTGACTTTGATCTGTCTTAATGAAACACCCTTTATATGTTGTCATTTGCATTTTTAGTTTTGTTTACCATAATGTTCACACACATTTTACAAGTAAATGCCCCCCCCCCATTTTAAATATGAATCCTTGGAAATGTTAAAATCTATATTTAAAAAAGGTAGGATCATTTGCAGGATCTAATGTTGCCATATATTTTAAAATATATATCCTGTAAAAATTTCAATTGACATATGTAGCAAGAATTTTTCTTAGGTTTATAATACCCAAAAATTCATACCCAGATGTTCTCAAGGACACATGGCACAATGGATAAAGGCATTGGTTAGATCTAGGACCCAAAGAGTGTGAGCTCAATACCCGGTTAAGGCAGTGGAGAAGTTTCAGAGGGAAATTAACAGGAGATAACTGACATCGATCAAACATGGAACTAGTGAGTGAAATAAAGGGTTCAGTTCGACATTCCAACCACTTGAAGAAGGCCAGAGCATACAACGGCCGAAACGTTGTGATAGATATGGCAAAAAAGATAATGTAAATAATGTACATAATACCTCATCTCAGAAATATAGACAGACTCTGAAGAATTTTTCTATTCAGTATGTAAATTAAACTCTGAATACTTTGGAAATTTTAGCCCATAACCTTATAAAAATTCTGTGGTGAGTTCTTACATGTGTAAACTTATATCTGAACTGGTAAAATTTGGATCATTTTTTCCTCTCCTGTATGAATGTTCATGTGCTTTTTTAAAGTTGAACGATATGAAAATGTTGATCCACATATTTCACAAAAATATAGTTTCTCTCCAGTGTGAATTTAAATGTATGCTTTCAAATAGGAGTTATCTGAAAATGCTGATTTGCATATTTTACAAGAACATGGTTTCTCTCCAGTATGTTTTTGAATGCATTTTTTAAACTGGACTTCTCTGAGCAGGTTATTCCACACATTTCACAAGAATATGGTTTCTCTCCAGTGTGAGTCTGAATGTGGTTTTTCAAATTGTAATTCCCTGTAAATGCTGATCCACATATTTCACAAGAATATGGTTCCTTCCCAGGGTGTATTTGAATGTGTCTTCTCAAATTGTAATTCTTTGAAAATGTTCATCCACTTATTTCACAAAAATATGGTTTGTGTCCTGTGTACATATACATGTGGTTTGTTAAAATTGAATTTAGTATAAATGCTAATCCATACACTTCACAAGAATAGGGTTTCACTCTTGTGTGTATTAGCAAATGTTTTTTTTTTAATATGTTAACTGCGGAAATGTTGATTCACATACTTCACAAAAATATGGTTTCCCATCTGTGTGCGTGTACACACGTGGATTTTTAAAGTTGAAATCCATGAAAATTCAGATCCATATATATATATATATCACAAAACTGAGGTTTTTCTTTTGTTGTTTCATGATTGTTTTTTTTAATGTAAACTTTGTGGAAATGCTAATGGACATACTTTATTTTTTTCCATTTCTTATAGTCAGCATAAATGATGAGGAGTTTATGACAATCTGACCTATAAATAAAGAAAGATATCATTAAAGAAGCAGATTTTTACATTATTTCCAACAAAATATTGTAACACTTTGTTCTAATCAAGTTCACCATATCAGATATTTCTTGGTCAGTCAAAAATAAAATTGGTAAACAAAACAATCAAATTATATCTATATTTTTATACATTTTACTTTTCATAAACATAAAACATTATTGATGAAAAAAATGAAAAAAAATGCTTATAATTTAATATTTATTCAACAGCTTTTAGCTAAATTAAGATCTAAAAACAAATGAAATAAAAGAAAGCTAAGTTTTCATCTTATGTTAACTAAAATTCTGATTCATTAAAAATCTATCCAGTTTTTGTTCTGTGAATTAGGATGTAATTTAGATCAGCTTATTTTAAAATCATAAAGGGGAAAGATTTTATTTTAATGAAGGGAAAATAGACCATCAACAAAAGTAAAAATTTCAGTTAAAACAATGAATTTAAAAAAAAAAAAAAATAGTGATGCAATCAACAAAATTCTCTAAGATTTAGATGTACAGAGAAAAGGATTTAGTAAAAGAAAGTGTCAGCAATCATCAACAATAAATCCACTTATAAGGATGAAAGAAACTGTTTGACATGCATCCCATAATAAAAAAGGTGTCTTTTAAGAAAATATGAGAATAATCAAAATACTTAATTAAGAAAAAAATTATTTAAAATGAATAATGATTTTTTTTTTTTTTTTTTTTTACAAGAATTGTTTTCAGTTTTTCAGAATTTTAATTAGAAAAATTTATTAACGCTACACACAAACCACCGATCTGTCACTGGGTGGCATGCCACAAGTGTTTACCACTGGTGGCCTGCTGTCAGACCACTGGTGTGTTCATCACAGCAATGTTACCGCTGGTGGACTACTAGAGGCCCACTGGTGGCTGCCACTAGAGGACTGCTGGCATTGCCATTGGCAGCCTGACAAGCAGGCCACTAGCAGCTTGTGTGTAGGTAAGTTTAAATTAAAATTCTGTATTAACTTCAGCCTTTTAGATAACATTGTTATTAAGTGAAAACTATATTTACCAATCAGAAATGGTGATCATACACAACATTATCAGAAAATAAGAGTGATAACTATAGTAAATTTAAAGCCAAAATTTAATAAATCATTAGACGATGGAGAATATTTTCCTGAATTTTTAAATTTACTGACTACTTAAAAATTATATAAAAAAGACACCCATGTCATTTTCTTCAGTTATGTTTTGCAGATAAGGGTCTTCCATAAAACAACATTAGATCTGTCATGATGTCAACACAATATTAGCTGATTTAAAATATAATTAATCTGATTTGAAACAAATATTATTTATTTAAGTTTAAAATACTGCAGAAATTAATTTTTTAAGCCAACAGTAGCAGTGTTTTTTTTTACTGAAAATTGCCATGTTTATGTTTTTGACAAGGTGACATCAGATTGATTATTGTTTTATGGAACCTTTATCTGTAAATCATTATTTAAGAAAATGATGTAGGTGCCTTTTTTATATAACTTTTAGGTATTCGATATTCTTAAAAACATTGGAAAATATTCTCCATAATCTAATTTTAGGAATGTTGACTTTAAATTTACTATAGTCATTGTTCTTATTTTCTGATAATGTTTTCTATGGTCAACCATATTTTCAAAAATAGGCATGATACGTAATATTTTATATACATAAAAACAAATTTTAAATAATTTTTAAAATCTTGGTGCATGATGATTTGCATTAAGTTTTTCAATTTTTGATTAATAGTTTTCACTTAAAAACAATCAAAATAAAGCAGAAATTTAAAAGATTTAAAACTTTATAAATTATTATAATTAAAGTCAAAAAATAATTGAACTTTAAAAAAAATCAAAACAGTTCTTGTAAAAATTCATTATTCATCGAAAAAGATTTTTTTCTGAACACAATAATGTCCTTAAATCTTATTTATAAAAGCTTTTCCAATTAAATGATGTTGCATTTTTTATTTTACAATTTGGAGCAGATTTTGGGGAAATGAGTAGCAGTTTGAAAAAATAACTGATTTATATTCTCCAAAGATCCCTGCTTTTAACTAATAAAACAAATTTTGCAATCAAAATTTCTCAAAATTTCATGAAATTAAATGATCACTTTTATTTTTTGTAATTTTCTTATATTTAACTTGTTCTTTGTTGTCTGTTTTTTTGGTTTTATCACTTTTCTATATCATTGTATCTGAATTTCATTTAATTTGTTTTCTTCTTCCCTGTCATCTTAGTTTTAATTTTTAATATTATCTGAATACTTCCCTCAGCTTGTATGTGTGTGTGTATGCTCCCAGAAAATCTGGTTGAGCTCTCTTGAGAAAAGGGTAATTTTAACAGCGAAGTGAATTGAGCTTTACAGGCCACTGAGTTATTTTGCATAGACAAAGTTTAAATTCTGCTTCTTCTCTGCCATGCGACAATAACACAGGAGTAGAATCTCTGACCGATACCAAATTGGTCGGGCGTTAATCCCAGCTTGAAGAAATTGGATGTCTAGCTAAACTGAAAAGCTGTGATACAATGAAACAATATGGCTATGTTTATAGTGATGTTATAACATACTTACATTATAATTTTTAAATATTATTTGCTCTACTCTGTATTGACCATTTTTTTAAAAACAGTGTTTTTGGATACTGGAAGTTTATTCCATGTATACCAACCTTGTATTCGTGTATATATATATATATATATATATACACAACTACACAAGGTGCTAGCAAATTTCCTTTTTTAGTGTTAATTCTTAATACTGCATTTTAATGAGAATCCATTCTAAGTGGGTAACTGAATAGAGAAATTTGGCTTGATGGTTTTCCCAACAAAATGGATACATTCCACAGATATTTAAAAATGTAGAAATGTAAACTGCTTAAAAAAATGGACCTAGGTCTCTGTATTTGATCCATCAAAAATTGTGGATGGTTCTGCACAAAACCTTCAACCCTATAATCAAATCTCATGTGCTGGTGTTGGGCTGTTGGTTTCTAAGAACTGATTTGCTAGACCCTCATACATTGAATCAACAGAAGAGTTGAGTATTATTATATATATATATATATATATATATACACACATGTAAGTTTGGAGACACATCTGCACAAGGTGCTAGCACATTTTTATTTTTTTTAGTGTTAAATCTTGATACTCCATTTTTTAGTGTTAAATCTTGATACTCCATTCTGAGTGGGTAACTGAATGGGGAAATTTGATTTGTTTTTCCAGCAAAGTGGATATTTGGACTTATACAAGTTAAAACTTATAACTTAAAAAACTCAAACTTGCACTTAATTTGCTTCATTCACTTGTGTGTTCATATATATATATATATATATATAGTCTTAAGGTGTGCTATATTTATGGAATAAAGTGCTCAATATCAGAGATAGAGCGTGTGTAAACATAAAAGTGAACATAGAAGTCAACACTTAGAGGCGACAGTCTGTTTCATGCTATATGCAATCGTCAGGCCATATATATATATATATATATATATATATATATATATATATATATATATATATATATCTCAACTCAAGTGCCACTTGTTTGTGGCTGTCTGGTTGGTTTTGGTATGTGGGTAGAACTCAAATTTATTTGATAAAAGTAGGTTGTTTAAGTAAAGCTGTCCTTCACCGCTCCTCCATCATCACCTCCCTTCCCAAGCGAGAAAGAGTTGTATTCTTTTGGTCATGGAAATCAGAAAATTTCACCTCAATGTCATTGTAATTGTATCAAAGCACCACTGAAACAATGTCGATCTACTCTGTCCATATAGTGTCAAGCTCATTGCCACACTAACTCACTGACCAGCTACTTTACAAGGAACATTGTGTGGTTTACTAATTTTGTTACCCCATACCTATTACCTTCTCTCCCTTATTATATACTAGAATGTCAGTTAAACATCGCATGCTCAAAAGTTTTATGGCTGCTGATTGACTCTCCAAATTAGTTATCTGAATGTTTATTCCTCGAAATTAGTTAACTCGAAATCAGTATCAGAACCAGGATTGTTTTGTTTTTTTTGTGGTATTTGTTTTTTGTATTTTTTGTTTATTTTTTATTGTTTTTTTCTTTAATAGTAGATAGGCTTTCCTATTGTCGAGTTCATACCCTTCCCCTTTTTTTTCTTGAACAGGAGTAGAGGCTCATACCTTGTTTTCTATTTAGGAAGAGGTTCCTGGTTTCTTTCCTTTTCTTAGGCCTTAATAGTGGTGTTGTCATGAATTTTTTGAGGATGGTGGCAACGTCTATTCATACTGAGGGTACCAGGTTGGTAGTTTTATTGTTGCTGTTCCTGACCTTGCCTGAACTCTTGCATAGCATCTTGAGAGGCTGCTTTGATCAACTGTTACATAATATTGGGGTTCTTGCAGTGTCATGTATGAAAGGATGTCTCTACAAGCACTCCTGCTGGGCAGGCCACACTTTGTTGCAGTCTGCATCAGTTCCCTTCCAGCACATGATGATGACTGCTACTTCTACCCTAGGCCTTTCTTTACCGAAACAACACACTATGACATTAGATACCAGAGATATAAATCTAAACCAGCTCAACAAAAATCACTTAAACCCCTCAACATTTCCTTTTCCAACATTTGTGGTATTCATACCAACTTCTGGAATCAATCCTCTTTGCCTGGACATCCTAGCCTCTCTTTGAAACAAATATTAACTCTTCAATGCCTTGATTCCTGGCTATCTTCCTCTCCTTAGGAAAGACTCTAATGTCTACATGCATGGCCTGGGAGTTTATGTCTGTGAACGTCCATGCTGGCAAGAGAACTCTTTGTTGAATCTCCACACCACTCTTACATGTGTCTCCGTCTGTCTCTACTTAACTAAGTCGTCTATCTCTTCTTTCTCTACTGTACCCCTTCCTCTCATAACTGTTGTGTGCTAGATAGTATTTCTAATAATATAAACAAGACCATCATCTTACACTCATCTGCAAATATATTAGGTTGTCCCAAAAGTTCGTAAACACTTGCAAAAAATTGAAATTTCACTCACCAAGTAATAACAAAAACAACAAAAATTATTCCTCAAAATAAAGACCATCATTTTCCAAGACTTTCTGCCATCAATCTGCAAGCTTTCGGATCTGGTGAAAGTACCATTCAGCCAGCTTCAAATCAAAGAATTCTTGACACACTTCCTCGACTTCATCAAACGAGTCGAATCGGCGGCCCTTCAGAAAGCGTTGCATTGAGCAGAAAAGGCCGTAATCTGATGGAGCACAGTCAGGATTGTAGGCTGTATGTGGCAGAACCTCAACGCTGTTCAGCTCTTTAAACTTGTCTTTGGTCTTCCTGGCGGTGTGTGGCTTGGCATTGTCCTGCTGCATCAAAGTGTGCTTTTGGTTGATCAGAGCCGGGTACTTTTGCTTCAACTTTTTGTAGACCCGCTCCAATTGCTGACAGTAAAGTTCGGCACTGATGGCACGACCATTCGGAAGCAACTCAAAATGCACGATTCCTTTAAAGTTCCACCAAATGCACATGTCTTTCTTGCCGAATCAATCTTGTTTTGGAACCGACGGTGTCTCTTGCCCTTTCTGAACCCATCGCTTGTCTCGATTGTGCTGGATTGTGTTGCATAAAAATTCAATTTTTCGCAAGTGTTTACAAACTTTTGGGACAACCTAATATTTCTGTTCTGTGACTTTAATACTCACCTTATCAGGTGGCTTAAACACTTTCTCATTGACCCCAATGGAATCTAGACCATTAATTTCTCAATCTCTCATGCAAGTGGTGAACTTCCTCCACACATTTCCCCAGTTCCCCTGATGGATGTGTGTCTCTTTTAGATCTCTTTTTTTACCTCTATCCAGGACTCATGTTATGCTTTCCAGCTCTGCCCTCTTCACAATTCTGATCATGTGGTAGTGCATGTAAACATCTCTTTCCACTCTCCTACCACACAAGAACCTCCTACCAACAGAATATCTCTGTTATCAACATGCAGATTGGGACTCATTTTGTGACTTCCTTCATGATGTCTCCTGGAATGCAATTTTTAATCATCCTGTTCATAAATGCGCATCTGAAAGCCGGCATTGATGTTTTCATCCCAGCAAAGAAATACCAAGTTAAACCACATTCATTTCCTTGGTTCTCACCTGAAAGTGCAGCCGCTATAGCCCACAGAAATCACTTCTTCTGGCTGTACCAGGGCGACACATCTGAAAGCAACATACATCTCTTTGCCTCTGCTCATAACAAGTGCAAGCATGTCCTCAAAAAAGCAAAGTTACTGTTTGCTGATAAAATGAAACTATGTATAGGAAGTTTGGTTTTAGAGATTATTGGTGGCTCTGCAAGAGTGTGCTAAATAACAGTAAATCTTCAATCCCTTCTCTATTCAATCAATTTGAAGTCCTGACATCTACAGCAGATAAGGTTAAATACTTTGCTCAGAAATTCTCTTCCAACTGAACACTTGACTCAATTGGAGTACCCACACACTTGATTTCTCTCCTAGAACAGAGACTCTATTGAATGATATGTGAATAACTCCATCACAGGTCTCAGACATTATTTCTAAATTAGACTCTCATAAGGCAAGTGGAGGTGATGGGATACCAGCTATCATCCTAAAGAAATGTTCTCCCAAGCTGGCTCCAGGTTCTCTCCTAACTCTACAACTATTGCCTCACTGCTTCCTCCAACTGTTGCCCTATTAGTCTCATCGCTTTTCGACAAAATCTGACATTTTACCTCTCACAAAAAACAGCTATCATTTTGCCACATCTACAGCTGAGGTGCTAATGGCCATCATTGAATATGTATATCAAGCTCTTGAAAATAATGGTGACGTTTGTGCTGTGGCTCTAGATATTTCAAAGGCATTTGACAGGGCTTGGCATGCTGGTCTTCTACCTAAGCTCCATTTGTATGGTATTACTGGACAAGTTTGATTTAATTCAATAGTTCCTATTAAATCATGAAATGAAGGTAGTTTTGAAAGTGCTTGCTTCCAGATCCTTTCACACAAATGTGGAGGTCCCCCAAGGCTCTATACTGGGTTTAACCCTGTTTCTGATCTTCATCTATAATCTCCCTGATGTCACCAAGTAGGCATTTATGCAGATGACACTACCATTTATTCCAGTCTCAATAGCAAATCTGTCAAAGTTGCTCTTGAAAGAACCTCCAATCAGTGGTTACCTGGGACAGAAAATGGCTTGTAAATTTTAATGCCTTCAAAACAAAACTGCTCTCATTTAACCACCATACAGAAACTTTCCTGCCCACCATCAGCATGGCTGATGCTAGACTCAGAGAAAGCAACACACTGTGCCTTCTTGGCTTCACATTCTCAAGTGACAAAGTGCAATGCCTATCATCGAATCAATAGCTGCATCTACTGCAAGGAAAGTTGGGTTACTGTGTCATGACAGAAAGTTTTTCTCATTAGAGTCCATCTTGCACATTTACAAATCTATCATTTGTCCATGCATTAAATACTGTTGCCATATCTGGTCAGATGCTCTGGTTACTCATCTTGAAGTACTTGACAAAATCCAAAGAAAGATCTGCAATGTAATTGATACTGACTTGGCATTTTGATTTCAGTCACTTTCTCACCAACATGATGTGGCATCCCTCTGTCTTTTCTAGAAATATGTTTTGACAAGCTTTTTTCCTTGGTGCTCAGACTACATATGTTTAAGTGTGCTACTAGATTGGCATCTAGGTCCCACTCTTTTACTGTTGAATTAGGTAAATGTAATCAGCACTACTAATCCAACAGTTTCTTTTCTCACACTTCCTACTTGTGGACCTCCCTTCTGTTTCCTTGCTTCCCTGATAACTACAATCTTCAAAAATTTAAATGCAGTGTCAATCACCATCTTCTATCTTCTTCAACCCTATTCTGCTTTTATCCTTTCCTCGGTCCCCTCTAAACCCAGTCTTTTCTCTCTCCTTCACTTTCTGCAAGCTCCTACATACTAGTGGTATTCTGCTTTGCTTGGGATGAAATGATTAAAAAAAAATTGTTGGAGTGGTAATATATGTAAAAAAAAACACATTTTTCCAAGATTTTCTAAAAGGAGTCTTTCAAAAATGATTTCATTATTTTGTAAATAAGTCCTGAAAGTTTCATTATAATCTGATAATTATTTGATTTTTGCAAGAATTTTCAAAACAATGTTTTTCAGAGAAAAAGAAGGTGCTAAAACATTGTGTCGACTACTAACACAAAAAAAAAAGAAAAAAGATTTTTAACCAAAATTTCAAACGTGCTTGAAAGGATTAAAAATATAATAAAATAATAAAAAGAAAATTGTTTGGTCCTTCCTCTTAACATAAAACATTTTGACGAGAAAAATTTGTTTTTTTTAGTTTGGGTTCATTTTTCATCATGCTATGCTTTTTTTTCAACGAAAATGTGGAGTTAACTACTATACAGCAAAAGTACATAGAAATTGTTATACTATTTTAAATTTTATGTCTTTTCCATAAAGTATCTTCCTATGTAAGGCAATAATGCTAAAGTACCTCAAAAATATTAAAATATTAGATTTCTGAAAGTATTTGCTAACTTTTTTTTAAATTACTGGGTAGTTTAAGTTCACTTAAAATTCAAAAAAAAAAATTATATCCCTTTTGTTCTTCCATCCGATAACTTACGTAATCTGTCAATACATCGATTTTACTGTCATTTATCTTAATTTAACATAGGTACCTCCACAAGATTGCTAAAAAAAGAGCATAGCATGATGAAAAAGATGCCAAACTCGTCAAAAACAAAATTTTATTGTGTAAATCTTTATGTTAATAATAACATAAAGATTTACACAATAAAAAGAGGAAAGATCAAAGTATTTGGGGGCTATTTTTTTTGCATTTTTTAATCATTCCTAGCATGTCCAAAATTTTCATTAAAAATCTTTTTTTTTTTTTTGAGTCAGCAAAATTGACCATTTTTTTCCATTTTATAAAAAACTGAAAATCTCACTTTGAAATTCTTTTAAAAATCAACTATCATTTTTCAAAACTTATTTAAGAAAATCAGAAATTATAATGTTTATTTAAAATATTTTGAACCAAGCTTAACTTAACTTCTGTGCCGAAAAGATGTAATTTGAAAATAAAACAAAGCAGGTCATAAATTTCAACATCACTTGACAGGTGATGAATGACATATTGACGGATTCCATGAGGATAATTTGTTCTACGGAAGGAGAAAAGTGAAATTATTTACATTTAAGTGAACAAATTATTTACCTCATTATTTTTAAGGTAAACTTTCAGCGCTCTAGTTTTATTTTTTTTGTTTTTTGTACTTAGCTTTCATCTTTACGTTGCTTTATAGAAAATATATTATAAAGAAATTAAAAAATAAGACTGGTAAGAGTGAGATTAAATTTCATAAGAAAGGTATCTAATTAATTTATAGGTACCTTTCTTATGAAATTTTATCAGAAGTGTACATAAAATACTATAATCTTATGTACATTTATTACATTTTACTGTTATTTGTATTTCCATTCATTTTATTATTAATTTTGATATTTCATTTATAGAAAAATGTCATAACTGAGATTAATATAAAAATAAGATCATATAAATTTCATAAGATGATACTGATACTTGTAGGTACCGTTCTCAGTTGAAATTGAAAAATCAAATTAACTTCTCCACACATGTTTTGCAAAACAGCGGAGAACAATAACTCAAATAATGCAACTTAATTGTATTCTGGTTGGTCTTCCGTACTTTATAATTACAGCCTGATTATAAACACAAAATTACATTTCTTAATTACTGCGGGTCTTCTGATTAGCCAAAATAATACAATTTACAACGCGCTAAAAAAAGATCTATCTCATAGGGATTCTTAGGATACCCAATGTGGCTTTTAACTAATTTTATATTTTAAGAACTTAAATGTAAAACTATTATAATTAAAAAAATAACAAATAATTGTATTAAAAATTCATTTTTCATCAAAAAAATTTTTTGCTTTCAGAAAATATTGCCCATATTCATAAAAGCAAATAAAAGCATTTGAAATTAAATAATATCTTTGTTTTATTGAATTTTGTATGTTACAATTCAGAGCTGATTTTCAGGTAGAGGGGATTCAATTAAAAACAACAACAAAAAAAAAAACAACCTGATTTGCATTCCTCAAAACCTTGTGCTTTTAACTATTGTAATCACTAAACCCGATGCGATCGAATTTCTAGCATTTTCATAAAATTAGTTATGGGGGGGTAATAAATATTAAAAAAATATTTCTGCCATAAAAAAAAAAAAATAAACATATTTATAATAATTTCGATCATCTGTGAATAGTTTCTTAAAGTTTCATTAACATCCGACAATTATTTTTATTTCTGCAAGATTTTCCAAATTAAATTAATGTGTGTAATACAAAAAAAAAAAAAAAAACGTGCTAAAAATTGTCTATGTCAATTTACTAGTTCCGGTGGTACAAAGAGAAAAAAGGTTTTTTTAATTAAAATTTAGAATGTTCTAAAAAGAAGGAAATTTTTTTTTTAAATAATTAAAATGAACTTTGATCTTTCCTCTTAATAATAATATAAACATTTAGACGATAAAAATTTTTTTTCGTCACGTTTGGTGTCTTTTAGATCATGCTATGCTCATTTTTAGCGATTTCATACACATCAAAACAAGTCACGGCGGTTAAGACATGTTTTTCTAATTTTCATTTATTTTCCATAAGTAATGTTTATTTCGAATTAGATCAAGTAAACTTTAAATTTTCTAACTTTCCTCAAATAACTTTTGAAAAAAGTATATTTTATTTTTGGAAGATTTTTAAACGGAGAATTTAACTTTACAAATTTCTCTCGATGGCGGACATCATCGATACTGAAAACAAAAATGCAACTTAATTCCAATCAATATAAATTCGTTTTTAAATACACTACTAAAATAGTTTTCTCAATGAGTATATATAGTTAATTTATTCCTTTGCTTTCGAATTCAAGCTAAAAAGAAAGCTTCAAAAACGATTTTTCATTTTTAAAATTAATTTCAAACGTTGGGTATTGTGAACTGTGTCCACAGGAACACGATGTATCGAAATTGGGGGTTTAACAGTAACTGCACCCCGCAAATCTCTATAAAAAGTTTTTCAGTATACAATTCTCATTCACATAATGAATAAATGCTGAATGTTTCATTTTTAAATCGGATATTTCCCTGATTTTTGGTATTTAAAAAAAAAAAGTGGTCCGTTTTAGGCAGTACCTATTGTATGAGGATTTATTAAAGTTAACAATCTTAAAATTTAATTGCAAATTTTGTCAATTTGACGACGAGTCAGCAGGCTACTAGTCAAGCAATAAAAGATGAAAATGTTTTACTTACGGAGTTTTGTCTTCGTTCGTCTAACGCACAAGTAGACAATTTTTCATCTTCTGAAGAGCGTTTTTCAAGGGAGATGATTCAAGTGAATAAAAAAAATATATATCAAAATGCTCTTTCTTTATAAATCAAGAAATAGCATTTTGATTCGAGTTTTTTTGTCTTGTTTTAACGACAAACCGAGCATGGATTAAAATTAAAAACGTAAGCAACGATGAAATTTTAGAAAAATAAAAACATAAAGGACACTTAAGCGTGGAATCAGAAAGAGAAACTTGAAATTTCTAGGCAACAGAATAAGGAAAGAAGACTTGGAAATTTTGACACTTAAGAAAAATATTGAAGGCAAGAAAGGCAGAAGAAAGCAGGGGGGGGGGATAAATGAATATTTATTGTATCAAAAAATATAAATGTGGTCAAAAGGCCAAAAGGGTGGATAAGGGAGGCTGGTCATCACTGGTCTACCTTAATTAGTCACAGTTACTGACTTGAGCATACATTAATCTCTCCACCACAATACCACATTTATACAAAAAAAAAAAAAAAATACACCCATACCACAATCACTAAAACAACACATGTTTTCTATGAGATCCTAAGCCTTAAGGTAATGTAGTTCTGTGAATGATGATAAACTACATCTGGCAGCAAGGACTCTGGCCAGCTTTTGAAGAGTATGGTACAGTGTGACCCGTATATAAGAGAAACCCGGATATAAGAGACTTCTTCTCCGGTCCCAACAACTCTCTTATATCCGGGTTACACTGTACTACCTCTTAATTGCTGTTATTCCCAGGTCCACCCTGACCGGAAGTGGTAGCACCTGTTAGGGTACCAGCTATGGGCAAATAGTACCCCTCTAAACAAAAACAAAACACTCTGAATGTATAAAAATATTTTTTAATAGTAAAAACACAAGCATATATATAAAAATTTACCAACAATACATTTTGTAGCAAAATGACCAATAATACATCTTATATACTGGGTTTGGGAAAAAGACAAAGGAAAAGAGGCCTTTCTGCTCTTTCAAAATAATAATTATCTGAAAATGCTGATCTGCATATTTCACAGAAATATGGGTTTTCTTCAGTGTGCATGTACATGTGTTTTGTTAAATGAGAATTTAGTTTAAATGCTAATCCACAGACTTCACAAGAATAGGGCTTCTCTCCTGTATCTATTAATCTGTGTTTTTTATATTTGATAACTGTGAAAATGCTGATTCACATACTTCACAAGTAAATGCATTCTCACCAGTGTGTGTTCACATGTGGATTTTCAAAGTTGAAATCAGTGAAAATGCAGATCCATATACATCACAAAAATAAGGTTTTTCTCTTTTTTATCATTTCATGATTGTTTTTTTAATGTAAAAATTGTGGAAATGCTATTTGACGCACTTTTTTCCCTTGATCCTTGATTCAGCATAAATGATGAGGAATTTATGAGAATCAGACATGTAAGTGAAAATAGGTATGATTAAGGAGGCAAATTTGTGTATGATTTCCGACAGAAAATTGCAACACTTTGTTCCAATCAAGTTCACCATATGTTATTTCTTGGTCAGTCATAAATAAAATTGATTGACCAAACAATCAAATTATATCTACATTTTTACACATGTTTCTTTTCATGAATATAACATTGATGAAAAAAAGAGAAAAACTGCTTACAATTTAATCAACAACTGTTAACTCTTTTAAGATCTAAAAACAAATTAAAAGAAAGCTAACTTTTTATCTTTTATGTTAACCAAAAGTCTGATTCATTAAAAATCTATCCAGTTTTGGTCGGTGAATTAAGATAAATCTTAGGTCAGCTTTTTTTAAAATCACAAAGAGGAAAGGCTTTTTTATGAAGGGAAAATAGTGCATGAACAAAAGTGAAAATATCAATTAAAAAAAATGAATTTAAATAAAATAGTGATGTGTTGGAGTTAACTCCTCCTTTAGTTCGTTAACCCTTTCACCAGGGGTCTCTCTTCCCTGGCTATAAATAGTCGCTGACCCTTTGTCTCTTCCTCTCTTTTTCCTCAGGCTTTTCAGCCTTACGACCTCGCAGATGTGAACCCTCACAGAGATAGCGTTTCCCAAATGCTGGGAACATGCTAAGCACAATACACGTACATATGAACACTCACCACATACACACACACACACACACACACACAATATTCACCACACAGACTCTGTCCATGTAACTTGTAACCTTTCTTGTTATTAATACATATATTTGTTTACATATATTTATCGGTATTGTGTTTGTTTTTCTTTGCCTTCTTTGGACTCAATTAAAGTCCAACTTTCTCATGTAGTTGGACCGACTAGCAGGAAAATCTTAACCCCACATGTATTCTACTTCTATCAACAACATCACAGCCATGGTCCACTACAAATGCAATAAACAAAATTCCATAAGATTTAGATATACTGAAAATGGAAGAAAATGTTGGCAATTATTGATAATATATCCACTTGTACAGATGAAAGAATCTGGTGAAATGCATCCTATAATGAGAAAAATGTGCCATTTATGAAAATATGAGAATAATTAAAATACTTAATTAGGGAAAAAAAATTCTTTTTGATGAATAATGATTTTTTACAAGAAGTGCTTTCAGCTTTTAAAAATTTTAATTAGAAAAATTTAAAATTCAACCTTTTAGATTATATTATTAAGTGAAAACTATTTACTAATCAGAAATGGAAAAGCTTAATACAAATTATTAAACACCAAGAATTTTAAATTTTTTGCTGTGTGCATAAATATGGTGATTTTTGTAACTACAAGTGACCATACACAACATTATCAAAAAATAAGAGTGCTAACTATTTAAGAAATTTAAGCTGATTGAGCATATATCGACTGCTTTCCCAAAAGAAAGCAGATAATGTTTTAGGCTCCAGCTTAAAACTATTGACTTTCAAATACATACTTTGCATTTTTCTAATTTGTGGAAAAATTTCTGCATTTGATTTATCAGAAGGCTTTGCCCCAAATCCCAGGATGCGATCTGAAGCCAGTCTTGGTGTATAAAAGAAAAGAACTTAATTGAAATGACACAGAGGAAGAGGGGACAAGCAAGGGCAGGTCAGTCACTCCCTTCAGGGGTCGACTTAAGCTGCTGGTTGAATCCAAGTTATGCCGGTCAAGAACAACGCCATAGAATAAATTTCTGCCGCCAGCTGAGAATTGAAAGAAAATCAAGGCCACTCCCTCATCTAAGTAAATTTCATGGACTGGTGTGAAATCCATTTCTTCACTGTTACCAAGAAAGGTTGCTATGGACATTGTAACTACTACTTGAAAAACATTCAAAAAATACTACCTTCCCATTTCTATATTTGTTTTGATATCATCTTTCTGGGGACCTCATGCAGCAGATTTTATTTTTTTTATTGTAAAACAGTATACTTAGTTGGTATAATTTTATATCCTTTAAAAAGGACATATTTTTGCACTACATACTCCTATTGGAATACAAAGAACTTAATTTGTGTAATTCCTTTCATTTTGTGTGTTCAATAAATTTAACATATTCTCTTTTTTAAACTTGGCTTGTGTTGTCTGTCTTTGGCGTGTGCTTTGGCCCTATATCAATGTTCCCTCAAACATATGTTTGTACTCCGAAATCCTTTTTCGTAGTTTTTTACCTTATAAAAATTCCTATAACTCTTAAATTTAAAGCCGAAATTTCTAAAACTTATTAAAACTTTAGAATACAGAGAATATTTTCCTGGATTTTTAAATTTACTGACTACTTAAAAAAATATAAAAAGATGCCCATGCCATTTTCTTTAATTATGTCTTACAGATAAAGTCTCTGTAGTAAAACATTGGATCTGTCATCACATAAACACAATATTTTAAACTAATATTTGTTTCAAATCAGATTAATTATACATTAAATCAGCTAATATTCCTCAAATAATGTTTCAGAAAAGTTTTTGTTATTATTAAGAGGAAAGACCATAGTAGCTTTGAAAATTTTATTAAATTTTCCTTATTTTTTTAGAACATTTGAAATTTTGATTAAAATTCTTGTTTTTCTTGGACTATAAAATAACAGCCAATTTTAATGTCTTTTTGCACTGAAAGGTACATAGATTTGGAAATTCTTGCAAAAATCAAATAATTATTGGATAAACAGTATATTTGCAAATGCATCAGCAACTCAGGTAAAATACACTCTTTATCTACTGGTGTAAGTGTTGCTTACAATTCCCATACAATAATATCAAAAACAAAATCTTGCTTGACAGACTGGGTTCTTGTCAAGCATTTGAGGTTTTTATTTTTTTTTTAAATGGAAAAAGAGTGGAACACAAACCTAACCGAACTGAACTGTAATCAACACCCATTAGAAGTAATTTCAAGTAGAATATGGAAGGAACGACAAGAATGTGAGAAAAATTATACAGGCAGA
The DNA here is from genome assembly GCA_963932145.1 of Acanthosepion lycidas. NCBI lineage: Eukaryota > Metazoa > Mollusca > Cephalopoda > Sepiida > Sepiidae > Acanthosepion > Acanthosepion lycidas. The sequence continues at coordinate 103,251,099 of OZ010575.1, read as the reverse complement.
CATGGTAGTCAGTGCCTAGTAAGGTTGATTATTGTTGTCCTGAATTCACTAAGATATAATGACAGATGAGGTCATGTGAATATAATGAAGTCCTTCTTCTGAAAAGAAGGGTTTCTATTATCCCTAATACCTAGATTCTAAGGGATCTAGTTACACATCATTTTTTGGAAATTTTGACACTTACAAGACAATATTGAAGGCAAGAGGAACAGAAGAAAGCAGTGCATGTTGGTTCCAATCTAATGGGGAATAAATTAATTTATATTGTATCAAAAAAATACAAACGTGGTACAAGGTCAAAAAGGAGGATGGGGGAGACTGTTTATCACTGGTCTAACTTAACTAGTCACATTCACTGACCCAAGCATACATTATAATAATCGCTCCACCACAATACTGCATTTATACAAAAATACACCCATACCATCATCACCAAAACAATGTGTATTCTTTATGAGATCCTAAACTAATGTATTCTGGGTATGATGATAAACTACATCTGGCAGCAAGGACTCTGGCCATGTTTTGAGGAGCATGGTACCACCCATTTATTGCTGCTGTTCTGAGGTCCACTCTGACCGGGAGTGGTAGCACCTGTTAGGGTCCCAGGTATGGGCAAATATTAACCCCCCCTCCGAAAAATAAAACACTATAAATATTTTTTTTAATAGTAAAAACACCAGCAATACATTTTTATATAACAAAAATGACCAAGAATACATTTTATAACAAAATGACCAAAAATACATTTTGTTATATACTAGGTTTGGAAAAAGGACAAAGGAAAAGAGACCTGAATAAGAAATGACCGAACGACATGGAGGTCTAAATCCAACTGCTTCATTTCTTGATGTCCAAAATTAGCAGCATATTTTCAGAGGGTCAGTTTTGTGTGTTCATAATGTTAGTAGTAGCCTATATCTATATAGGCTAAGTTCATATGTTGATATCTAACATATTTTATAGCAAAATGACAAACAATATATTTTATCAGTAGTTGATGGCATTGTGTTCAAAATATTTAGATTTTGGTATTAAATAGCTCATAGAGCTTGATATGTTGCTAAACAAAATCAGCCAACCAACCTATACTAGTGCCACATATTTACAAGCATGTGGGGAGGGAGATAAAAAGTATAAATTATTTTTATTTACAAAATAATAACAAAATAACCCCATGACAAGATGAAAAATTATACAATGAAAATGCTCCTCACTCCCCACTGCCAAATGTAGCAGAAAAGCAAGTTAAGTGGTCCCAAAAAAAAAAAAAAGCCTGGTGTGACATGTAGAAAAAAAGAAAAGAAAAGTAAGATAAAAAAAAAAAAAAAAAGAGAACTATGTCACCTAAATAGTGGGTGGGAGGTAAAATGAACACTGAAAATGTTGGGGACTATAAAAATAAAAGGTGCCAATGATCATTCACTCCCCAGCTAAGTTAACCAATTTCTGGAAAAACAAAAGATACAAAATACACTAGCCTAACTGGGTAGGGCGGCCATGCTTTTCCTGGAAGAACCAGAAAGCTTGAAATTAGCACCATTCCTGCACATTACATGTGTACCAGTTATCCACTTTTCAGCAAAGTCCTCGGAAGAAAGACTCTCCCTTTCAACACTGATCTTGACCTTCAGCTGGTGCTTGAAGAATGCAACCAGGTGATGAGAAGAAAGAAACTCCATGAACATCTGTCATCCTTTTCATCCATATCACAATTCTCATCATGGCTAGCCAGCACAGAAGCACAGAGTGCTTTCGCCTGTCTACCAATGAGCTCACATTGCTACAAACAGAACTGGAATCAAGAGCAAAGAATTTTTAGTGCAGCGTGCAAACTATGTAGCATTCAACAAACTCGCAGTGCAGGTGCACCACTGGGCAGTGAAAGAATTGTGTTCTCAATGGACTCCTCTATTCCACCACATGTGTTGCATTTTGGTGAAGTGACCAGTCCTGCTGCAAAGTCTTTTTGCCAATTCAGAGCACGTTCCCAATCATCAGCCAGATGAGTGATGTCTTATCATTCGTGTGACATTTCAACCTAGGTGTACAATGCCATATAGAGCAAAATTCTCTACCTTGTTAAGTATCATTAACGGTATAAAATTACCTAACCCATTCCCTACATGCTTGTTCTTGCACAGAAGCTTCACCCCACCCTCGTGAAACATCAGGGAATATCCTGTTCCATCCCGTGGTTGAAGAGAATTTCCTGCGAGGTGACAAACATCAGCAACAACTTTAAATTCACTTTGTGGGGCAAACCATTGATTTTGGTTTCTTATCCTTCCCGACCTTCATCAGCACTTCCCAGTTTTCCTCCTCGGTTATGGAACCCTTGAAAGCAGCTGCTTCAGTCACATCAAGGCAAGTAAACTCAGCCAAATACTTATTAAACTACTTGTCCTCTTCCACTGCTTCTTCCGATCTATTCAGTTGTAGCATTTTGATTCTGTCCAGGCCACATTTTCACCAAATGCCTGGTGGCAGCACATGACCAGCAGTAGGGTCTTCTCCTATACAGATGTTGATCAATTTATGGATTTTCGCATTCATTATCAGCAGGAGATGGCTTTGGTTGTGACTAAATTAAGATCTTTGGGGATGGGTATTCACTAATTTCCTTTGATCAAGTTCTTATACTCTTTCTGCATCCAGTCAAAATAAGATGCACCCTTTTTTGACCCTACTGGAGGCCCATACTGATTTAGTCAGTTAAGGTGATTTCAATTGCATACTCAAGTGACTGAGGTGACTCTGCCACTGTGGCCAGGGCCACACTCCTGCACACACAAAAAGTTCAAAATGAAGATGACACAAGAAAACAATTGTACAAAACAGGGACAAATGTCAGTAAAAATTCAACCCTTATAAATT